>JAGDYQ010000075.1:896086-981449 GCA_021962125.1 Bulinus truncatus | reverse complement strand
TTACCTAGTTCATTCTTTGCTTTACTTTACCTTATTCTGTCTTGACGTTACTGATACCTAATTCATTCTTGTCTTATACTGATACATAATTCATTATTTGATTTTATTGATACATTATTCATTATTTGCTTTACAGATACTTTACTCTGCCTTTGCGTTACTGTTACCTAGTTCTGTCTTTGATTTACTGATATTTTATTCTAACTTGACATTACTGTTACCTAGTTCTTGACGTTACTGTTACAAAATTTATTTTTTTGCTTTTACTGATACTTTATTCTGACTTCGCGTTATTTATACGTAATTGATTATTTGTTTTTTACTGATACTTATTTTATTTATTTCTTTGCTGATGTCTTATTATGCCTTGACGTTACTATAACATAGTTCATTATTTACTTTACTGATACCTAATTCATTCTTTACTTTACTGATGCCTAATTCATTCTTGTCTTTTACTGATACCTAATTCATTGTTTGCTTTACTGATATTTTATTCTGTCTTGACTTTACTGATACCTAATTCAAACTTTTCTTTTACTGATACCTACTTTATTCTTTGCTTTACTGGTACCTCTATTCTGCCTTATACGTTAGTGTCACCTAATTCATTCATTGCTTTTACTGATAACTAATTCTTATTTTCTTTACTAATGCTTCATTCTGTCTTTACGTTACTAATACCTATTTCATTTCTATGCTTTACTGATACCTAATTCATTCTTTGCTTTACTGATACCTTATTATGTCTTTGCTTTACCGTCTAAACTTCTTTAGCTGAACGTTTTTCGACTGTGTCAGGTTCTTCTTTCCTCTATAGTTTACCGTTGCAACACCTGATTCTGTCATAAGCTGGACTTTCCTCTCTAGCTGACAGTATCCAAAAACTGTTTCAGATTTTTCTTTCTCTCCAGCTGACCGTTTCAACAACTAAGACAAATTCTTCTTTTCTCTCTAGCTTTCCGTTGTCACGACTAAGTTATATTCTTCTTTTCTCTCTAGCTGACCGTTGTCACGACTAAGTTATATTCTTCTTTTCTCTCTAGCTGACCGTTTTCTCGACTGTGTCATATTCTTTTTACCTCTCTAGCTGACTGTTATCACGACTAAAACAGATTCTTCTTTTCTCTCTAGCTGACCGTTTTCACGAATGTGTCATATTCTTTTTTACCTCTCTAGCTGACCGTTTTCACGACTAAGACATATTATTCTTTTCTCTCTAGCTAACCGTTTTCACGAATGTGTCATTTTCTTTTTACCTATCTAACTGACCGTTTTCACGACTAAGACATATTCTTCTTTCCTCTCTAGCTGACCGTTTTCACGACTGTGTAATATTCTTTTTACCTCTCTAGCTGACCGTTTTCACGACTGTGTAATATTCTTTTTACCTCTCTAGCTGACCGTTTTCATGACTGTGTCATATTCTTTTTACCTCTCTAGCTGACCGTTTTCATGACTGTGTCATATTCTTTTTACCTCTCTAGCTGACCGTTTTCACGACTAAGACATATTCTTCTTTCCTCTCTAGCTGACCGTTTTCACGACTGTGTCATATTCTTTTTACCTCTCTAGCTGACCGTTTTCACGACTGTGTAATATTCTTTTTACCTCTCTAGCTGACCGTTTTCATGACTGTGTCATATTCTTTTTACCTCTCTAGCTGACCGTTTTCATGACTGTGTCATATTCTTTTTACCTCTCTAACTGACCGTTTTCGCGACTAAGAAAGATTCTTCTTTTCTCTCTAGCTGACTGTTTTCATGACTGTGTCATATTCTTTTTACCTCTCTAACTGACCGTTTTCGCGACTAAGACAGATTCTTATTTTCTCTCTAGCTAAGACATATTATTCCTTTCTCTCTAGCTGACTGTTTTTACGACTAAGACGTATTCTTCTTTTCTCTCTAGCTGACCATTTCTACGACTGATTCCTAGATTCTTCTTTCTCTCCAGACGACTGTTTACATGATTGTGTCATATTCTTCTTTCTTCTCTAGCTTACCGTTTTTAAAACTGATTCTGTCTTAGTTTCTTCTTTCCTCTCTAGCTGACCGTTTTTACGACTGTGTCATATTCTTTTTACCTCTCTAACTGATCGTTTTCACGACTAAGGCAGATTCTTCTTTCCACTCTAACTGACCGTTTTCACGACTAAGACATATTCTTCTTTTCTCTCTAGCTGACCGTTTTCACGAATATGTCATATTCTTTTTACCTCTCTAGCTGACCGTTTTCACGACTATGACAGATCATTTTTTCCACTCTAGCTGACCTTTTTCACGAATGTGTCTAATTCTTTTTACCTATCTAACTGACCGTTTTTAAAACTGATTCTGTCTTAATTTCTTCTTTCCTCTCTAGCTTACTGTTTTTACGACTGTGTCATATTCTTCTTTCCTCTCTAGCTGACCGTTTTCACAACTGTGTCATATTCTTCTTTCCTCTCTAGCTGACCGTTTTCACGACTGTGTCATAATTTTCTTCTTCTCTTGCTGACCGATTTCACGACAGTGTCATATTCTTCTTTCATCTCTTGCTGACCGTTTCAACGACTAAGACAGATTCTTCTTATTTCTCTAGCTGACCTTTTTCATGACAGTGTCATATTCTTCTTTCTTCTCTATTTGACCGTTTTCACGACAGTGTCAATTTCTTCTTTCATCTCTAGCTGACCCTTTTCACGACTAAGTCATATTCTTCTTTCCTCTCTAGCTAACCGTTTTCACGACTTTGTAAGATTCTTCTTTCCTCTCTAACTGACCGTCTCCATCATTTATTGTACTTGGTTTTCTTCTGCGAACAATTTTTGCATATTTCTTTCCCATTGATTTTCTTAACATTGAATCCTCTTTTTTAATTTCTTTTAGTTTAACTTTTTTATTTTTATTTTTCTTTCATTGTATTTATTTAATCAGCTTTAAGTTTTTCTTTGTTAGTTCGATTTATCTACATTCTTTTAATCTGTACTTTCATTTATATATTTGCGTTTCATTCTTTTTTCTCCTGCTGTCCTTATCCACCATTTTGTTTGTTTCTTCCATTTTGACTTACAGGGATCTCAGCTCTTTCTTTGATCCCTTGATTTCATTTTATCGTTTAGTTTTATATCTATCTGATTGTTCTCTCGAACTATTCTGTCCCTGACTCTACTTTTTCTCTTTAGCTGACTGTTCATTAACAGTATCTGGCTAAGTTCTTTCTTGTCTAATTTCTGTTTCTCATTTACTTCTTTTTTTCTCTAGAAGACCGTTACAACCACCATTTCTCTCTCAGTTACTTCTTTTCTGTCTGTCAGTTATAATCACAGTTTCTGTCTCATTTTTATTCTTTTATGTCTGTCTGACCGTTAGAACCACCGTTACTCTCTCAGTTTCTTCTTTTCTGTCTCAACGTTAGAACCACCGTTTCTCTCTCAGTTTCTTCTTTTCTGTCTCAACGTTAGAACCACCGTTTCTCTCTCAGTTTCTTCTTTTCTGTCTCAACGTTAGAACCACCTTTTCTCTCTCAGTTTCTTATTTTCTGTCTCAACGTTAGAACCACCTTTTCTCTCTCAGTTTCTTCTTTTCTGTCTCAACGTTGGAACCACCTTTTCTCTCTCAGTTTCTTCTTTTCTGTCTCAACGTTAGAACCACCGTTTCTCTCTCAGTTTCTTCTTTTCTGTCTCAACGTTAGAACCACCGTTTCTCTCTCAGTTTCTTCTTTTCTGTCTGACCGTTAGAACCACCGTTTCTGTGGCATGTCCTTCTTTTCTGTCTGTGTTACCGATAGAACCACCGTTTCTCTCTCAGTTTCTTCTTTTCTGTCCGTCTGACTGTTAGAACTACCTTTTCTATCTCTATTCCTCTTTGTCTGTTTCTAAATGCCTTTGATTTACACATTGCTTCTTAAATAATTATTTTCTTTGATATACTTGTGTATATACACCGAGTATTATCACATCCTACCATTGCATTACATTTGCTGTTTATGTTGTTATTGTTGTGGTTGTTTAGCTCCCGATTTTTATAACTTTTTCTTTTTAAATAGTTTGATTCTCGCTTTCATTGTTTCATATGTCACATTTTCTTTGTCCGTTCACGAAGATATCTGTAGATGTTTTTTGTACTATTCCGTTATGAATGTTGTAATATTGTCAATCATTGTCTATTCATGTAGTCACTTCTTTTAGCCATGCAAGGAAAACGAGGTATGTAGAGCTTGTTGTCTAATCGTTGTGTAGCTTGATGCTTTTCTTGCAATTTTAAATATGCATCTTATCATTAAAATTTAGAGTAAGCATTGTTTATGTTACTTTAGTATACACGTTTGAAACAAATCTTTGAAAAAACTAATATTACTTAGTAGTTTAACCTTCTGATAAGGTATAATTCTTAAACGGATATTTTATAACTCTTAAACAGGTATGTTGTAACTGTTAAACAGATAGATATGTTGTAACTGTTAAACAGATAAATATGTTTTAACTCTTAAACAGATATATATGCTATAACTCTTAAACAGATATATGCTATAACTCTTAAACAGATATATGCTATAACTCTTAAACAGATAGATATGTTATAACTCTTAAACAGATATATGCTATAACTCTTAAACAGATAGATATGTTATAACTCTTAAACAGATAGATATGTTATAACTCTTAAACAGATAGATATGTTATAACTTTTAAACAGATAGATATGCTATAACTCTTAAACAGATGTTATATAATTCACTTTGACCTGTATTTGTATTTCTGTTACCATTTACCTGCCACAAAATAATCTTTATCTTAGCGTGATTTCAGTTTTAGAACATTTCCTCAGTATTGTATCTGACGTTTCCCTCTCCTAATATACTTAATGTACCGTGTCTATAGTTAGTGTTTTCTCAGGCCCTACATATAACTAGTTCTTAGTTACCATAAATTTATTCTAACAATAGGTAGTATGTATTCTAACAATACGTAGTATGTATTCTAACAATACGCAGTATGTATTCTAACAATAGGTAGTATGTATTCTAGCAATGTGTGGTTTTAAGTAAGTGGCGTGTCTCGTGTTTTGTGCAGAACTCTTTTTAATGAAAGTCTGTATTTGTATTATTTTCATTCCCTTTCAATAGCCTACACATTCTATCTCCCGTGTCTTTCATTAGCTTACACATTCTACCTCTCTCGCGTGTCTTTCAATAGCCTACACATTATATCTCATTCCTGTGTCTTTCATGAAGTTACACATTCTATCTCTCTCCCGTGTCTTTCATTATTATCAGTCTATGATATAAAGTCCACTATAATTTCTCCCATTATGTACAGTCTATGATATAAAGTCCACTATAATTTCTCCCATTATGTACAGTCTATGATATAAAGTCCACTATAATTTCTCCCATTATGTACAGTCTATGATATAAAGTCCACTATAATTTCTCCCATTATGTACAGTCTATGATATAAAGTCCACTATAATTTCTCCCATTATGTACAGTCTATGATATAAAGTCCACTATAATTTCTCCCATTATGTACAGTCTATGATATAAAGTCCACTATAATTTCTCCCATTATGTACAGTCTATGATATAAAGTCCACTATAATTTCTCCCATTATGTACAGTCTATGATATAAAGTCCACTATAATTTCTCCCATTATGTACAGTCTATGGTATAAAGTCCACTATAATTTCTCCCATTATGTACAGTCTATGGTATAAAGTCCACTATAATTTCTCCCATTATGTACAGTCTATGGTATAAAGTCCACTATAATTTCTCCCATTATGTACAGTCTATGGTATAAAGTCCACTATAATTTCTCCCATTATGTACAGTCTATGGTATAAAGTCCACTATAATTTCTCCCATTATGTACAGTCTATGGTATAAAGTCCACTATAATTTCTCCCATTATGTACAGTCTATGGTATAAAGTCCACTATAATTTCTCCCATTATGTACAGTCTATGGTATAAAGTCCACTATAATTTCTCCCATTATGTACAGTCTATGGTATAAAGTCCACTATAATTTCTCCCATTATGTACAGTCTATGGTATAAAGTCCACTATAATTTCTCTCCCATTATGTACAGTCTATGGTATAAAGTCCACTATAATTTCTCCCATTATGTACAGTCTATGGTATAAAGTCCACTATAATTTCTCCCATTATGTACAGTCTATGGTATAAAGTCCACTATAATTTCTCCCATTATGTACAGTCTATGATATAAAGTCCACTATAATTTCTCCCATTATGTACAGTCTATGATATAAAGTCCACTATAATTTCTCCCATTATGTACAGTCTATGATATAAAGTCCACTATAATTTCTCCCATTATGTACAGTCTATGATATAAAGTCCACTATAATTTCTCCCATTATGTACAGTCTATGATATAAAGTCCACTATAATTTCTCCCATTATGTACAGTCTATGATATAAAGTCCACTATAATTTCTCCCATTATGTACAGTCTATGATGTAAAGTCCACTATAATTTCTCCCATTATTTACCAGTCGACTTGTGGGGGGTGGGGGGTACTTTCCGTTTCTTTGTTTCTTTTCGTTTATTCTCTCAGTTTCACACATTTCTGTCCGTCCGTTTCACAACTGCGTACAATCAGTCTTATCACTTCACAAACACATTTCTCCTCTCATTGTCTCTCTCTCAATTCGACACATGTTTCCTTTATCTAGACCGAGAGTAATAGTTTTCAAAACAAATGTTTCACTGGTCGCGACACATGATTAATGACTTTTTTTTTTTTACATTAGCTGACTTATTGATATATCAACTTTTGTCTGGTCTGACAAGATCATCTCACGTTCATTGTGGTCTGACAAGATCATCTCACGTTCACTGTGGTCTGACAAGATCATCTCACGTTCATTGTTATTAGTTACTCGTTTCGCGCGTTGTGCGACAGATTTTCTTTCTTCCCTTTAGCTTCCCCGTAATTAAAGTGTTGGGTAGCTTAAACATCTGTTGTATGATCTATATAGTCGTGTCACAAATACACTCAAATAAAGTTTACCATGTTTTCTTACATTGCGAGACTCACTGATCTATATTAAAGTTGTAACACACTTTCTTTTAGATCTTTTCCGTTCTTGTCTATTTACATCTCTTTTTTTTTATTAACTTTAATAGTTCAATTTGTACACGTCATAACACATTCATTTCTTTGTTCACCCAACCCAACTATTTAATTTTTCTGTCTATTTCCATTATGTAACTCATTATTCTCAAATACACATTTTCAGTGTAACCCCGATAGCAGTTATTGAAATGTTTCTGGCCGTACTAACTATTTTATTTATTTCCATTACATAGTTTATTACTGTATTCACTGCCTTTAATTTCATATGTGTAGTTTCATATCGCTCTTTATGAGCTTTCTTTGTCCATTATTACACGATGTATTCCTAATTCTTAGTTTAGATGTCCATTATTACACGATGTATTCCTAATTCTTAGTTTAGATGTCCATTTTTACACGATGTATTCCTAATTCTTAGTTTAGATGTCCATTGTTACACGATGTATTCCTAATTCTTAGTTTAGATGTTTTTTTAACGGTAACAATTAGTTACGCAAATTATTGATTTCTTCTTGTTCTTTCTCTCTCTCTCTCTCTCTCTCTCTTTCTCTCTCTCTCTCTCTCTCTCTCTCTGCCTCTCTCTCTCTCTCCTCCCTCCTTTTCTCGCTCGCATTGTCTCACACCTTCACTACTCAAGTGACCCAAAGTTGCCCTTAAATATTAGACTGGAGATATCGACATAATTTTATGTCTCACATTGATAGGTGACTGCACCGTATTGTTCATTGCAGGCACACAGTGTATGTGGATGGGTGTGTACATGTTACGCTTGAATGATTTCAGCAGACTCTGGGGGTGAAATAATTCATTTCTTTCCATGTTCCTTGTTACACCCCTTATCAAAGAGTTTCAGTTCGGCTATTCACACTGTCTACACATATGGGTTACTATTGTTTAGGTTATTTTTAGACAACCTTTAAACACGTGTGTGAGGCTTTGTGTCGAAGAGAACACACCGGACTGTCATACACGTGTAGGTGGCTTTGTGTGATTAACAGAACACACCAGACTGTCATACATACATGTGTATGAAGTCTGGTGTAACTAATAGAACACACCAGACACATGTTTATGTAGTCTGTTGTATCTAATAGAACACATCAAACTGACACATGTGAATGAAGTCTGGTGTACTTAATAGAACACATCAGACACATGTGTATGAAGTCTGTTGTATCTGACAGAAAACCTTATCGTAAATATTCTTCCCTTGAAGTATGAATTGTCAGACATTTATGTCAAATGTAGATTCATTTTCCTTTCTAATGTTATCAATTAACTCTCTCTCTCTCTCTCTCTCTCTCTCTCTCTCTCTCTCTCTCTCTCTCTCTCTCTCTCTCTTTCTCTCTCACCGTCCTTTAAGTTTATCTAACAAACTGAATTCATTCCTAGAAGTTATGTTTCTATAACTTTAACTATTCTAACTGCAGATTCTCATGTACCTAAATATTTTATTTTACTTTTATTAGTTTAAATCTTCATCTAAATTGTTCCTAGCATTTCATTCTACCTGCTATCTGCATAGCCTTTTTCTTTATTAGCCTTGATTCGTTTCAATCTGATTACACTTCCCTGTGATTGATTTACACATAGGTGTCAGAGTATCTGTGTATGTGTGTTTCTCCCGTTTTAATTCATATACTATGTCTACACACAAGTCTAGAAATGTTCATGTACACGTCACAATCATAAAATGGCCAACTGCTGCTGTTTTTTTTTTAATATAATTGTTTCGTCAATAGGAAAATCCGTATTAATAAAAAGTTAACATTTTACTATCATTTTACGTTTTCACCATAGTTCAATACATACACATTAAATAGTCATCGTACGTTGCTGTCACTTTACTTACACATTGATTATGTAACTCCTGAGAGTCTGAGACGCCCATCAGTAAAAAATCAATACTCTTGACCTTTTCACATGTAGTTATTGATGTGAAACGTTAACACACTGAATGTCAGTTTAGGAGGAACACTGTGTCTATTTTTAGATGCATTGTTTTGTCAGACGGCAGTTAGCTAATTATGACACCGACGTCACATTGTAACGATCAACTACTGCCCCCCCCCCCCTCTCAATCTGATTCTTCATTTATCTATTTCAGTAAACTATTGACTTTATCATGATCTACCTTCATTTACTTTATATTGTCAATCTCCTCTTAATTTTTATCACATTTCTCTTCACATCTGGCATGTGTTCTTAATTCAGTTATGTTAAATTGTGTGCAGTGCTCTACTCCACGTCTCATTTTATATAAATCATGTAAATAAACCCAACAGTCCTTTCTAATTGTTTAGTTCATTCTAAAGAAATCTAGTCGTTCTTTCTAATAGTTCCGTGTAAAGAGTCTAACATTTCTTTTTAAAAGCTTAGTTGTCAAGTAGCCTTACAGTTCGTTGTAGTTGTAATGGTTCAGTTCATTGTAAGGATTTCTAAAAGTTCAGTTTAAAGGTCCAGTTGGCTTTAGAGATGTGTTGTAGCAGTTACTTCCAATAATTCAATATTTTGTTTAGAAGTATATACATCTTGTCCCTGTATCTCTGTTTACTGTTAAAGAAACGTTTAGTTTGTTACAATGATTTTGTTTCTCCTCTTTATAAAAAAAGCGTAACATTAATGTCTGACTCAATTCACCTGAACTGAACTGTACGCGTTTAGGTTATCGTGACACTTGTTCTCGTTTCACCCCCACACCCCGCTACACCGCTTTCCATCCACTCGAAGTTCTTCAATCAATAATTCTTTATTGTGTCTCTGTCTGACCTTGTAATTTTTATTGTTGCCCTCTCCACGTGCTTGACCTACTTGTCCTAGTTTGTTACAGCCTGTATAATGTTACGTATGCTATTGTTAGTCATTCTTCATCTTTGTTTACATCACAGTGTAGCCAGTGTTTGACCTTTTTTTTTTCTAACTTTTGATATGGATCATTCAGAGTTCAATAGCCCCTACACTTTTCTGTGTCAGTAGTCAGTCTTCTATGTACGTTAATAAAAACATAGACAGTGTTGTATAATTAAATTGGTCACTAGTTCTTTATCACTTGTATTAAAAAGAAATAATGTTGCACTCCAACAGGCCGTCTTAAAGAGTGGGCCCCGCCTACCTTAAAGAATGGGCCCCGCCCACATAAAAGAATGGGCCCCGGCCACATTAAAGAATGGGCCCCGCTCACATTACAGAATGAGCCCCCACCCACCTTAAAGAATGGGCCCCACCCACCTTAAAGCATAGGCCCCACCCACCTTAAGGAATGGGCTCCGCCTACCTTAAGGATTGGGCCCCGCCAACATTAAATAATGTGCCCCACCTACCTTATAGATTGGGCCCCACCCACCTTAAGGAGTGGGCCCCGCCTACCTTATAGAATGGGCCCCACCCACCTTAAAGAATGGGCCCCACCTACCTTATAGAATGGGCCCCACCCACCATAAAGAATGGGCCCCACCCACCATAAAGAATGGGCCCCGCCTACCTTAAAGAATGGGCCCACCCTAATTAAAGAATGGGCCCCACCCAGTTGACTTGTTGCTTTTTTGTTTGTTTTTGTTTGTTTTTGTTTTGTTGTTGTTTGTTTGTGGGTTGTTGTTTTTTTTTTTGTGGATAGGGAGGGGGGACTTTAAAGTTCTTCATACAGTCAACATTGAATGGGCTCAGTGGTTTAAACGGTGCGCTGCTTAGACCGATTTTAATTAGAGGCCACTTCTACCATATTGTGGTAGGGCCCCCAAGTTGTATGCCACGACCCTGGAGCCTCATGGCGTTTGATCACTTGCATTTCACTACCTATTTGTTTGTACGGGGGCCCATGATGATTGAAGATAATCTGCAGTGAATGGGCCCGTAGTGTATTTAAGTAAGTCTGAAAGGAGCGGGTCTTAATCTTAAACTAATGGGACCCTCAGGGCCGAAGTTTTTTAGAGGCGTCCCCCCCCAAACATATTGTGAAAGAGCCCCCATGATGTTAGCCATGTCACCGAGCCCCATGCTAATAGACCACTTCATACTTCAGTTACACATTGTACATCCTAGGGGCCCATACTGTTTTTAAGATGACATGCCGTAAAGGAGGCCCATAGTTTTCTTTAGTGTACTGTGAATCGGGTTCAAGTCTAAAGTACTCCCCTCCTCCCCCACCCAACGTGCCAGAGTTTAAGATGACCTCATGAAACAAATATTGTGATAGACCACATGTAGTAAGCTACTCACTGGGCCCCAAGCTAATGGATCATATATATTTTTATTGTCACACTGGTTTATCCGGGTTACATAGGGTTCTTAATAAAGACTTGTTTAAGACATTGTTCAAATAATTTTGTGTATGCCGTGTTTTCATACTTAGTATGTTGTTGTTTTTATAAATATCTGAACTTGTCATTCCCTGTAGCTACATATAACTATGTGAACGTGTCATTCCCTCTAGCGACATATAACTATGTAAACGCGTCATTTCTACCAGTGATTATCAAAACCTTAATTTAAATATGATCTTCACTTTTTTTTTCTTTATCTTCCCCAGGTTGTTTTGACCTGTGTTGACGTCACGTGCGGTCATTGACCCTCAACTGTAAACAAAACCACGCCTTGACCCATATTTGCCCGTCACAGAAACCGATGAACTAGTTCAAGACCAACAGATGTCGCTGTACCTACAGATGTAAACATGTTTCATTTCTGATGTCTGCAAGTAGCCACTGGACAGTTTATGGACACCAATGATGTTTATACAAATAGACTCATATTTATATATCGTCAATAGCTAAGAGATGCATTCATATTTTTTTAATTATTAAAAAAAAAAAAAAAAACTATACTTGATTAATTAAAAATCATGAAATCAAAAAGTGTTTGTTATATTTCTAAATGTGTGTTTTGGTTTTAAGTGTTGTCTTAGGTTAATGTTCACCTAATTTAAATCTAGGATGAATATATACTGAACTGACCAGATTAAAGTCAATGGCCAGGTTCATCTCTGTCCTGTCTCGTTCTCCTCTGCTCCGATGCACTCTGCTGGTCTCCTCGCTCCTCTCTACCTTTCGTCTCTGCTCCCCAGGTGGCTCATATCGGTTCACCAGTGTCTCAGATGGCTCTTCATGAGTCACCAGCTCCTCAGGGGGCACTTCATGGGTCACCAACTCCTCCGGTGGCTCATCACAGGTCACCAGCGTCTCAGGTGGATCATCACAGGTTACCAACGTCTCAGGTGGCTCACCACATGTCACCAACGTCTCCGGTGGCTCATCACAGGTCACCAACATCTCAGGTGGCTCTTCACAATTCACCAACGTCTCAGGTGGCTCATCACCGGTCACCAACGTCTCAGGTGGCTCATCACAGGTCACCAACGTCTCAGGTGGCTCATCGCAGGTCACTAAAGTCTCAAGTGGTTCTTTACTATTCACCAACGTCTCAGGTGGTTCATCACATGTCACCAACGTCTCAGGTGGCTCATCACAGGTCACCAACGTCTCCGGTGGCTCATCACCGGTCACCAACGTCTCAGGTGGCTCTTCACAATTCACCAACGTCTCAGGTGGCTCTTCACAATTCACCAACGTTTCGGGTGGCTCATCACAGGTCACCAACGCATCAGGTGGCTCTTCACAATTCACCAACGTCTCAGGTGGCTCTTCACATGTCACCAACGTCCCCGGTGGCTCATCACCGGTCACTAACGTCTCGGGTGGCTCATCACAGGTCACCAACGTTTCAGGTGGCTCTTCACAATTCACCAACGTCTCAGGTGGCTCTTCACAATTCACCAACGTCTCAGGTGGCTCATCACCGGTCACCAACGTCTCAGGTGGCTCATCGCAGGTCACCAACGTCTCAGGTGGTTCTTTACTATTCACCAACGTCTCAGGTGGTTCATCACATGTCACCAACGTCTCAGGTGTCTCATCACAGGTCACCAACGTCTCCGGTGGCTCATCACCGGTCACCAACGTCTCAGGTGGCTCTTCACAGGTCACCAACGTTTCAGGTGGCTCATCGCAGGTCACCAACGTCTCAGGTGGTTCATTACAATTCACCAACGTCTCAGGTGGCTCATCACAGGTCACCAACGTCTCCGGTGGCTCATCACCGGTCACCAACGCCTCAGGTGGCTCATCGCAGGTCACCAACGTCTCAGGTGGTTCTTTACAATTCACCAACGTCTCAGGTCTCGTGTGGAGTTGCTGATCTTCCATCGAGCGCCTCCCCAGGTGGCGGATAGGGGAATGCCCACCAGATATGGTAGGTACCGGGGAAATCAAATACCCGGGGCGGACCAAAATCAGCAAAACCTGTTGCCTTACAGGAAGTGGAGGGATCCACAAAGGCTAGGGAACCTTGCCCGAAATGCAAGGCAGCTATCCAGAGAGCTGAAAGGGAATCATCCCAGATGGTTGTGCGCAGGGCCAACAACCCAGCCATGGAAAAAAAAACTCGTTATAGAAACCAAAAGGAAAGAAAAGCCAGAAAACACAGTCAGAGGAGAGAGCAGAGCTCCACAAAGGAGATTAATGAAGTCATGTGGGGAAATTCATCAGAATCCTACATGGCCGACTACTCTGCTCAAACCAATGAAAACAAAAGCCTTCCTAATCCAAAAGACACCATTCATACTGGGAACCTGGAATGTCCGAACTCTCTTGGAACCAGGGAGATGCGCCCAAGTTGCAAAAGAGATGTCCAGCTACAAACTACAAATACTGGGCTAAAGCGAAGTCAGGTGGAACACCTTCGGGGAAACTAAACTACAGTCAGGTGAAACAATGCTCTTCTCTGGGAAAGAAAATGAAGATGATAACCACGAAAATGGAGTGGCATTTCTGTTAAAGAAAGAGGCCTTTAATAGCCTCCTTGAATGGGAACCCGTTTCTGAAAGAATAATTAGAGCCAAGTTCCTGTCCAGGTTCAAAAACGTCCACATCATCATGTGCTATGCTCCAACAAATCCTTCGCACGAAGAGGACAAGGCTACCTTCTACGAACAACTGCAATGTACAGTCGACAAAATACCCAAAAGAGACATATTGATACTCATGGGAGATATGAATGCCAAAATTGGAAACAATAACAAGGGAAAAGAAAAGACAATGGGCATGCATGGAATGGGCAACCTAAATGAAAATGGAGAGTTGTTCACCAACTTCTGTACCAACAACGAACTGGTTATAGGTGGCAGCATTTTCCCACACAAAAACTGTCACAAGGCAACATGGACCTCACCAGACCAACAAACAGAGAATCAAATCGACCACATTGCGATACGTCGTACATGGAGGAGTACATTACAAGATGTAAGAGCCAAAAGAGGAGCAGACATTGGATCGGACCACCACCTGGTTGTAGCCAAGCTCAAAATAAAACTAGCCAAACAAAGGAGAAAAGCCAGTGGGAGAATAAGATTTGACTTAGAAAAACTTCAGCAAGAACAAAAGAGAAATGAATTTCAAGTCACACTCCAAAACAGATTTTCTGCCCTACAACCAGATGACACAGAGGATGACATAGACAAAACCTGGAACAACTTCAAAGACACCATCATAAGGACATGCAAAGAAATATTAAGTCCAACACAGGAGAACAAAAAGCACTGGATAAAAGAAGAGACATGGAAAAAAATCGAAGACAGGAAACGGGCAAAACAAAAGGTAAACCAAGCAAAAACAAGGAGGCATAAACAGCTCACCCAGCAAGAATACAACACAACCTCAAAAGCAGTCTCAAAAATGCTCAGAAAGGATAAAAGAACCTTCTACAACAGAATGGCAGAACGAGCAGAAGAGGCAGCAGGGAAAAATGACATGAAACAGCTGTACAAAATCACTAAAATCCTGAGTGGCAAGAAATCAAATTATCACGTACCAGTACGAGACAAACAAGGCAAGCTCCTTTCTTCCATTGATGATCAACTTAAGAGATGGAAAGAATATTTCCAGGAAATGCTGAACAGACCAACCCCTCTGAATCCACCTGTCCTTTTTACAGGTGAAACACTGAATATAAACATAGAAGAGATATCCAAAGAAGAAATATGGAAGGCACTACGCCAAATGAAGACAGGTAAAGCAGCAGGCACCGACAATATACCACCCGAAGTCCTAAAAGAAGGAGGAACTGAAATTGTTAACCATCTTCATAATATATTTAATAAAATTTGGTCAACCGAAACTCCTCCTGCAGAATGGAAAAAAGGCCTACTGATCAAGATCCCAAAGAAAGGAGATCTATCACAATGTGATAAATGGCGAGGAATCACCCTACTCTCGGTGCCAAGCAAAGTATTTAGCAGAATACTACTCACCAGAATAAAAGAAGCTTGCGACAGCCTCCTAAGAGAGGAACAGGCTGGGTTCAGAAGAGGAAGGTCATGCATTGACCAGATTGCCACTCTACGTATCATCATTGAACAAACTATTGAATGGCAATGCCCTCTCTATGTCACATTTGTAGACTTTGAAAAGGCATTCGATAGTATTGACAGAGAGACAATGTGGACAATCATGAGGCACTATGGTATACCAACCAAGATAATAACCATCATTAAAAACCTCTACTTAGACTTCACATGCCAAGTAGTACACAATGGTAGAGTATCAGAGGAATTCAGCATTACAACTGGAGTCAAGCAGGGATGCCTCCTTTCACCACTTCTGTTTCTTCTGGTTCTAGACTGGGTAACCAAAGAGGCTTATGCTGACTCTGGTAAAGGAATCCAGTGGAACCTGGTGCAGAGGCTAGAAGACTTAGAGTTCGCAGACGACCTGGCCATACTGTCCCACAAGTTACAAGACATGCAAGAGAAAGTCTCAGCCCTGGATAGTACTGGACAGATAGTTGGTCTCAAGATAAACCAGCAAAAAACAAAGATTCTGAAAATCAACCAACAACAAGATGGCACAATAGAAGTAGGGAATCAAAGTCTACACCAGGTAGAAAACTTTGTATACCTAGGGAGTGTGGTCAGTATAACAAGAGGAACAGACGAAGACATAGAACGCAGAATAAACCTGACACGCCAAGCATTCGCTAATCTAAAAGCCGTCTGTAGATCCACATACATTTCTTCCAAACCCAAATTAAGAATCTTTAACACCAATGTGAAATCTGTCCTACTCTATGGGTCTGAAACTTGGAAAACCACAGAGACAACAAGCAATCGACTACAGACCTTCATCAACAGATGTCTAAGGAACATAATGAAAGTAAAGTGGTATGACAAGTTAGAGAACACCAAATTGTGGGAGAAGTGTGGACAGAGATCCATTGTGCAACAAATTCTAGAGAGAAAGTGGAAATGGATTGGACACACTCTGAGAAAAGATACAAACAACAGAACCAGGCAGGCCTTAGACTGGAATCCTCAAGGCAAACGTCACAGAGAAAGACCCAAGCGCACATGGAGACGCAGTATACTAGATGAGGCCGGGCGATCAGGGAAGAGCTGGGAAGAGCTTAAAAAACTTGCTAGAGATCGTGATAAGTGGCGAGCTTTCACATTCACAGAGGCCCTATGTTCCACAAGGAACAAAAAGGAAACATGATGATGATGATGTACGTCTCAGGTGGCTCATCACAGTTCACCAACGTCTCAGGTGGCTCTTCACAATTCACCAACGTCTCAGGTGGCTCATCACCGGTCACCAACGTCTCAGGTGGCTCATCACAGGTCACCAACGTCTCAGGTGGCTCATCGCAGGTCACCAACGTCTCAGGTGGTTCTTTACTATTCACCAACGTCTCAGGTGGTTCATCACATGTCACCAACGTCTCAGGTGGCTCATCACAGGTCACCAACGTCTCCGGTGGCTCATCACCGGTCACCAACGTCTCAGGTGGCTCATCACAGGTCACCAACGTCTCAAGTGGCTCATCACATGTCACCAACGTCTCAGGTGGATCATCAAAGGTTACCAACGTCTCAGGTTGCTCATCACAGGTCACCAACGTCTCCGGTGGCTCATCACAGGTCACCAACGTCTCAGGTGGCTCTTCACAATTCACCAACGTCTCAGGTGGCTCATCACATGTCACCAACGTCTCAGGTGGCTCATCACAGGTCACCAACGTATCAGGTGGCTTTTCACATTTCACCAACGTCTCAGGTGGCTCATCACCGGTCACCAACGTCTCAGGTGGCTCATCACAGGTCACCAACGTCTCAGGTGGCTCATCGCAGGTCACCAACGTCTCAGGTGGTTCTTTACTATTCACCAACGTCTCAGGTGGTTCATCACATGTCACCAACGTCTCAGGTGGCTCATCACAGGTCACCAACGTCTCCGGTGGCTCATCACCGGTCACCAACGTCTCAGGTGGCTCATCACAGGTCACCAACGTCTCAAGTGGCTCATCACATGTCACCAACGTCTCAGGTGGATCATCAAAGGTTACCAACGTCTCAGGTTGCTCATCACAGGTCACCAACGTCTCCGGTGGCTCATCACAGGTCACCAACGTCTCAGGTGGCTCTTCACAATTCACCAACGTCTCAGGTGGCTCATCACATGTCACCAACGTCTCAGGTGGCTCATCACAGGTCACCAACGTATCAGGTGGCTTTTCACATTTCACCAACGTCTCAGGTGGCTCATCACCGGTCACCAACGTCTCGGGTGGCTCATCACAGGTCACCAACCCATCAGGTGGCTCTTCACAATTCACCAACGTCTCAGGTGGCTCTTCACAATTCACCAACGTCTCCGGTGGCTCATCACAATTCACTAACGTCTCCGGTGGCTCATCACCGGTCACCAACGTCTCGGGTGGCTCATTACAGGTCACCAACGCATCAGGTGGCTCCTAACAATTCACCAACGTCTCAGGTGGCTCTTCACAATTCATCAACGTCTCCGGTGGCTCTTCAAAATTCACCAACGTCTCCGGTGGCTCATCACCGGTCACCAACGTCTCGGGTGGCTCGTCACAGGTCAACAACGTCTCAGGTGGTTCTTTACAATTCACCAACGTCTCAGGTGGCTCATCACATGTCACCAACGTCTCAGGTGGATCATCACAGGTTACAAACGTCTCAGGTGGCTCATCACAGGTCACCAACGTCTCAGGTGGCTCATCGCAGGTCACCAACGTCTCAGGTGGTTCTTTACAATTCACCAACGTCTCAGGTGGCTCATCACATGTCACCAACGTCTCAGGTGGATCATCACAGGTTACCAACATCTCAGGTGGCTCATCACAGGTCACCAACGTCTCCGGTGGCTCATCACAGGTCACCAACGTCTCCGGTGGCTCATCACCGGTCACCAACGTCTCAGGTGGCTCATCACAGGTCAACAACGTCTCAAGTGGCTCATCGCAGGTCACCAACGTCTCAGGTGGTTCTTTACAATTCCCCAACGTCTCTGGTGGCTCATCACATGTCACCAACGTCTCAGGTGGATCATCACAGGTTAACAACGTCTCAGGTTGCTCATCACAGGTCACCAACGTCTCCGGTGGCTCATCACAGGTCACCAACGTCTCAGGTGGCTCTTCACAATTCACCAATATCTCAGGTGGCTCATCACAGGTCACCAACGTATCAGGTGGCTTTTGACATTTCACCAACGTCTCAGGTGGCTCATCACCGGTCACCAACGTCTCGGGTGGCTCATCACAGGTCACCAACGTATCAGGTGGCTCTTCACAATTCACCAACGTCTCAGGTGGCTCTTCACAATTCATCAACGTCTCCGGTGGCTCTTCACAATTCACCAACGTCTCCGGTGGCTCATCACCGGTCACCAACATCTCGGGTGGCTCATCACAGGTCACCAACGTCTCCGGTGGCTCATCACAGGTCACCAACATCTCAGGTGGCTCTTCACAATTCACCAACGTCTCAGGTGGATCATCACAGGTTACAAACGTCTCAGGTGGCTCATCACAGGTCACCAACGTCTCAGGTGGCTCATCGCAGGTCACCAACGTCTCAGGTGGTTCTTTACAATTCACCAACGTCTCAGGTGGCTCATCACATGTCACCAACGTCTCAGGTGGATCATCAAAGGTTACCAACGTCTCAGGTGGCTCATCACAGGTCACCAACGTCTCCGTTTGCTCATCACAGGTCACCAACGTCTCAGGTGGCTCTTCACAATTCGCCAACGTCTCAGGTGGCTCATCACCGGTCACCAACGTATCAGGTGGCTCATCACAGGTCACCAACGTCTCAGGTGGCTCATCGCAGGTCACCAACGTCTCAGGTGATTCTTTACTATTCACCAACGTCTCAGGTTGTTCATCACATGTCACCAACGTCTCCGGTGGCTCATCACCAGTCACCAACGTCTCGGGTGGCTCATCACAGGTCACCAACGCATTAGGTGGCTCTTCACAATTCACCAACGTCTCAGATGGCTCTTCACAATTCACCAACGTCCCCGGTGGCTCATCACCGGTCACTAACGTCTCGGGTGGCTCATCACAGGTCACCAACGCATCAGGTGGCTCTTCACATTTCACCAACGTCTCAGGTGGCTCTTCACAATTCACCAACGTCTCAGGTGGCTCTTCACAATTCACCAACGTCTCCGGTGGCTCATCACTGGTCATCAACGTCTCGGGTGGCTCATCACAGGTCAACAACGCATCAGGTGGCAATTCACCAACGTCTCAGGTGGCTCTTCACAATTCATCAACGTCTCAGGTGGCTCTTCTCAATTCACCAACGTCTCCGGTGGCTCATCACCGGTCACCAACGTCTCGGGTGGCTCATCACAGGTTACCAACGTCTCAGGTGGCTCATCACAGGTCACCAACGTCTCCGGTGGCTCATCACAGGTCACCAACATCTCAGGTGGCTCTTCACAAATCACGAACGTCTCAGGTGGCTCATCACCTGTCACCAACGTCTCAGGTGGCTCATCACAGGTCACCAACGTCTCAGGTGGCTCATTGCAGGTCACCAACGTCTCGGGTGGCTCATCACAGGTCACCAACGCATCAGGTGGCTCTTCACAATTCACCAACGTCTCAGTTGGCTCTTCACAATTCACCAACGTCTCCGGTGGCTCATCACCGGTCACCAACGTCTCGGGTGGCTCATCACAGGTCACCAACGCATCAGGTGGCTCTTCACAATTCACCAACGTCTCAGGTGGCTCTTCACAATTCACCAACGTCTCAGGTAGCTCTTCACAATTCACCAACGTCTCCGGTGGCTCATCACAGGTCACCAACGCATCAGGTGGCTCTTCACAATTCACCAACGTCTCATGTAGCTCTTCACAATTCATCAACGTCTCCGGTGGCTCTTCACAATTTTACCAACGTCTCCGGTGGCTCATCACCGGTCACCAACGTCTCGGGTGGCTCATCACCGGTCACCAACGTCTCAGGTGGTTCTTTACAATTCACCAACGTCTCAGGTGGCTCATCACATGTCACCAACGTCTCAGGTGGCTCATCACAGGTCACCAACGTATCAGGTGGCTTTTCACATTTCACCAACGTCTCAGGTGGCTCATCGCAGGTCACCAATGTCTCAGGTGGTTCTTTACAATTCACCAACGTCTCAGGTGGCTCATCACATGTCACCAACGTCTCAGGTGGCTCATCGCAGGTCACCAAATCTTTCTTGTTATCGAAGCGCGGCAGATTGTGCACGAAATTAAGACCTTTAGGGGTCTTGCCGTTGCAGTGCCAAACGTTGGCAGTAGCATCAGCTCCACTGTTGTGGATTTCCATGCATTCGTGGCTTTTGTTTTGTTGTGGTTTATTGTTCTTGACGTTGTTTTTATCAGACTCTGTTCAGTTGTCTGGATATTCAAGGTAAACAGCTTTCAGACATTCTGCAGACCGATCATTCTCACAGGGGCTCAGATCGCTGGGCGGCTCTTCTTGGATTAGTTCCTTCTCGTGCGCTACGTTTTGGATGACCACATCATCAGGTATCACGTCGTGGATGACCACATCCTTAGGTGCTACTTCATGGATGACCACATCCTCAGGTACCACTTCATGGATGACCACATCCTCAGGTACCACTTCCTGGATGACCACATCCTCAGGTACCACTTCATGGATGACCACATCCTCAGGTACCACTTCATGGATGACCACATCCTCAGGTACCACTTCCTGGATGACCACATCCTCAGGTACCACTTCATGGATGACCACATCCTCAGGTACCACTTCATGGATGACCACATCCTCAGGTACCACTTCCTGGATGACCACATCCTCAGGTACCACTTCATGGATGACCACATCCTCAGATAAAACTGGCCGCATGTCTAAGTCTGCTTCAATGGTTACCTTTGTCTGTCTCTGAGTCATGTTTTCTTTTGTTGTCGTTTCATTCACTACTTTCACTTTTGGTAATTCAATCTTTGCTTTCTCGGTGTCACCTTTAAAACCTTTCTTAATGTCCTCTATTTCACTTCTTAATGTTAAATGAAATTCTTTCATTTCATTCCGGCCTTCTTTCATTTCTTTTCTTAACTGCCCGATTTCCGTGGTAAAAACGTGGCTCTCCGGGTCTATTCCCTCATCAATAAGAGCTTCATGAAGTCTATTAAACAGTTGTTGTTTGTTGCCGTTAGTTGGAAGGTCCCTTTCTTCTAATTCTTCCTTTAACTCTCTAACTAAAAGTTTGTTTAATTTCTTACCGAAAATTGTAAGACTATCCCACTTCTGACACCAATGTTACAACTCTTTAAAATTCTGTTTAATTAAATCAAAGCAACACACAGGCCGGCGTGGGTTCCAAGAATATTTACTAATATCTATAAAAACAAAAACAACGGCAACATGGCCACTCTCTTGCCGGCTTCTTACGTCACTGTCACTACTGCGTCATCGCGTTCACTATGTAGACTGTATGGTGCGTACCGAGAGGGTCGTAACAATATTAACAATAACTACACCCTTACTCCCATACATACGTCATTTAGGCAACCATGAAGGACCCCCCCCCACACTTCAAAATAAACACATTCATATTCAATAGGGCCCAGACTGGAAGAACATTTCCTAAAATGTTCTGGGGGCCCTTGTGTCACCTTGCCCTAGACAAAATAACATCTAGTTACCCTATACACAGTTATACTTGGAGCCCATAGTGTCAACTTGCCATAGACAAAATAACATCTAGTTACCCTATACACAGTTATACTTGGAGCCCATAGTGTCACCTTGCCCTAGATAAAATAACATCTAGATACCCTATACACAGTTATACTTGGAGCCCATAGTGTCAACTTGCCCTAGACAAAATAACATTTAGTTACCCTATACACAGTTATACTCGGGGCCCCTGGTGTCAACTTGCCCTAGACAAAATAACATTTAGTTGCCCTATACATAGTTATACTCGGGGCCCCTTGTGTCAACTTGCCCTAGACAAAATAACATTTAGTTACCCTATACACAGTTATACTTGGGGCCCCTAGTGTTACCTTGCCCAAGAAAAAATAACATTTAGTTACCCTATACACAGTTATACTCGGGGCCCCTGGTGTCAACTTGCCCTAGACAAAATAACATTTAGTTGCCCTATACATAGTTATACTCGGGGCCCCTGGTGTCAACTTGCCCTAGACAAAATAACATTTAGTTACCCTATACACAGTTATACTCGGGGCCCCTGGTGTCAACTTGCCCTAGACAAAATAACATTTAGTTGCCCTATACACAGTTATACTTGGGGGTGCAAGTGCCTCAGACTGTAAATTTAAGATGATTTCCGTATAGCATTTAACCTACCCCTTTTATACCTCCCACAATAAATAAATGTGCACGGAGCAGAATAATAGCTCGTATTATGTGACGCTGCTCGTATCTGCCCCCCCCCACCCCTCCCACATTCCATCTTCTGTACTTCTGGAGTTTAAATAACTTAAGGTCAGCACAGGGTCAACTCTATATAGCAAGTTAAACATGCATGATAATTTAAATAAAGTGCATTGCCCGTTCGCTGAGATGGGAGGTGAGGTAACAATAACACCCACACCTGGCTAGACAATGGGCCCCATCCACCTTAAGGAATAGGCCCCACCCACCTTAAAGAGTGGGCCCCATCCACCTTAAAGAGTGGGCCCCATCAACCTTAAAGAGTGGGCCCCATCAACCTTAAAGAGTGGGCCCCATCCAGCTTAAAGAATGGGCCCCATCCACCTTAAAGAATGGGCCCCATCCAGCTTAAAGAATGGGCCCCATCCAGCTTAAAGAATGGGCCCCATCCACCTTAAAGAATGGGCCCCATTCAACTAAAAGAGTGGGCCCCATCCAGCTTAAAAAATGGGCCCCATCCACCTTAAAGAGTGGGCCCATCAACCTTAAAGAATGGGCCCCATCCAGCTTAAAGAATGGGCCCCATCCAGCTTAAAGAGTGGGCCCCATCCAGCTTAAAGAATGGGCCCCGCCCATATATAAAGGAAAGTAGGGAACACATTGATAGGGCCCTATAGTATAAAAGTAGATTAGTTAACTAATCGTGGTGCAAACTTAACGAGTCCGTTCAAAATTAGTTACCGCGCTTTAGACTTCATAATTGCTCAGTAAAGTAGTTAATGTGAGGAGCCGCGCCCAGTCGCCCTCAACAACAATGTAATATTACTTAGCAGAAATAGCTAAGAGCCCTTTATAGAGCTTAACCATTATAACCTGCAATCTTGTAAACTTAGCCGACAGCTAAGAGCTATTTTAAGAGTTAAATATACATATTATATAAAGTATGTAATTTGCTATTGTGCACACATCCCATTTATGTTGATCTATATTCGGCTGTCACGTGGCTGTGTACAAATAATTATTTTACCTCACACATTCAGTTTGGGACTCAGATTACTCCAAATTACTACTCTATCTGCTAGCTTGTGACAGCTAGGCCTCATCTTTCCAATCTTGGGCCCCCTAATAATATTTTACTATAGGGGCCCCATAAAAACTTTTGATTAAAAGGGATCCCTGACCCCATTAAAATCAAACAAAAATCTTAAACAGGTGGCCCCCATGAGAAGGGAGAGGAAGGGGCTTAGGCAGTTTCCCATGTTACCTATGAATGAAAACGGCTCTGCCGACATGTACTTCGTAACCTTACTAGGGCTCCCAGCTGTACTTTGGCCTAGAGCCCCCACATATCTAAAAACAAGTCACAACAAGGCTTTAGGCCAGGCCCGTAACGTGAAAATCTTACAGCAGGGCCAGGCATTTTACAACAGGGGCCAGGCCAATAGCAGGGGGAGGCAGGAAATAGATGATACTAAGTAGAACAAACAAGCAGAGGGGACCAGACAAAACGCAGGAAGGCCCGGCCGCCAAGGCCCCCCCACACGCCACGAGCCTGCCTAAGGCCCACACATAAATCTAAAAGCAAGACTAGCCTCGATTAAGAACGATCAATGAAATTGTATTATATGTACATGCATTCAATAAAATGAATGGCTTTAATCATACATAACACATAGGCCAATGAATTTACGATTTGATTATTGAATTTAAAAGACCATAGTTAATATTTAATTCCCACTAACTTTAAATCTAATATAATGAGCACATATGGTTCCAGGATACACTTTATTGAAGCCTTACACGTATAAAACAGGGAAAGCCATAATGAGTAGGCCTCTAAAGCAGCGGATCTCAACCAATGTTCCCTCTAAGGTGTGGTATGAAGTGAGCAAGAAATTTCGTCTCTGAGCGACATTTTTGTTTGAGGCCAAAATTTGTGAGCTGTTTAAGCCATTTCGTCCGTCGAAGTGAGCGATCGTACGTGTAGTATGAGCGACGCTCTGAATACGTGTGATCGATCGCTCACGCGCTCAGCTTAGAGGGGACATTGGTCTCAATATTTTTTGCGCGTCTGTACCCCAAACAGTGGCGTACCTAGGGGGGCGGTGGGTGCGGTCCGCACCGGGCGGCACTTTTTATTACTTTTTTAGGGGGGGGGGGCGGCGAAAATGTATAGATTAAATTGAAATACCTAAATGAGAGGGCGGCAAAATCGTCTTCCGCCCTGGGCGGCCGATACCCACGCTACGCCGCTGACCCCAAATAGTGCAAAAGTAGCCCTGGCACGTTAGTTCGTGAATAACTGTACATGTAGTTATTCTCATAATGGATTGTGTACATGTACTTTTTCTCATAATGGATTGTGCTTAATTTTCTAATGCGATATATGGGCAAGTGGTCTTGGGATGAGTCACGTGACGTTCTTTAAACTCTTGGTTGTTTATTAAAATGAAGATTGTATTTCCCCGTGTACCCCTACGTCACCTTTTTCGTACCGCCGCTGCTCTAAAGTGATACGGACATTTGCTTAATGACTCACGCCCATATACACACACATCTTTATAATAAAATACTAACGCACACACATTTTTGAAAATCTCATCCAAATACTAACGCACACACATTTTTGAAAATCTCATCCAAATACTAACGCACACACATTTTTGAAAATCTCATCCAAATACTAACACACACATTTTTGAAAATCTCATCCAAATACTAACACACACATTTTTGAAAATCTCATCCAAATACTAACACACACATTTTTGAACATCTCATCCAAATACCTATGCACACACATTTTTGAAAATCTCATCCAAATACCTATGCACACACATTTTTGAAAATGCTCATGCAAATGTAGAGATAAATGACCACAACCATGGTAATATTGATATTTATTTTTGAACTATTAGTCAAGGCCGCAGCAGGTGTTGGGAAACCCAGCAGCTTGTCAGGGCCCCCTGCTTTCGAAAGCTATTTTATGACAATGAATCAAAGTTGTGCCCACAGTGCCTGCTGATGGACATATTTGTCATAGTTTGTTAAAGGCCCGACATCATATGCTTCGTGTCAGTTGTTATAGTTGTCAAATATGTGCTCGAACAGTATATGAGCTAAACTTTTGTGCCATAATTATTTTTGCAATTTCTCAAGATGGAATGACATTATCAGTTTCATTGTTATTTATTTTATCACTGATATACATTTTACACTGATGTATGAAATTTGTTGGTGTGTTACATGTCATATATAATAAAATAAAATATTTTCTCAGTAAAGTCAGTGTCATTTTTTTGTTCTTGGTCTTTTATTTGTTTTATCGGTAATTGTAGTGTTACATGTCATATATAATAAAATAAAATATTTTCTCAATAAAGTCAGTGCCGTTTTTTTGTTCTTGGTCTTTTATTTGTTTTATCGGTAATTGTAACTATAGAAAAATAATCAGATCAGCTGATGTATGGTGTTGTTTGTAACTATTGTCGTGTTACCTTACTTTTTCATTCCTTTTTTTAATAAAACTAATTCATCGATCAAGTCAGAAAATCTTTTGTTAAAGAAATTCATATTTTTATTTTTTTTTTATTTATTCTAAAGTTTAAAAGAACAGCCTTAGTATTTTTTTTTATAATGCAAATTTTAAAATATTTAGGGGACGGGTGGTCGTGCGGTGTAGAGCACTCGACTGTCGACCGGAGGGTCCCGGGTTCGAATCTCAGTGAGAACCTTGGGATTTTTTTTTTTCAGGTCCTGTTGATAGTCCCCAAGTTCACCCAGCTTTAAATGGGTACCTGAGTAAAGGCGGCTGGGCGTTGTGCTAACCACACAACCCTTTCATATGCCGAGGTTATAGAAACAGATGAATTCTACACTTCATCTGCCCCGATGGCCCGTTAGGGTTAAGGGAACTTTACTTTAAAATATTTATAAAATAATAAATAAAGCAAAAATCGTCAAAACGTTATCTTTCCCTCCTGACTTAACGATAAATATTTTTTTTTGTTAATTTAAAAATAAAAAAAAAAAATATCAACCTTACTAGAAAAATAAAGTCTATAAATGATCCTGATTCCTGGCCGTGGCTATTTATAACTCGGTGACCTATTTGTAGTTAACTTACATAATATAGCCTGAGCCGTTATTGGTTGTTGACAACAAGTCGTATGGTGCTCTATTCATAGTTCATCAACTGACCTACATAATAATATACATAGCTACGAAACGTTTCATCGGCTGTTTACATTATCTGGGCCTCTAATTGTAGTCATGGGCGTATTCATGAAGGGGGGGGGGGAAAGGGGGGGCATTTGTCCCCCCCCCACTACATTTTGAAAAAAATGTCATATAAGATGGGGGCATTTGCTCCCCCCCCCCTTACATTTAAAAAAAAAATGTCAAAAAGTTGTTATTGGCCCCCCCCTGGAAAAATTCCTAGCGACGTCCATGATTGTAGTACAGTGTAGTACATTCTCCATGTTTTTTTTTCAATGTGTGTTTATGAAAATTAAGATTAAAAAAAAAGATCTGCCTTGATTAATTTTTTTTTTTTTACTTTCTCATTTGATCAAAAATCAAATGTAGATGGCAATCACACAGCAAAAATTCTCAGACAAATTCTGTTATGTATTGTTTATCCTAGTCAGAGTATTGTACCTTAAGGTTTCAGCTAATCATAAGGACATGTGTCCCTGACATGAGTTTGGGCTGCACCCCTCTTCCCTTGAGGCCTTGATCGTATGACTTAATTAGTAGGCTTTCCTGATCATATGACCAAATTAGTAGGCTATCCTGATTGTATGACTTAATTAGTAGTCTTTCCTGATCACATAACTTAATTAGTAGGCTTTCCTTACCTCTTCTATTTAGTTTATCTCACATTTTATAATCACTAATCTAATAGTATTGAATGCATTATAAACATTTCATTCCAACTCCCCCCCCCACCCCAGACAATGTGGAAATGGCGCAAGTGGATCCCGGGGTGGTATCTAAAGATTCCGCCCAATCATGTGACAAAAAGTATTAAAATGATGAAATACTGCCCTAATTTTCGCAAAAGTACCGTATTTTCGGACTGTAAAACACAAGGCCCGATTAAGGGCTAGGCACTATAGGCACCGTGCCTAGGAACTACAAACAAAAATAGGGCCTACAAAAGGGAACAATATATATATATATATATATATATATATATATATATATATATATATATATATTAGGGTGATAACAAACAAAAAAAATTTTATGAAACCACTTGCAATCGAGGAACTTTTATGTATAATTTAAGAATATCAATTGCATTTTAAATTTTTTTGAAAAAAGTTCCCCCACCTCGCCATTTTTCGGAAGAAAAAAGTGAAAAAAATATTTTTTTTTTCAAAAAAGGACATGTTTTTTTTTAGCTTAATTCAAAAGAGTATTAATAATAACCAATCAACGTTTATCAACAAATAAGATATAGAACAGTTATTAATATGTACAGAATGTACAAGAAATGTTCAAAACATATTTTGTCCTATGAACTTCAGATTCAAAAATTCACTTTTTCTCGATTTCGCATGAAGTTCCGCCATCAGTTTCACAGCAAGTTCAGCAATTTGGTTAGATCTGGGAATGTCAATTAATGACTTCTTGACTGACCAATGGGTCTTTAAACACTTAATTGCCTTCTTGCATTTTATCTTGATGAGTGAGGTAAACAGTTCATTGAAGGATGCTTCATTGTAGTGTTGCGAATCGAACCAAGCATTTGCCCATTCGTAGCAGATGAAGTTGCTGGCAGAAGCGAGAATACTGCGCCACTCTGGTATCAGAAATAATGCTATAACAGTAAATATTGCACGTGAGTTCCATCTTGCCTGGTGTAAATTTGGTAATTTATTCCAGCTGATGTGAGGCCAACGTGGGTTCTCGCCTGTGCTAACATCTTTTGTCGCAAGAAGTGGTAATCAGCTTGAAGAGTGACATAGTTTTGTGTTAATTTGCCCATGAAGGAATAGTTGTGTTCTTGTTTGCTCATTGGCTCTTGAATAAGAAAATTCATGACATGTTTCAGAAGAAGGTCGAGTACATGGTGCTGACAGTCAATATATTGTGGCTTCTGAAAGCCATTGCTCAAGACATCATCCTGTATGAGTTTACAATCCCGTGCAAATGGTCAGTATATTTCTGCGGTCGTGTTGCAAATTAACATACAAATATTTTCTCAAGCATCATATTCATCTATTAGCTGATGTAGTTCATTGTGAGTGGCCGCGGCTGAACCACTCTCACATTTGAGAATACCGAGTTTGATTTCGGTTGTCATCTTTTTCAGCAAACCTACTTGATTCTCTTCCCCTTGCACTCTTTTACCATCAAACTGGAGACAATAGGGATCTTTGCTTTGATGTTTTTGAACAATTTTAGTTTTCATTTTCCGTCCTTCAGAGATTACTCGTTTCCAGACACCCGCCTGACTTGGAACCGGCACATCATGACCCTGTTCAGCAATGGTTGCAAGAACGTCATGTGCTTTATGTGTGGAAAGGTTTTTCAGTACTAGTAAACTCGCCGTTCTAGTGCTTGCTCTTTGGTATTTCGGTTTGCATTCAGAAGATGACGTTTAAGAAATAGTTGGCGACACGGGTGAAGAAGCAGATGTTTCAGAATCCGAAGATTTTGAGATAGTTGTATGTTTTTGTGTAGGTTTTGAGACAGTCGTGTGTGTTTGTGTAGTTTATGAGACAGTTGTGTTTGTTTGTGTAGGTTTTGAGACAGTTGTGTGTGTTTATGTAGGTTTTGAGACAGTTATATGTGTTTGTGCAGGTTGTGAGACAGTTGTATGTGTTTTTGTAGGTTGTAATTGAGAAAAGCTGGCTTGAGATTGAGTTTTTGATAGTCGGATTCATTTTCTTGGGTGTAATGATTCCAAAGGGGCTTGTTTGACAATTGAATAACCAATCTTTCCTCCACTGTTAACTTGCCTCTGGTAGAGCTCTTTATCCTCTGTGCTTTTTCATTCTCCTTTAACGTTGGTGACATCAAATAACTGAGAAAGTGTTATCAGACGGTTTCTTTTTGTTTTTGTCATATAAATCAATGAGACCATTGAGTTTCATTCTGATTAGTGTGCTGGATAATAGTGGAAAGTCTAGAATTTCCCTCAAGAGCAATTCTATATCAGTGATCATAATTTTGATTCGATACAGTCACCGTTTCTGGCTATTGAACAGAAAAGTGAAGTTTCCAAGAATTTGACGGTTTGTCGGCATCCATGTGATATTGATTAGCTTTTCAACAGATAGAATTCTTGGATACCTTTTCTGTTTAGAAGATGAGGGAAGATGAGTATAGTAAATGCCTTGCTTATAAACAAATGGAAACAGACGACTGAAATGTGCTTAAAAGCAGTCTAGAAAGTCATATATAATAATTCAGTGTAAAATCGAAACCGAGCGTCAAACTGCGCGATATGAGAAAACAAAAATTAAAAGGTGGGGGAACTTTTTTCAATTAAAAAAAAAATTAATGTTGCTACTGTCATCTACATACAATTGTTCCTCGAATGTAAGCGGTTTCAGTTTCGTTACGAAAAAAAATTAAAATAGTTATCACCCTAATATATATATATATATATATATATATATATATATATATATATATATATGTTACGGGTCCTTATATTGAAGATACTTGTAGAAGGTGTATTAATTCAGACAACACAAATCACGAAGTTAACTCCAGTGAAGTAACATCAAACAATCTTTAATACTTGAACATAAACTAACATAAAGGTGAATCCAGGAGGAGTACAATAGCAAACTGTAAATATGCATCCATCTACATAGACACCCAAAGCTAGACTCTACTAATACATGCATCCGCATCCTATGATGCACAGAGCTCGACTGATTATCAACAAACCATGTGCTCCCAACTGTCGGTTTAATATACGTCATTTGTACCAAATGACGTATACACTAGAGCTCCCAATATTTATACTCAAGATGGCGGAATGACGCCATAGATACTGCGGTGGGCGGAGCCTACCGAATTGCGTCATCTAACTTAGACTATATTATTTCTCCACAATATATATATATATATATATATATATATATATATATATTTAATTTACAATTATTTAATATTAAATTACTTATAATTGATTAATTAGTGCCTAGGGCCTACACAATCTTTAATCGGGCCCTGATTAGACCCACCACACACATTTCAAATTGGGTGATAAAATTAGGGTGCTTCTTATTGTCCGAATGCTGTTTAGTAAGGCTAAGAATTATTTTCCTTGTTTTGAGGATTAAAAACTGTGTTCGGGGTGCGCCTTATTGTCCGTTGTAAAATACGACAAGAGATGCTCAGGGTGGAGTGCCCCTTCCACTACGTCCCCACTTAGTTACGCCGTACGCCAATCCTCTCCCCACCCCACAAACACACATCTACCTACATTTACCGAAAATTGTCGAGTTTTTTTGGGTAATTTTTATTGTTTATTTTAAGTAAAAATTTTTTTTTTTAAATATAGAAAATAAATACCAATTATAAGATATAAATAAATAAATAAAATATGTATTAGAATGTGTGGGGAATCGAACCACACCTCATGTGTTTTGAGGTTTAGAACTCAGTTACAGGGTTTACATCTAACTGCGCATGCGTGAACTACAGATAACCCGAGCCGTTACTTACATGGCTTAGACAATCAATAACAGCAAATTACATTATTCGTTACGTTGTCGGCAAAGTTATTTTTATTCCTAGTAACTTCCCCTTCATTCACAAATATCAAAACCTGAGATTTTTTTTTCCACTGAGATTACAGATCAATTAAATTGTTAACCATTCAAGGCTAAATATTGTGTTAATTACCACTTATGTCAACAAATTATGAATATAAATTAAGATGCTTTCCTTTCATTGGCCAATATTTTTAAAGCTGAACCAATCAGTGCATCCATTGTAATCAACAGGACCGATTGCTCTAAATTCTGCCTGACTGGGGGGGCCCGCCAGCATCCGTTAAATTGGGCCCCGCTATTCGTAAGCCCGGCCCTGGAGAACATAGTCAATTGCATTGTCATTAGTTTACTGTGTTAGACTTTGAGTATTACTTCTACCTTTAGTCAATGTCCCATGTATACCATGTAATGATGAGATATTTATAGTCACATCCATATCGAATCCCCTAACCACTATTGGCTGTGTCGTAGCAAGATGGGGGGGGGGCTAGGAGGCATAATGCAACGGGCGCTACTCACAAAACGCCAAAACGGTATATTTTACATATAATGTTATGTGGTTTTCGAGTGGGGGGGGGCGCTAGAAAGGTGTTGTGCCCCGGGCGCGAGTTAAGCTCGCTACGCCACTGAATATTGGAACAGTTGTGCAGATCTCTGTTAACAAAACCAAATCTTACAGGAAGGAGGGAGAGGATGGGAGGAATGGGCGAGTGAAGATTTATTTGGGGGCCCCTAGACCAACGACCGGCAAATCTATAACCTTTAATAAACTAGTGCCCCTCTGACAACTCTAACCCCCCCCCCCCCCAGATGTCTTTAACTAGTACTCACTATTTGGATCTCTGCCTGACCTTTGGTCTAACATGAAACAAGGTAAACAATGTTTTCTTTTGTTATTGTTGGTGTGTGTGTGTGTGTGTGTGTGTGTGTGTGTGTATGTTAGTGTGTGTGCGTATTAGTGTGGATGTTAGTGTGTGTATGTTAGTGTGTGTTAGTGTGTGTGTTAGTGTGTGTTTGTGTGTTAGTGTTGATGTTAGTGTGTGTTAGTGTGTATGTGTGTTATTGTGCATGTTAGTGTGTGTGTGTATAGGATAATGCCCAGTACTGAACATACAGGATGATGCCCAGTACACACCAATAGGATAATGTCCAGTACGCACCAGTAGGATAATGCCCAGTACGCGCTAATAGGATAATGCCCAGCACGCACCAATGGGTTAATGCCAAGTACACACCAATATGATAATGCTCAGTACGCACCAATATGTTAATGTCCAGATCACACAATAAGATAATGTCCAGTACTGAGCCAATTAGAAACCAATTGATAACTGTTCAACCTAATCTTCAATTCCTAATCAATGCCTGATGTCTATTATAATACGGTTGTACACTTATTAAATCCTCTGGCATAAATGACCACAAGTTTGTAAATAAATAAAAAAAAATCGACCAACACTTGCCTTCTGTTGAGAGTTTAACAAAAGCTCTTCCATTGTTGGGGCCCTAAATTCAGAGCCCTGCAACCCTTGTATTGACACCATTCACATGGACCATATCTGAGCTAGAAATATCCATCATCATATCCTGATAGAACTATAAGACCAAATATCCTTCATCATATCCTGATAGAACTATAAGACCAAATATCCTTCATCATATCCTGATAGAACTATAAGACCAAATATCCTTCATCATATCCTGATAGAACTATAAGACCAAATATCCTTCATCATATCCTGATAAAACTATAAGACCAAATATCCTTCATCAAATCCTGATAAAACTATAAGACCAAATATCCTTCATCAAATCCTGATAAAACTATAAGACCAAATATCCTTCATCAAATCCTGATAAAACTATAAGATCAAATATCCTTCATCAAATCCTGATAGAACTATAAGACCACCTATTTATGTGAAAGCTAAAAATGTTGCGAGTATATCATAGACCCTTATTAATCTTTAAAACTGACCCCTCCCCTCCCTGAACTGACCGTGCACTCCCACTAAAATGTCTTTTTAGTCCAGGGATCCAGGAAAGTTTTCATTATTTCCTTCCTTGTAGTAGAGGAGAGTGTAACCCCCCCCCCCCCCCAATTGAGTTTCTCTTTATTACTCAGTAAATAACCAAAAAAAAAATGTGGTTCATGAAATGTATATTTTAAAAACAAGAACTGATTAAATTTTTGAAATTCACATTTTGTTTACAGCAAAATAAAAATCCTGGCTGAGGGCCTCCCCCCCCTTATCATAGGGGCCCCGGGCAGCTTCCTGGCTTGCCTGTCTATAAGACCGAATGTAATTTAACATTTTTTTATATGAAATATGTATTTGTCTTTTATCTATGACAAAAAATAAATGTTTGTTTTATTGTCTTAAATGTTTGTGGATAAAAACTTAAAACATGATTCAATATCAGTGCAATATACTGTACTTATCTAAATTCATTTTTTTAAAATTTCCCTTTATGTATGTTATATACAAATCTTCAATCTATTTAAAACGTGTTTGGTAAAAGTTTAGCGTACAGAACTATGGAGATTAGTTGGTAGATACTAGAAACTGGCCGGGCCCCTCCCCCCTTGCGTTTTGTCTGCCCCCCCCCTCTGCTTGTTTGCTCTACTTAGTAACATTTATTTCCTGTCCCCCCTCCCCCACCCGTTATTGGCCTGGCCCCTGCTGTAGAATTTTCTCGCTACGGGGCTGAATAGAAACGAGAAAAAAAAATAAGTTAAGAAACATATGGAGGTGGGAGGTGACATTGTGAGACTAAATATTGATTTGCTGTTTGATTATATCAAAACCCACACTCATCATCCCCTCTCTCAAAAATTATATAATATGTCTGATATATTTTTTTTAAAGTAATAACATAATACATTTATTTGACAATAATTGTTTGTCCAAATTTTGATGATTCTTTGTCTAATGAGTGAAAGACACATTTAAATATCTTGGAAGAGTGTGTGGTGCTTTGGTAATGAGTTTATGTTGGCTTGATCTACATATATGGATCATGAGCTCAGCTCGAGGCATGTCAATACACCTACCTATATTCAGGCACGCCGAGAAGGGGTGCAGGGGGGGTCATTGCCAGGGGGCCCGCATCTGTAAGGAGCCCGGCCGCCCCGACCATGTCAATTTTTTCATGAATCATTGTTTAAATAGGGGCCCGCAATGATGTCCTGCCCTGGGGCCCTTGTTGGATCTCGGCGCCTCTGCCTATATTATCCTCCATGTCCAATGCAATATTGTGAGGATGATAAGACGGTGCTATAAAAATCTTGATCACTTCCGTATTACAGGTGTGCATTGTAGTTTTTATGCCATTTCCAAAACTTTATCTTTATTGTTTTGTAAGTGCAATAGATTATTTTGCCTAACCTGTTTTATGCATTTTTTTTGCTTTTCGGATCATGTGCCGACCAATGAGGCCATTGCAATATCCTATCATTGTCATTATTAACAAAGAAAACCAACACTCATATAATAATTCTACATATAGCACTATAAGAATAAAACCATTAACCACTTTACACAGCTTCTGGGGACAAAAGAGTGGGATAGGAAATAGAGTTTGTGCTGGGATGGACGGAGTGAGTGCTGGGATGGACGGAGTTAGTGCTGGGATGGACGGAGTGAGTGTTGGGATGGACGGAGTGAGTGCTGGGATGGACGGAATTAGTGCTGGGATGGACGGAGTGAGTGCTGGGATGGACGGAGTTAGTGCTGGGATGGACGGAGTGAGTGCTGGGATGGACGGAGTGAGTGCTGGGATGGACGGAATTAGTGCTGGGATGGACGGAGTGAGTGCTGGGATGGACGGAATTAGTGTTGGAATGGACGGAGTGAGTGCTGGGATGGACGGAGTGAGTGCTGGGATGGACGGAGTGAGTGATGGGATGGACGGAGTGAGTGCTGGGATGGACGGAGTGAGTGCTGGGATGGACGGAGTGAGTGCTGGGATGGACGGAGTGAGTGTTGGGATGGACGGAATTTGTGTTGGAATGGACGGAGGGAGTGCTAGGATGGACGGAGGGCTCAGGGAAGGAAGGGAGTAGTGTGACGACGGGGTTAAGGGTTTTGAGAAAGATGGTTTGCTGAAACTTGGGTATGACCCAAAAAGCGAATTGTGTGGAAGGGGTAGGGGGGTTCCTGGAAAGGGGTGAATGGTGGGTGGGAGGACTCACCTATCCTCCTGGGGTTGAACCCCAAATTATGAATAATAAATGTGTATGTCAAGACGGATACCCATGCTTATAGAATTAGCAATGATAATTTATATGGATATCAATATGAACTTATTTATATTATCAATGAGATATGATAGCATACTGTATCATGTTGACTAATCTTTTTTTTTTTTTAATTTTTCATTGTAAACAACAAGTGGATCATGGATCGATCCAGCCAGCTAAAAATGGACTTCAGATTGTATAAAATGGACTTCATCCAGCTAGTTAAAATTGGACCTTCTCCAGCCAGTTAAAAATTGACCTCCTCCATCCAGTTAAAAATGGACTTCCTCCAGCCAGAGCTTATTTTCCATGTGAGTGTGTTATTTAAAGAAAATAAATTATTTTTCTTTTATTGCATTAACATGGCAGTATTTCATAATTTTTTATGATGTATATGTTATATGTATCTTTGCTCTTATTATTAAAAAAGAGAGGTAAAATAATGTGTTTGTTAGAATTTGGTATATTGTTTGGTCAATATAAATATAGAAACATTAAAACTTAAATTGGCACTGTTATAATTAATTCTTAATCTCAAAAATTTAGCATTAATATTTTTATTTCCTTTAAATTGACACAAACTTTAATACCTGGCACTATAAATCTCCTCAAGATTTACATGCATAAGAGAAGTTCAGACGATGTTGAAATATAATTGATTATTGATGTTGATTAAGTTCTATTTGTTTATGTTTACATTTAGTTTTCTATAAAGTCCTAATTTATAGAGTGAAATTATGTTTGACAATAAATACAATTTTTAAAAGTTATTTTAATTAGTGACTAAATAATATTCTAATTGTTCCATCATGTTCTAATTGTTCCATCATGTTCTAATTGTTCCATCATGTTCTAATTGTTCCATCATGTTCTAATTGTTCCATCATGTTTTAATTATTCCATAATGTTTTAATTATTCCATCATGTACTAATTGTTCCATAATGTTCTAATTATTCCATCATGTACTAATTGTTCTATAATGTTCTAATTGTTCCATCATGTTCAATTGTCTACATGATGAAATACTTTTTTTCTGTGGCATTTCTTTGATATTCAATTTCTTTTTTTTTTTTTATTTTTTTTTATTCTGATATTTAACAAAATATCATGAAAAGAAAACAGTAAAAAACATCAAATTACAAACAAACAAACAAAAAAAACTTTTTTTTAAAAGTGAGAAAAGTTTATTTTATTGAGTTAAATTTGTTTACTGTACCAATTTAGATTATTTTCTTTTTCAACAATAAATGTGTACAGAAAAAAATTTAAGAACATTTCCTTAGAAGCTCATAAGAAATAGGCTGACATTTTTTTTTTTTTAAATTTCACAATAGTAAGATGAAATGTAGTATACCAAACTGAGATGTTCATTTTTAATAATGTAATAGAAATAATCAGTATTGTGCTCCCACTTAAGACAATTAACACTTAAACACTTAAACCATTTAAAAAGTTGCTGAAACCATTTAACATTTATTTATTTAAAAAAAAAACACTTTCTTATGTGAAACAATAGTTATTTTCCTAATATGAAATGTACTGCAGAATACCCCGACTGCATAAAAATGCCTAAAAAATAATCCAAAAAGAATTGTTTATGACAATTAAAAAAAATATTTAAAAAAATAGGTGAAATCATTATCATTATTTTATAACAAACATATTTTCATTATTACATTAAAAATGTGTTTAATTTTCTAGATTTTCAATTATCAAACTTAAAAACTAATTGTACTATTAAATTTTTTTTTAAATTCTCATGTATGTGGCTACTAATAAAAATATGAAAGACAGTATAAAAATTGCAAACTTTATTAAAAAAATATTTTTTTTTAAATACTTAATTAGTCTTTCTTATGTTGAAACTCAGTTTATTTAATAAAAAAAACAAAAAAAATAGTATTGTGCTCCATATTATGACAAGTAACAAATAACAAATTAAAAGAACATGTGTAGTCATTTACATTAACTTGTAAAAACGTGTGTCAATCACTACATAAATGTGTTTACTAAGGCATGATCTTTGATAAAATTAAGTACACCAAACTTTAAATAGCAATAATTAATAAAAGTTAATCGAAAAAAAAACAACTAATTAAAACAATTAATATTTAAGACAGTTAAAAGTTGAATTAATTATAGATATCAAGAGCATATGAATATGTGCCAGAAGTAACATTTTCTTATACTACAAATTAGTTCAACAATAATTGTATAATAGTTTGTTTTTTTTTTTTTTTAATATTGTTATTGTGTTCAAAATCAAAACAATTAACATACACAACGTTTAAAAAAAATATTGTGCCATTAACATTGCTTAATTGAAAAAAAAATGTTTTTAAATACAAAAAGAAAGTCTAATTGATATAAATTCAGCAAACCAATGAAAGTAAGTGAAACAAGTTATTGTGCTCTTAGAGTATATGAAACAAGTTATTGTGCTCTCAGAGTATATGAAACAAGTTATTGTGCTCTCAGAGTATATGAAACAAGTTATTGTGCTCTCAGAGTATATGAAACAAGTTATTGTGCTCTCAGAGTATATGAAACAAGTTATTGTGCTCTCAGAGTATATGAAACAAGTTATTGTGCTCTCAGAGTATATGAAACAAGTTATTGTGCTCTCAGTTAAGACAACATAAATGACAAAAAAGGTTCTCACGTCCTTGACATTGTTATTTTTTTAAATCTCATTACAGTACCAAAAGTGTGTTTCTATAAACAAAATGAGTCTAACTTACTCTGGAATCAAAGTTCAGCGATGATGATAATTGGTACATCTTAGTTTTAAAAACATAGCTTTAAATATCACATTTTTATCAAATATCAAATTCCCAATAATGTTTTTCCTCACATACAAATTTAGTTTATATAGCTTAGAAAACAATACATAATCGATATTTATTTTTTTTTTTAAATAGAATGTTACTCGCAATTTAAACAATGCGAAAAACAGTTTTTCAAAAGAATTTCAGTTCATCTATAAGATTTTCTGAGCTGACAGTCATTGTGTTGGCTAAACATAGTCAGAAGATTCGGTGTCTCCCTCTGTGCCGGACAGTAGGTACTCTTGGCCTGAAGACTTCATGTTTTCCTCTGTGCTGGTCGGTTGGGATTCGTCGGCAGAAGACTTCGTGTCTGCCTCGCTGTCAGACAAAAGCTGTTTAGATGACGTCATGTTGACTGCTTTTCTGGTAGTCTGGAGTTGTTTACTTTCCGATATGGTGTGATCTCGGTTACCAGATGGGGACTTTCCAACTGGACATCTGAATCCCGCTACGCTGGTAGGTTTGGGCTTTATAGGTGACAACAAGATGGACTCTCTGCTGACGGGTATAGGCTTTTCAGCGGGCAATTTAATGCCTGCTCTGCTGGTAGATAAGGGCTTTTTAGTAGGCAGTTTGGGCTTTTTAGTCGGCGACCTACCGCGTTCTCTGCCGACAGGGATGAAACATTCAGTGCCTGCTCTGCTAGCAGGTTGAAGCTTTTTAGTTGGCGATCTGGTTCGTTCTCTGCTGACAGGGATGAAAAATTCAGTGTCCGCTCTGCTAGCAGATTGAAGCTTTTTAGTTGGCGACCTACCGAGTTCTCCGCCGACAGGGATGAAAAATTCAGTGCCCGCTCTGCTAGCAGGTTGAAGCTTTTTAGTTGGCGATTTGGTGCGTTCTCTGCTGACAGGGACAGACTTATCCGCTAGCAATTCGGCGCCTGCTCCGCTAGAAGGTTTGGGGTTATTAGTTGGCGTCTTGGTGCGTTCTCTGCTGACAGAGATCGACTTATAAACTGGCAATTCGGTGTCTGTTCCGCTGACAGGTTTGGGCTTTTCAACTGGCCATTTGTTGCCTTCTCTATTGGTGGATATGGGATTTTTAGCTGATGATTTGGTGTATGATCCGCCAGTAGATGTGTGATACTCAAACTCGGAGTTTGTTTTGTCCATAGACAACCTAATACTTTCTGTTCTCACGGGTGGCATAGGTTCAGGTGGCTTCAAAATATTTTCTCTTCCAATGGGTGCAATAGGTCTAAATGACAACACATTTTTTTCTTTTCTCCAATCTGCAATAGGTGCAGATGGAATCACGATATTTTCTCTTCTCCTAGGTGCACTAGGCTCAGATTGCAGCAATATATTTTCTCTTCTCCTGGGAGCACTTGGCTCAGATGGCAACAATATGTTTTCTCTTCTTCTATTTGCAATAGGCTCAGGTGGCAACACTATATTTTCTATTCCAATGGGTACAACCGGTGCATTCTCTGTACTGGGGTCTACTTTTTTCATAACAATAATTTGTCCATTAATCGAAGCATTGAACCTACTTCCAAATTCTGGGTGCAGTTTCTTCAGTCCCAAGACGTACGTTCCCTTAATATGTATGTGCTCGCCAGTTAGAAGATTGATGTAGGTACCTCTAATTCGTATTTCTTGCACAACTATCAGCCTGTCTCCCTCTTTTATTTTGACTTGTTTCCCAGCCAATTTCAATATGTAAACACCTTTCATGATTATACGTTGTCCATCATGCAGCCATGTAGTCTCTATACGAATGGGTGGGCGCTGTAGAGCTGGCCATTCTGTGTCTTGTCTTCCCATATGTGAGCACTGTCCAGTTTGGCAAGCCGTATTTTCTCTTCCCCTAGGAGGGTGCTGTCCAGCCGGCGAACCTGTCATTTCTCTCTTATTTGTTGGTTCCGTACATGTGGACACATGGGGTCAGCAAAAAAGCACTGTCCAGTTAGCATTCCGGACATTACTTCGTTTGTGGTGGATTGTTCAGCAGGCAACCCAGGGTAATCTCTTCTGACTGGTACGGGTTGTTCTGCTGGCAACCCGTAGTTGGTCAGTACAAACTGCCCATTGATCACCCCGGTCTGCGCTCTGCTTGTAGAAATTGGCTGTTCGGTCGGCGGCTCGGCTTTTTCTCTTGTCATAAGTATGAGCTGTCCAGTTATATGTCCGGTGTACGGACCTGTCAAGACAGGTAGCTGACTAGTGTCCGTCATGATCAGCGATCCGCCTATCTTTCTGTGCCGTCCAGTTAGATAATCGGTGTACTCTCCTGTCAGCACTAGTTTCTGTTCAGTTTCCAACATGTTGTTAGATCTTATCCTAACTACCTGTCGCCCATATAAATCCAATGTGAATTCTCCATTAATGATTATATTGTCCATAGTTGGCTGGTCGGCGTAAGCTCCGCCCGTAGCCATTGTCCGCCCCCAGGAGCAGGCAAATATTTTCAGTGATTCTCTTTTATTAACGGTCCAGGCTTGTAATCATATTCGGTAGGTGGACACACTGACGGTAGTCTTTAAATCTGAAAGTATAAAAGATTAAAAAAAGCTAGATAATCACAAACTGTTGATAGGGCATCATATATATATATATATATATATATATATATATATATATATATATATATATATATATATTAATGGTTTTTTCTTATTTAGAAATGTTTTGGAGTTTGCAGCACTTTGATGTATATTATTTACTCGTCGCCAACACCCCATGACTATTGAACTGTACAATAACTCAATGAGTTATAAAGCGTTAACAACGGGAAAAAGGTTGCACTCAATTCCACTGTGTCCATCGACTTAGATCTAAATATATGACAATGTCCAGGTTAAAATAACAACAGCACCAATCTACTGATAAGTCAACATAGTGGATTAACTAGGAAGGGCTGGATAAGGCTCCCCCCCCCACCCCTGGCGAAATTTAACTTTGCCACCAACACAGGGCGGCAATTAGCCACTCAGATGGGGCGGATTTTTTTTTTTTAATTCTTCTACGGGCGCCGGTAGCGCCACTTACGTTACTGTGTTTATAATTGAGTTACTATATGTCAACATTTGACACATACATGAGCAAACAAATACCTTCTAATAAAATGTTTGCTTTAAATACATGGGTAAAATCTTTCCGAGTTAACAAAATATAAATTGATTTAATTTTATTGGTTATTATGAATCTCCAGCTAAAAGTACAATACGGCTAAAAGTTCAATGATAGTTTAGGTCACTAAACCAGTAGCTGATATCTTTCTCATAACATTCGTTGCTAAGACTTTATAGAACTGTATTTATATAAAAAAAGTTTTACTGATAATTGGTGAATTTTGTAAAGTATCAATTTATATATCAATAAATGACTACAAAATGGAATGTGCAAAACAAAATATTTTAAGTGATACTGATTTTTTTTTTATACAGATGAAGACTTTATGTAAGTTGATAGTAGATGGACTGTCCAGAGATTATATTTGAAATATTATGTGTGGTGTTTTAGTTGCTGCTAACGCGTTGTCAAATAAGGACATTTTGTTCCACAAATGTGTTTGATAGATTTTCAGTAGCAGGCATGATTTTAGGTCGAACAATTGTATGGTCCGAAACCGTTCATACTTAATTATAACATTGGGGATAAAGATAATGACAGGAAAGTCAAATAGATAGTCCATGGGTAACAAATATAACTATAGTACAGTTGAGTCAAATAAATCATCCATTGGTAACAAATATAACTATAGTACAGTTGAGTCAAATAAATCATCCATCGGTAACAAATATAACTATAGTACAGTTGATTCAAATAAATCATCCATTGGTAACAAATATAACTATAGTACAGTTGAGTCAAATAAATCATCCATTGGTAACAAATATAACTATAGTACAGTTGAGTCAAATAAATCATCCATTGGTAACAAATATAACTATAGTACAGTTGAGTGAAATAAATCATCCATTGGTAACAAAGGTAACTATAGTACAGTTGAGTCAAATAAATCGTCCATCGGTAACAAAGATAACTATAGTACAGTTGAGTCAAATAAATCATCCATCGGTAACAAAGATAACTATAGTACAGTTGAGTGAAATAAATCATCCATTGGAAACAAAGTTAACTATAGTACAGTTGAGTCAAATAAATCGTCCATCGGTAACAAAGATAACTATAGTACAGTTGAGTCAAATAAATCGTCCATCGGTAACAAATATAACTATAGTACAGTTGAGTCAAATAAATCATCCATTGGTAACAAAGGTAACTATAGTACAGTTGAGTCAAATAAATCGTCCATCGGTAACAAAGATAACTATAGTACAGTTGAGTCAAATAAATCATCCATCGGTAACAAAGATAACTATAGTACAGTTGAGTGAAATAAATCATCCATTGGAAACAAAGTTAACTATAGTACAGTTGAGTCAAATAAATCGTCCATCGGTAACAAAGATAACTATAGTACAGTTGAGTCAAATAAATCGTCCATCGGTAACAAAGATAACTATAGTACAGTTGAGTGAAATAAATCATCCATTGATAACAAATATAATTACAGTCCAGTTGAGTCAAATCGTCCACGATGTACAACTTTAGTCAGTTTAAAAACAATCAGATAGTCACTACGAGTGTATCACAGGTTAAAATCATTTGAACGTTTCAAACAAAAATAAAGTTTGACAGTCAACTTAGTCACTAAGTTTCTCCACAAGAAGTTAGTCATTTAGTTAACTGTCGCTAGTCGCTACGTTTCTTCACACAAAATTAGTCACTCAACTAGCTAGCTGGTAAGTTTCTTCACACAAACTGAAGAACTGACACTGACAAAACAACAAAAGTAATAGTAAGGTTTACGAGTGAATAGAATCTTTCATGAAGTGAGCTTGTAGCCGGTGACAAACAGGCTAGTCAAATCCATGATTGTACAACACACGGAATTAACTAGCCCGTTTGTAACAGACCAAAATATAAATCCAAAACATCTGTTTACACCATTCAAATATTCAAGATTAAACAATGTTGATCAATAATTGAGATCAACTTATAAAATTATTATCTCAGTTATGAATTTGATTTAAGACATTTTCAAAGTTGATTTTTTTCTAAACATTTTGCAGTATTTCACACAGGAAAAAAACACTAGCGAGTTTTTAATAGGCAACATTTTTTGTTGATATTCTATGGCAAAGGTTCTTAAACTTATGTACTCCGCGAACCCCCACTTGAAAATTTTTTTTTGACGGACCCCCATCCCGACTTTAGGTACTTTATATATGTATGTATTTTACGATGATTTTTTTTTTTCAAATGGCTTTGCGGACCCCTAGTAAAGGCTTCGCGGACCCCTAGGGGTCCGCGGACCACAGTTTAAGAACCACTGTTCTATGGGTCTGTCCTAGAACATTTTTATGCTATTCTATGCGTCTGTCTTAGAATATTTGAGTTGTCAATAACATTTTAAAAAGTAATGGCACACTGGTGTCATACACTGGTGACAAACACTGGTGACATAAACTGGTGACATACATGTTGTGAAATATTTATTCGTTAGAAACACTGGTACGTTTGGAACAGATTCAACGTTCAACATTAACTCTACAGTTCATGTAACATATCTGTCAATAATGAAGACATAATTATATTCGGAAACAATTTAACACAATAACAGATAGGCCCCTATAGTCTGTCGCTCGATCGCATTGACAACAAAAGTAGTTAAGACGTATTATTGACATATATTGCTGTAAATACGAAATTTTAACTCTTTATTCAAGAGACATATAATTTTTTTAGGAGATAAATAAAAGAAAGTATCCGTCAATATTGAAAATCCCGGTTTCCCTAAAATCTAATCCCGGTATATTCGATGAAAGGTTTGGTGGTTTTAAGATAATGTAGTTTTGACTAAAAATTATAAAGATAATTCGATTTAAGTAGGCACGTCGTTCATTCCTTTTCGGTTACAAACAAGCGAGTATGACTCATTATTATGCACCACAAGAGACACACGCGCTTGTTTGAAACAGACAAAAAAAATGTTGGTCTCTGAGCTGGTTGTCTCCAATCTTCTTGCACAACATCAAGACTTCATCTCTGATGTATCAAGACTTCATCTCTGATGTGTCAAAGATCATATTAAAATGATAAAAAAAAAAGCCATCTAAGCCTGTTCCATACTGGACACTGGACGTGTTAGCGCCTTTTCGTGTATGTGTCAGTACGTATGCTATCTTTCAGTAAATATTTGTAATTTTTTTTTAAATGTTTATAAATTCAATTGTGTAATGCATATATCTGAAAAAAGATAATAAAACAGACGTTTCTTTATATTTGAAAAAAAAAATATTTTCTCTTAAATCTAACCGCAAGTGGTTTGTGGTCACTGAAATAGGACTCATAATTGAAACATTCTAAATTGTAGTTATTTAATCGTCCGAAAACTCCGTCAATTGTTGGTTGATAAATTGTTGTTGCCAATCTTGGTGAAAGTAGTTGAATGTTGAAGTTGTTTCGAAGAAGTTTTCAATTTCTGCCCCGGGCTTTTTGAAATCTTGATTGAAGTCCCAACAAATGATGACAATTGGTTGATTGAGCTGTGCTGCAAAGTTGTCATTGGTAATGAGTTTTATAAAAAGTAAGGGAAGTAAGTCATGTTGAATAACATTTATAAAAATAAATAATGAGTTACGCCCCTTTGTACGCCTTTGTTAATATAGCTTATAAAGTAAAAAAACAGAACCTAATAAGCGATTGTATTCGGCCCTCAGAGATCAGATCGCAAAATGGACTTTTGATGTACACATGGCAGGCCAAGACCTACAAAATGATATATCCATCATTGGTCTAGGACTTATGGTTGCTGAGTTCTAGGTCGCTCCTTCGTTAATATAGTTTATATTGTAAAAAAACTGTACTTAATACGCCATCTTTTTCGGCCCTCAGTGGTCAGATGGCGAAATGGACTTTTGATGCACACATGGGCCAAGACCTACAAAAGGATATATACATCATGGGTCTAGGACTTATGGTTGTTGAGATCTAGGGTGATGACGGACAGACAGACAAAACGGGGACAATAGAGCATTTTTTTTTTCGATATGTTCAAAAAATGTATAGTATAAAAACTTCGTAGTGTGTTAGCCTCCAGAAGAAATAGAAGTCAATTTAAGAACTGATTATAGCTTTTGTGGTTTTCAAAAAAAATATTGTAATGCAACATACTACTCTCCTTCTTTTGCTTTTATTGTCATTGCCAAGACTGGGGAGCCGGTGTCGGTGTCGGTGACGGCGCAAACCCCCAAAAAAATACTAGAACTTTAATTAAATAATCCAGAACAACGTCAGATAGTTCTTAGCCAATCTTTAATTTAAAGTTTTCTTAAGTTCTTTCTTTTTCTTTTTAAATAGATAATTGGTAAATCTTTTTATCAACAAATGTATTATTTTCCAAGCGAGATTCTCTACATCAGTGCTTCTCAAACTTTTTGAAGTCAAGGCCCCCTTTGAACGCCAATCAATATGTCGCGGTCCCTATTTTTTTCGGTATTGATTGTCCACCACTTTGAGAAGCAGTGCTCTACATTACAACAACTTGTCAATATTAACAGAATTGTGACTGAAAGCAGATAGGAAGGCTACTGGCTATGTTCACTCTATTCACTCAATCATTGTAAATCATGATGTTCTAGTTTGCATCTCTCTATCAATATCCATGTTGGAGAAAGATTACACACAAACCTATTCAAGTTTTTTTAGAACTTTAAAGAATGATCACACTCTCCACAGCTTAGTTTCTCTCAGCCAGAATGAAACATTACCAATCTACGTCACAATGACACTACAATAAGCTTGAGTCCGTAACTGGAGCTGTTGAGGCTGATCCCATTACCTATTACAACACAAACATTTTCAATACATATTTCAGGTTTAATTCGGTGTAAAATAACGATTCCTTCCTCTATTAACTGTTAAGTATGTAGTGTCTTCATACGTCTCTCTCTTTTCTAAAAAATAGGTCTGGAACAACCATCTTTTATCATTGTCTGTAGCCCTTGCCGTGATTTTATTTCAGCATTCTGCATTCTCTGAATGACCACTTATAAACTTCCAAGCATCATTGCTCTAGTGTTGTTGGAATGTCTGTACTTTGCAGTGACTTGCTGACTTAGGCAATCGTTAATAATAATCTTGACCAATATTTGAGCATAAGCCTACACATAAATGAGAACTTATTAAAAGTAGCGAATTGGCCGCTTCAGGTTTACTATAAAAATAACATCCCACATACTGTGGCATATCTTGAAGTAAACCATACACATTTGTTACTTCAATGCAGCCTCTTGATGTCCATATCTAGTGTTTTTGTGACCTTTCAATGTTACATGTACAACTGATAACTTTTTTTCATCGTAATGGACATGCTGCAAAATCGCAGATCAGGGATGTAAATTTATAACTACTGAAGAACCACAATAGGTTCTTAAATTTGATTTAAAGGGCGTGACCAAGAGCAGATCACTGTGGTTTATAATACTTTATGTGAGCTAACATGAATGTAAATGTTATCAATGTAAATGAAAAAGGGAGTGTACTGCGGGTCCAATCAAAACGTAGATTGCCCTTGTCTGGTTTAGAAGCTGAAAATTGTTTTCAAGATTACTATTTCGGAGACCCGTCTAGCTCGGCGCCATGTGCATAATTATTTAAATAAACATATTTAACTGCACAGTTCGGGAATCGTATTTATTTACTGTTGTTATTTATTAATTACACTACAAATTAGGCCCATACAATGCATGCTGTTTGGAGGAAGTGGAGAAAGACCTTAAAGCCATAGGAGTGAGAGAGTGGAGAAAGAAGACCATGGGTCGGGAAAAGTGGAAAAGAGTAGTATGGCATGCCAGGGCCCTAAATGGATTGTAGAGCCAAGAAGAAAAATATACAATTAGACGTGCATCTTTTTATATATATGTATATATATATATATATATATATATATATATATATATATAGTATGCGATATATGCTGAGAAAAAAAATACACAATTATCTCCCTTTGGCCCCCCCCTCGTGTCGGTCTCGGTGTCGGCGGACAATAGAAAACCGACACCGGTGTCGGTGTCGGCGGTTAATGAAATACCGACACCCCACGCCTGGTTGTTGTCCAATTTACCTTGTCCATCTTCGTCTCTCTCCTGGTTGTAGAATTAAATTGGTCACTTGTACTTGATCACTTGTATTAAAATAAAAATAATGTTGCATTCCAACAGGCCGTCTTAAAGAGTGGACCCCGCCTACCTTAAAGAATGGGCCCCCGCTCACATTACAGAATGAGCCCCCACCCACCTTAAAGAATGGGCCCCGACCGCATTAAAGAATGGGCCCCACCCACCTTAAAAAATTTGCACCACTCACCTTAAAGAATTGGCCCCACCCACGTTAAAGAATGGGCCCCGGCCGCATTAAAGAATGGGCCCCACCCACCTTAAAGAATTTGCCCCATCCACCTTAAAGAATTGGCCCCACCCACATTAAGAAATGGGCCCTCCTACCTTATAGAATGAGCCCCACCCACCTTAAATAGGCCCCACCCACCTCAAAGAGTAGGCCCCACCCACATTAAAGAACGGGCCCCGCCTACCTTATAGAATGGGCCCCTCCCACCATAAAGAATGGGCCACTCCCACATTAAAGAATGGGCTCTGCCTACCTTATAGAATGGGCCCCTCTCACATTAAGGAATGGGCCCTCCTACCTTATAGAATGAGCCCCATCCACCTTAAATAGGCCCCACCCACCTGAAAGAGTGGGCCCCACCCACATTAAAGAATGGGCCCCTACCACATTAAAAAATGGGCCCCGCCTACCTTATAGAATGAGCCCCACCAACCATAAAGAATGGGCCTCTCCCACATTAAAGAATGGGCCCCGCCTACCTTATAGAATGGGCCCAACCTACCTTAAAGAATGGGCCCCACCCACCTTAAAGAATAGGCCCCACCCACCTTAAAGAGTGGGCCTCGCCTACCTTAAAGAATGGGCCCCACCCAGTTGACTTATTGCTTTTTTGTTTTGTTGTTATTTGTTTGTGGGCTGTTTATTTTTTGGAAAGGAAGGGGGGGGCCTTAAAGTTCTTCATACAGTCAACATTGAATGGGCTCAGTGGTTTAAACGGTGCGCTGCTTAGACCGAATTTAATTAGAGGGCACTTCTACCATATTGTGGTAGGGCCCCCAAGTTGTATGCCACGACACTGGGGCCTAATGGCGTTTGATCACTTGCCTTTCGCTACCTATTTGTTTGAACGGGGGCCCATGATGATTGAAGATGGCCTGCAGTGAAAGGGCCCGTAGTGTATTTAAATAAGTCTGAAAGGAGCGGGTCTTAATCTTAAACTAATGGGCCCCGCAGGGCCGAAGTTTTTTTAGAGGCGTCCCCCCCAAACATATTGTGAAAAAGCCCCCATGATGTTAGCCAGGTCACCAAGCCCCATGCTAATAGACCACTTCATACTTCAGTTACACATTGGACAGCCTAGGGGCCCATACTGTTTTTAAGATGACATGCCGTAAAGGAGGCCCATAGTTTTCTTTAGTGTACTGTGAATAGGGTTCAAGTCTAAAGTACTCCCCCCCTCCCCCACCCAACGTGCCAGAGTTTAAGATGACCTCATGAAACAAATATTGGGATAGACCACATGTAGTAAGCTACTCACTGGGCCCCAAGCTAATGGATCATATATATTTTATTGTCACACTGGTTTACCAGGGGTACTTACGGTTCTTAATAAAGTCTTGTTTAAGACATTGTTTAAATACTTTTGTGTATGCCGTGTTTTCATACTTAGTATGTTGTGGTTTTTATAAATATCTGAACGTGTCATTCCCTGTAGTGACATATAACTATGTAAACGTGTCATTCCCTCTATCGACATATAACTTTGTAAACGTGTCATTCCCTCTGGCGACATATAACTATGTAAACGTGTCATTCCAACTGGCGACATATAACTATGTAAACGTATCATTCCCTCTGGCGACATATAACTATGTAAACGTGTCATTCCCTCTGGCGACATATAACTATGTAAACGTGTCATTCCCTCTGGCGACATATAACTATGTAAACGTGTCATTCCATCTGGCGACATATAACTATGTAAACGTGTCATTCCCTCTGGCGACATATAACTATGTAAACGTGTCATTCCCTCTGGCGACATATAACTATGTAAACGTGGCATTCCCTCTATCGACATATAACTATGTGAACGCGTCATTCCTACCAGTGATTATCAAAACCTCAATTTAAAGATGATCTTTACTTTTTTTTTTCTTTATCTTCCCCAGGTTGTTTTGACTTGTGTTGACTTCACGAGCGATCATTGACCCTCAAATGTAAACAAAACCACGCCTTGACCCATAATTGCCCGTCACAGAAATTGATGAACTAATTCAAGACCAACAGATGTCGCTGTACCTACAGATGTAAACATGTTTCATATCTGATGTCTGCAAGTAGCCACTGGACAGTTTATGGACCATTGATGTTCATACAAATAGACTCAAATTTATTTATCGCCAATAGCTCAGATGCATTGGTCATGTTTTCATATTTTTTAATTATTAAACAAAAAACAAACTATACTTGATTAATTAAAAATCATGAAATCAAAAAGTGTTTGTTATATTTCTAAATGTGTGTTTGTTTTTAAGTGTTGTCTTAGGTTAATGTTCATCTAATTTAAAGTTTCTACATGTAACACATTAAAATACATATACATTTATTAATAGAAATCCACTGGAACATATATAACCAAAATAGAAAAAATGTTCAAAACAGTAGCCTACATGAAAAAAAAATTAGATTCTTAATTTTCAAATATTTATATCATCTCTCATAGTTCAATAATTTGATCTATGACGAACAAGTCTATATGGTGAATATAAATACTAACATTAACATAATTTATAACATGAGGACATAAAAAAATTGTTTGAAAAAACTGTAAACAATGTGAATACAAAATAAAGTATTTCATTTTATAATAATAACATAATTTATTATTGATTAGGACCAAAATATATTAACAATAACTACAGCTAAACTCTCATACACACGTCATTTAGGCAACCGTGAAGGACACCCCCCCCCACACACACACTTCCAAATAAACGCATTTATATTGGCAATAGGGCCCAGACTGGAAGAACATTTCCTACCATTTTCTGGGGGCCCTTGTGTCACCTTGGCCTAGAAAATAACATTTAGTTACTCTATACTCTATACACAATTATACTTGGAGCCCATAGTGTCAACTTGCCCTAGACAAAGTAACATTTAGTTACCCTATACACAGTTATACTTGGAGCCCATAGTGTCAACTTGCCCTAGACAAAGTAACATTTAGTTACCCTATACACAGTTATACTTGGAGCCCATAGTGTCAACTTGCCCTAGACAAAATAACATTTAGTTACCCTATACACAGTTATACTTGGAGCCCATAGTGTCAACTTGCCTTAGACAAAGTAACATTTAGTTACCCTATACACAGTTATACTTGGAGCCTATAGTGTCAACTTGCCCTCTACAAAATAACATTTAGTTACCCTATACACAGTTATACTTGGAGCCCATAGTGTCAACTTGCCTTAGACAAAGTAACATTTAGTTACCCTATACACAGTTATACTTGGAGCCCATAGTGTCAACTTGCCCTCTACAAAATAACATTTAGTTACCCTATACACAGTTATACTTGGAGCTATACCCCCAGTTATTTTTGGAGCCCCTAGTGTCACCTTGACCTAGACAATATAACATTTAGTTACCCTATACACAGTTATACTTGGAGCCCATAGTGTCAACTTGCCTTAGACAAAGTAACATTTAGTTACCCTATACACAGTTATACTTGGAGCCTATAGTGTCAACTTGACCTAGACAATATAACATTTAGTTACCCTATACACAGTTATACTTGGAGCCCATAGTGTCAACTTGCCTTAGACAAAGTAACATTTAGTTACCCTATACACAGTTATACTTGGAGCTATACCCCCAGTTATTTTTGGAGCCCCTAGTGTCACCTTGACCTAGACAATATAACATTTAGTTACCCTATACACAGTTATACTTGGAGCCCTTAGTGTCACCTTGCAGTAGACAAAATAACATTTAGTTGCCATATACATAGTTATACTTTGGGGTTCCAGTGTGAGACTGTACATTTAAGATGATTTCCGTATAACATTTAACCTACCCCTTTTATAACTCCCACAATAAATACATGTGCACGGAACAGAATAATAGCTCGTATTATGTGACGAGGTGCACACGCTGCCCGTATCTGCCCCCTCCACCCCTCCCACATTCCATCTTCTGTCCTTCTGGAGTTTAAATAACTTAAGGTCAGCACATGGTCAACTCTATATAGCAAGTTAAACATTCATGATAATTTAAATAAAGTACATTGCCCGTTCGCTGAGATGGCAGGTGAGGTAACAATAGCACCCACACCTGTCTTGACAATGGGACCCATCCACCTTAAGGAATGGGCCCCATCCACCTTAAAGAGTGGGCCCCATCCAGCTTAAAGAATGGGCCCCGCCCATATATATGGGAACGTAGGGAACACATTGATAGGGCCCTATAGTATAAAAGTAGATTAGTTAACTAATGGTGGTGCAAACTTAACGAGTCCGTTTAAAATTAGGTACCGCGCTTTCGACTTCATAATTGCTCAGTAAAGTAGTTAATGTGAGGAGCCGCGCCCAGCCGCCCTCAACAACAATGTAATATTACTTAGCAGAAATAGCTAAGAGCCCTTTATAGAGCTTAACCATTATAACCTGCAATCTTGTAAACTTAGCCGACAGCTAAGAGCTATTTTAAGAGTTAAATATACATATTGTTTATAAAATCAAAACATAACACAGGCCGGCGTGGGTTCACCAGGTATGTTTTCTCGCAGGTGCGGGTGTTCGGGATACTGACCTCCATTCATGAGGCCCAAGAAAATCAAACTCTTGTTGTTGAAGAATAACATGACGATGACGAAACACACGTTGTAGCAGTAACGACATGTTTTGCGTTTGACAGAGCTAGGATGAATGTATACTGAGCTGACCAGATTAAAGTCAATGGTCAGGTTCATCTCTGTCCTGCCTCGTTCTCCTCTGCTCCGATGCACTGTGCTGGTCTCCTCGCTCCTCTCTACCTTTCGTCTCTGCTCCCCAGGTGGTTCATATCGGTTCACCAGTGTCTTAGGTGGCTCTTCATGGGTCACCAGCTCCTTAGGTGGTTCATCACAGGTCACCAACGTACCAGGTGGTTCTTCACAATTCACATACGTATCAGGTGGCTCATCACCGGTCACCAACGTCTCAGGTGGCTCATCACAGGTCACCAACGCCCCATGTGGTTCATCGCAGGTCACCAACGTCTCAGGTGGTTCTTCACAATTCACCAACGTCCCAGGTGGCTCATCACATGTCACCAACGTATCAGGTGGCTCATCACCGTTCACCAACGTCTCAGGTGGCTCATCACATGTCACCAACGTATCAGGTGGCTCATCACCGTTCACCAACGTCTCAAGTGGCTCACCACAGGTCACCAACGTCTCAGGAGGCTCATCGCAGGTCACCAACGTCTCAGGCGGCTCATCGCAGGTCACCAAATATTTCTTGTTATCGAAGCGCGGAAGATTGTGCACGAAATTAAGACCTGTAGGGGTCTTGCCGTTGCAGTGCCAAACGTTGGCACTAGCATCAGCTCCACTGTTGTGGATTTCCATGCATTCGTGGCTTTTGTTTAGTTGTGGTTTATTGTTCTTGACGTTGTTTTTATCAGACTCTGTTAAGTTGTCTGGATATTCAAGGTAACCAGGGCAGCGGTTGCAACAAGCTTTCAGACATTCTTCAGACCGATCATTCTCACAGGGGCTCAGATCTCTGGGCGGCTCTTCTTGGATTAGTTCCTTCTCGTGCGCTACGTTTTGGATGACCGCATCATCAGGTATCACGTCGTGGATGACCACATCCTCATGTACCACTTCCTGGATGACCACATACTCAGGTACCACTTCATGGATAACCACATCCTCATGTACCACTTCCTGGATGACCACATCCTCAGTTACCACTTCATGGATGACCACATCCTCAGGTACCACTTCATGGATGATCACATTCTCAGGTACCACTTCCTGGATGACCATTTCCTCAGGTACCACTTCATGGATGACCACATCCTCAGGTGCCACTTCATGGTTGACCACATCCTCAGGTACCACTCATGGATGACCACATCCTCAGGTACCACTTCATGGATGACCACATTCTCAGGTACCACTTCATGGATGACCACATCCTCAGGTACCACTTCATGGATGACCACATTCTCAGGTACTACTTCATGGATGACCACATCCTCAGGTGCCACTTCCTGGATGACCACATCCTCAGGTACCACTTCATGGATGACCACATCCTCAGATAAAACTGGCCGCATGTCTAAGTCTGCTTCAATGATTAACTTTGTCTGTCTCTGAGCCATGTTTTCTTTTGTTGTTTCATTCACTACTTTCACTTTTGGTAATTCAATCTTTGCTTTCTCGGTGTCACCTTTAAAACCTTTCTTAATGTCCTCTATTTCACTTCTTAATGTTAAATGAAATTCTTTCATTTCATTCCGACCTTCTTTCATTTCTTTTCTTAACTGCCCGATTTCCGTGGTAAAAACGTGACTCTCCGGGTCCATTTCCTCATCAATAAGAGCTTCATGAAGTCTATTAAACAGTTGTTGTTTGTTGCCGTTAGTTGGAAGGTCCCTTTCTTCTAATTCTTCCTTTAACTCTCTAACTAAAAGTTTGTTTAATTTCTTACCGAACATTGTAAGACTGTTCCGCCTCTGACACCAATGTTACAACTCTTTAAAATTCTGTTTATAAAATCAAAACATAACACAGGTCGGCGTGGTTTCCAAGAGTATTTACTAATCTTTTTAACACATAGACAACGACAACAATATCACGGCCATCTTCTTGCCGGCTTCTTACGTCACTGTCTCTACTGCGTCATCGCGTTCACTATGTAGACTGTACGGTGCGCACCGATTGGGTCGTAACAATATTATATAAAGTATGTAATTTACTATTGTGCACACACCACATTAATGTTGATCTTTATTCGTCTGTCACGTGGCTGTGTACAAATAATTATTTGACCTCACACATTTAGTTTGGGACTCATATTACTCCAAATTACTAGTCTACCTGCTAGCTTGTGACAGCTAGACCTCATCTTTCCAATCTTGGGCCCCCTAATAATATTTTACTATAGGGGCCCCATAAAAACGTTTGATTAAAAGGGATCCCTGACCCCATTGAAATCAAACAAAAATCTTAAAAAGGTGGCCCCCACGAGAAGGGAGAGGAAGGGGCTTAGGCAGTTTCCCATGTTACCTATGAATGAAAACGGCTCTGCCGACATGTATTTCGTAACCATACTAGGGCTCCCAGCTGTACTTTGGCCTAGAGCTCCCAAATATCTAAAAGCAAGTCACAACAAGGCTTTAGGCCCGCCCCGTAACGTGAAAATTCTACAGCAGGGCCAGGCATTCTACAACAGGGGTCAGGCCAATAGCAGGGGGTGGCAGGAAAAAGATGTTACTAAGTAGAACAAACAAGCAGAGGGGACCAGACAAAACGCAGGAATGCCCGGCCGCCCAGGCCACGAGCCTGCCTAAGGCCCCACACATAAATCTAAAAGCAAGTCTAGCCTCGAGTAAGAACGATCAATGAAATTGTATTATATGTACATGCATTCAATAAAATGAATGGCTTTGATCATACATAACACATAGGCCAATAAATTTACGATTTGATTATTGAATTTAAAAGACCATAGTTAATATCTGATTTCCAGTAATTTCCACCGGGCGGCACTTTTTATTACTTTTTATATGGGGGGGGGGCGGCGAAAATGTATAGATTTAATTAAAATACCTAAATGAGAGGGCGGCAAAATCGTCTTCCGCCCTGGGCGGCCGATACCCACGCTACGCCGCTGACTCCCAAATAGTGCAAAAGTAGCCCTGACACGTTAGTTCGCGAATAAATGTACATGTACTTATCCTCATAATGGATTGTGTACATGTACTTATCCTCATAATGGATTGTGTACATGTACTTATCCTCATAATGGATTGTGTACATGTACTTATTCTCATAATGGATTGTGCTTAATTTTCTAATGCGATAAATGGGCAAGTGGTCTTGGGATGAGTCACGTGACGTTCTTTAAACTCTTGGTTGTTTATTAAAATAAAGATTGTATTTCCCCGTCACCTTTGTCGTACCGCCGCTGCTCTAAAGTGAAACGGACATTTGCATAATGACTCACGCCCATATACACACACCTCTTTATTATAAAATACTAACACACACATATCTTTATAATAAAATACTAACACACACATTTTAGAAAATCTCATCCAAATACTAACACACATTTTAGAAAATCTCATCCAAATACTAACACGCACATCTTTATAATAAAATACTAACACACACATTTTAGAAAATCTCATCCAAATACTAACACACACACATCTTTATAATAAAATACTAACACACACATCTTTATAATAAAATACTAACACACACATCTTTATAATTAAATACTAACACACACACATTTTTGAAAATCTCATCCAAATACTAACACACACATTTTTGAAAATCTCATCCAAATACTAACACACACATTTTTGAAAATCTCATCCAAATACTAACACACACATTTTTGAAAATCTCATCCAAATACTAACACACACATTTTTGAAAATCTCATTCAAATACTAACACACAAATTTTTGAAAATCTCATTCAAATACTAACACACACATTTTTGAAAATCTCATCCAAATACCTATGCACACACATTTTTGAAAATCTCATCCAAATACCTATGCACACACATTTTTGAAAATGCTCATCCAAATACTAACACACACATTTAAAAATCTCATACAAATACTAACACACACATTTTTGAAAAAATCATCCAAATACTAACACACACATTTTTGAAAATCTCATCCAAATACTAACACACACACATCTTTATAATAAAATACTAACACACACATTTTAGAAAATCTCATCCAAATACTAACACACACACATCTTTATAATAAAATACTAACACACACATCTTTATAATAAAATACTAACACACACATCTTTATAATTAAATACTAACACACACACATTTTTGAAAATCTCATCCAAATACTAACACACACATTTTTGAAAATCTCATCCAAATACTAACACACACATTTTTGAAAATCTCATCCAAATACTAACACACACATTTTTGAAAATCTCATTCAACTACTAACACACAAATTTTTGAAAATCTCATTCAAATACTAACACACACATTTTTGAAAATCTCATCCAAATACCTATGCACACACATTTTTAAAGTCTCATCTAAATACCTATGCACACACATTTTTGAAAATCTCATCCAAATACTAACAGACACATTTAAAAATCTCATACAAATACTAACACACACATTTTTGAAAAATCATCCAAATACTAACACACACATTTTTGAAAATCTCATCCAAATACTAACATACACATTTTGAAAATCTCATCCAAATACTAACACACACATTTTTGAAAATCTCATCCAAATACTAACACACACATTTTTGAAAATCTCATCCAAATACTAACACACACATTTTTGAAAATCTCATCCAAATACTAACACACACATTTTTGAAAATCTCATCCAAATACTAACACACACATTTTTGAAAATCTCATCCAAATACCTATGCACACACATTTTAGAAAATCTCATCCAAATACTTATGCACACACATTTTTGAAAATCTCATCCAAATACTAACACACACGTTTTTGAAAATCTCATCCAAATACCTATGCACACACATTTTTGAAAATCTCATCCAAATATTAACACACACATTTTTGAAAATCTCATCCAAATATTAACACACACATTTTTGAAAATCTCATACAAATGTTTACACACACATTTTTGAAAATCTCATCCAAATACCTATGCACACACATTTTAGAAAATCTCATCCAAATACTTATGCACACACATTTTTGAAAATCTCATCCAAATACTAACACATACATTTCTGAAAATCTCATCCAAATACTAACACACACATTTTGAAAATCTCATCCAAATACTTATGCACACACATTTTTGAAAATCTCATCCAAATACTAACACACACATTTTTGAAAATGCTCATCCAAATACTAACACACACATTTTTGAAAATCTCATCCAAATACCTATGCACACACATTTTTGAAAATCTCATCCAAATACCTATGCACACACATTTTAGAAAATCTCATCCAAATACTAACACACACATTTTTGAAAATCTCATCCAAATACCTATGCACACACATTTTAGAAAATCTCATCCAAATACTTATGCACACACATTTTTGAAAATCTCATCCAAATACTAACACACACGTTTTTGAAAATCTCATCCAAATACCTATGCACACACATTTTTGAAAATCTCATCCAAATATTAACACACACATTTTTGAAAATCTCATCCAAATACTAACACACACATTTTTGAAAATCTCATACAAATATTTACACACACATTTTTGAAAATCTCATCCAAATACCTATGCACACACATTTTAGAAAATCTCATCCAAATACTAACACACACATTTTTGAAAATGCTCATCCAAATACTAACACATACATTTCTGAAAATCTCATCCAAATACTAACACACACATTTTTGAAAATCTCATCCAAATACCTATGCACACACATTTTTGAAAATCTCATCCAAATACTAACACACACATTTTTGAAAATCTCATCCAAATACGTATGCACACACATTTTTGAAAATCTCATCCAAATACGTATGCACACACATTTTTGAAAATCTCATCCAAATGTAGAGATAAATGACCACAACCATGGTAACATTGATATTTATTTTTGAACTATTAGTCAAGGCCACAGCAGGTGTTGGGAAACCCAGCAGCTTGTCAGGGCCCCCTGCTTTCGAAAGCTATTTTATGACAATGAATCAAAGCTGTGCCCACAGTGCCTGCTGATGGACAGATTTGTCATAGTTTGTTAAAGGCCCAACATCATATGTTTTGTATCAGTTGTTATAGTTGTCAAATGTGTGCTCGAACAGTATAAGAGCTAAACTTTTGTGCCATAATTATTTTTGCAATTTTTCAAGATGGAATGACATTATCAGTTTCATTGTTATTTATTTTATCACTGATATATATTTTACACTGATGTATGAAATTTGTTGGTGTGTTACATGTCATATATAATAAAACAAAATATTTTCTCAGTAAAATCAGTGCCATTTTTTGTTCTTGGTCTTTTATTTGTTTTATCGGTAATTGTTACTATAGAAAAATAATCAGATCAGCTGATGTATGGTGTTGTTTGTAACTGTTGTCGTGTTACTTTACTTTATCATTCCTTTTTTCAAAACTAATTTATCGATCAAGTCAGTAAATCTTTTGTTAAAGAGATTTATATTTTTGTTTATTTATTTATTTTTTATTTATTCTAAAGTTTAAAAGAACAGCCTTAGTATTTTTTTATAATGTAAGTTTTAAAATATTTATAAAATAATAAATAAGGCAAAAATCGTCAAAACTTTATCTTTCCCTCCTGACCTAACGATAAATATTTTTTTTTTTGGTTAATTTAAAAATAATTATAAAAAAATAGATATATCAACCTTACTAGAAAAATAAAGTCTATAAATGACCCTGATTCCCTACCGCACCATTTTAATTTGGCCGTGGCTATTGATAACTCGGTGACCGATTTGTAGTTAACTTACATAATATAGCCTGAGCCGTTATTGGTAGTTGACAACAAGTCGTATGGGGCTCTATTCATAGTTCATCAACTGACCTACATAATAATATACATAACTATGAAACGTTTCATCGGATGTTTTCATTATCCGGGCCTCTAACTGTAGTACATGGCAGTACATTTTCTATGTTTTTTCAATGTGTGTGTTTATGAAAATTAAGATTTTTTTTTTTTTAAATCTGCCTTGATTAATTTTTTTTTTTACCTTCTCATTTGATCAAAAATCAAATGTAGATGGCAATCACACAGCAACAATTCTCAGACAAATTCTGTTATGTATTGTTTATCCTAGTCAGATTATTGTACCTTAAGGTTTCAACTAATCATAAGGACATGTATCCCTAACATGAGTTTGGGCTGCACCCCTCTTCCCTAGAGGCCTTGATCATATGACCTAATTAGTAGGATTTCCTGATCATATGACTTAATTAGTAGGCTTTTCTGATCATATGACTTAATTAGTAGGCTTTCCTGATCATATGACTTAATTAGTAGGCTTTTCTGATCGTATGACTTAATTAGTAGGCTTTCCTGATCGTATGACTTAATTAGTAGGCTTTCCTGATCGTATGACTTAATTAGTAGGCTTTCCTTACCTCTTCTATTTAGTTTATCTCACATTTTATAATCACTAATCTAATAGTATTGAATGCATTATAAACATTTCATTCCAACCCCCACCCCAGACAATGTGGAAACTGGCGTAAGTGGATCCCGCGGTGGAATATAAAGATGCCACCCATTCATGTGACAAAATGTATTAAAATGATGAAATACTGCCCTAATTTTCGCAAAAGTACCGTATTTTCGGACCATAAAACCCAAGGCCCGATTAAGGGCTAGGCACTATAGGCACCGTGCCTATGAACTACAAACAAAAATAGGGCCTACAAAAGTGAACAATAATATATATATATATATATATATATATATATATATATATATAATTTACAATTATTTAATATTAAATTACTTATAATTGATTAATTAGTGCCTAGGGCCTACACAATTCTTAATCGGGCCCTGATTAGACCCACCACACACACTTCAAATTAGGTGATAAAATTAGGGTGCTTTTTATTGTCCGAATGCTGTTTAGTAAGGCTAAGAATTATTTTCCTTGTTTTGAGGATTAAAAACTGTGTTCGGGGTGCGCCTTATTGTCCGTTGTAAAAAACGACAAGAGATGCTCAGGGTGGAATGCCCCCTCCCCTACGTCCCCACGTAGTTACGCCGTCCACAAATCACCCCCCCACCCTACAAACACACATCTACCTACATTTATCGAAAATTGTCGAGTTTTTGGAGTAATTTTTATTGTTTATATTAAGTAATTTTTTTTTAAATATAGAAAATAAATACCAATAATAAGATATATATAATTAAATAAAATATTTATTAGAATGTGTGGAGAATTGAACCACACCTCATGTGTTAAGAGGTTTAGAACTCAGTTACAGGGTCTACATCTAACTGCGCATGCGTGAACTACAGATAACCTGAGCCGTTACTACATGGCCAAGACAATCAATAAGCAGCAAATTACATTATTCGTTACGTTGTCGGCAAAGTTATTTTTATTCCTAGTAACTTCCCCTTCATTCACAAATTTCAAAACTTGAGATTTTTATTTTTCCACTGAGATTACATATCAATTAAATTGTTAACCATTCAAGGCTAAATATTGTGTTAATTACCACTTATGTCAACAAATTATGAATATAAATTACGATGCTTTCCTTTCATTGGCCAATATTTTTAAAGCTGAACCAATCAGTGCAACCATTGTAATCAACAGGACCGTTTGCTCTAAATTCGGCCTGACTGGGGGCCTCGCCAGCATCCGTTAAATTGGGCCCCGCAATTCGTAAGCCCGGCCCTGGAGAACATAGTCAATTGCATTGTCATTAGTTTACTGTGTAAGACTTTAAGTATAACTTCTACTTTAGTCAATGTCCCATGTATATCATGTAATGCTGAGATATTTATAGTCACATCCATATCGAATCCCTAACCACTATTGGCTGTGGCGTAGCAAGGTGGGGGGGGGAGGTCAAGGAGGCATAATGCAACGGGTGCTACTCACAAAGGGTAGCCAAAACGGTATATTTTACATATTATGTTATGTGGTTTTCGGATGGGGGGGCGCTAGAAAGGTATTGTGCCCCTGGCGCGAGTTAAGCTCTCTACGCCACTGAACAGTTGTGCAGATCTCTGTTAACAAAACTATTCTTACAGGAAGGAGGGAGAGGATGGGAGGAGTGGGCTAGTGAAGATTTATTTGGGGGCCCCTAGACCAACGGCCGGCAAATCTATAACCTTTAATAATCTAGTGCCCCTCTGACAACTCTACCCCCCCCAGATGTCTTTAACTATTACTCACTATTTGGGTCTCTGCTTGGCCTTAGGTCTAAGATGAAACAAGGTAAATAATGTTTTCTTTTGTTATTGTTGGTGTGTGTGTATGTGTGTGTGTGTGTGTGTATGTAAGTGTGTGTGCGTATTAGTGTGTGTATTAGTGTGGATGTTAGTGTGTGTGTATGTGTTTTTGTTAGTGTGTGTTAGTGTGTGTGCGTGTTAGTGTGTGTGTTAGTGTGGATGTTAGTGTGTGTGTATGTGTGTGTGTGTTAGTGTGTGTGTTAGTGTGTGTGTTAGTGTGTGTGTTAGTGTGTGTGTGTTAGTGTGTGTTAGTGTGTATTTGTGTTAGTGTGAATGTTAGTGTGTGTGTGTATAGGATAATGCCCAGTACACACCAATAGGATAATGCCCAGCACGCACCAATGAGTTAATGCCAAGTACGCACCAATAGGATAATGCCCAGCACGCACCAATGGGTTAATGCCAAGTACGCACCAATAGGATAATGCCCAGCACGCACCAATGGGTTAATGCCAAGTACGCACCAATAGGATAATGCCCAGCACGCACCAATGGGTTAATGCCAAGTACGCACCAATAGGATAATGCCCAGCACGCACCAATGGGTTAATGCCAAGTACGCACCAATAGGATAATGCCCAGCACGCACCAATGGGTTAATGCCAAGTACGCACCAATAGGATAATGCCCAGCACGCACCAATGGGTTAATGCCAAGTACGCACCAATAGGATAATGCCCAGCACGCACCAATGGGTTAATGCCAAGTACGCACCAATATGATAATGCCCAGTACGCACCAATAGGATAATGTCCAGAACACACCAACAAAATAATGTCCAGTACTGAGCCAATTAGAAACCAATTGATAACTGTTCAACATAATCTTCAGTTCCTAATCAATGCCTGATGTCTATTATAAATACGGTTGTACACTTATTAAATCCTCTGGCATAAATGACCACAAGTTTGTAAATAAATACAAAAAATCAACCAACACTTGCCTTCGGTTGAGAGTTTAACTAAAGCTTTTCCATTGTTGGGGCCCTAAATTCATGCCTATCCCAGAGTCCTGCAACCCTTACATCGACCCCATTTACATGGACCATAGCTGAGCTGGAAATATCCTTCATCATATCCTGATAGAACTATAAGACCAAATATCCTTCACCTAATCATGATATAACTATAAGACCAAATATCCTTCAACATATCCTGATATAATTATAAGACCAGATACCCTTCATCATATCCTGATAGAACTATAAGACCAACTGTCCATCATCATATACTGATATAACTATAAGACAAAATATCCTTCATCAAATACTGATAGAACTATAAAACCAAATATCCATCGTCACATACTGATAAAACTATAAGACCAAATATTCTTCATCAAATTCCTGATAGAACTATAAGACCAAATATCCTTCATCAAAACCATGATAGAACTATAAGACCAAATATCCTTCATCAAATCCTTAGAGAACTAAAAGATCAAATATTCTTCATCAAATCCTGATAGAACTATAAGACCACCTATTTATGTGAAAGCTAAAAATTTTGCGAGTATATCTTAGACCCTTATTGATCTTTAACACTGACTCTCCTCTTCCCTGAACTGACCTTGCACTCCCACTAAAATGTCTTTTTAGTCCAGGGATCCAGGAAGGTTTTCATTATTTCCTTCCTTGTGGTAGAGGAGAGTGTAAACCTCCCCCCCCCCAATTGAGTTTCTCTTTATTACTCAGTAAATAACCAAAAAAAAAATGTGGTCCATGAAATGTATATTTTAAAAACAAGAACTGATTACATTTTTGAAATTCACATTTTGTTTACAGCAAAATAAAAATCCTGGTTGTGGACTCCCTCCCCCGTATCATAAGGGCCTCGGGCAGCTTCCTTGCTTGCTTGTCTATAAGACCGAATGTAATTTAACATTTTTTTATATGAAATATGTATTTGTCTTTTATCTAAGACAAAAACATGTCTGTTTTAATGTCTTAAATGTTTGTGGATAACAGCACATGATTCAATATCAGTGCAATATACTGTACTTATCTAAATTCATTTTTTTTTAAATTTCCCTTTATGTAAGTTATATACACAGCTTCAATCTATTTAAAACGTGTTTGGTAAAAGTTTAGCGTACAGAACTATGGAGATTAGTTGGTAGATACTAGAAACTGGCCGGGCCCCTCCCCCCTTGCGTTTTGTCTGCCCCCCCCCCCTCTGCTTGTTTGCTCTACTTAGTAACATTTATTTCCTGCCCCACCCCTCCCCCACCCGTTATTGGCCTGGCCCCTGCTGTAGAATTTTCTCGCTACGGGGCTGAATAGAAACAAGAAAAAATAATAAGTTAAGAAACATATGGAGGTGGGAGGTGACATTGTGAGACTAAATATTGATTTAGCTGTTTGATTATATTAAAACCCACACTCATCATCCCATCTCAAAAATTATATAATATGTCTGATATTTTTTTTAAAGTAATAACATAATACATTTATTTGACAATAATTGTTTGTCCAAATTTTTGATGATTCTTTGTCTAATGAGTGAAAGACACATTTAAATATATTGGAAGAGTGTGTGGTGCTTTGGTAATGAGTTTATGTTGGCTTGATCTACAAATATGGATCATGAGATCAGCTCGAGGCATGTCAATACACCTACCTATATTCAGGCACGCCGAGAGGGGGTGCAGGGGGGGTCATTGCCAGGGGGCCCGCATCTGTAAGGGGCCCGGCCGCCCCGACCATGTCAATTTTTTCACGACTCATTGTTTAAATAGGGGCCCGCAATGATGTCCTGCCCTGGGGCCCTTGTTGGATCTCGGCGCCTGTGCGTATATTATCCTCCATGTCCAATGCAATATTGTGAGGATGATAAAACGATGCTATAAAAAATCTTGATCACTTCCGTATTACAGGTTGCATTGTAGTTTTTATGCCATTTCCAAAACTTTATCTTTATTGTTTTGTAAGTGCAATAGATTATTTTGCCTAACCTGTTTTATACATTTTTTTTGCTTTTCGGATCATGTGCCAACCAATGAGGCCATTGCAATATCCTATCATTGTCATTATTAATAAAGAAAACCAACACTCATATAATAATTCTACATATAGCACTATAAGAATAAAACCATTAACCACTTTACACAGCTTCTGGGGACAAAAGAGTGGGATAGGAAATAGAGTTTGTGCTGGGATGGGCGGAGTGAGTGGTGGGATGGACGGAGTGAGTGTTGGGATGGACGGAGTGTGTGCTGGGATGGACGGAGTGAGTGTTGGGATGGACGGAGTTTGCGTTGGGATGGACGGAGTTTGTGTTGGAATGGACGGAGTGAGTGCTGGGATGGACGGAGTGAGTGCTGGGATGGACGGAGTGAGTGCTGGGATGGACGGAGTGAGTGCTGGGATGGACGGAGTGAGTGTTGGGATGGATGGAGTGAGTGCTGGGATGGACGGAGTGAGTGTTGGGATGGACGGAATGTGTGTTGGAATGGACGGAGGGAGTGCTGGGATGGACGGAGTGAGTGCTGGGATGGACGGAGTGAGTGCTGGGATGGACGGAGTGAGTGTTGGGATGGATGGAGTGAGTGCTGGGATGGACGGAGTGAGTGATGGGATGGACGGAATGTGTGTTGGAATGGACGGAGGGAGTGCTGGGATGGACGGAGTGAGTGCTGGGTTGAACGGAGTGAGTACTGGGATGGACGGAGTGAGTGCTGGGATGGACGGAGTGAGTGCTGGGATGGACGGAGTGAGTGTTGGGATGGATGGAGTGAGTGCTGGGATGGACGGAGTGTGTGTTGGGATGGACGGAGGGAGTGCTGGGATGGACGGAGGGAGTGCTGGGATGGACGGAGTGAGTGCTGGGATAGACAAAGTGAGTGCTGGGATGGACGGAATTTGTGTTGGAATGGACGGAGTGAGTGTTGGAATGGACGGAGGGAGTGCTGGGATGGACGGAGTGAGTGCTGGGATGGACGGAGTGAGTGCTGGGATGGACGGAGTGAGTGCTGGGATGGACGGAGTTTGTGTTGGAATGGACGGAGTGAGTGCTGGGATGGACGAAGTGAGTGCTGGGATGGACGGAGTGAGTGCTGGGATGGACGGAGTAAGTGTTGGGATGGACGGAATTAGTGTTGGAAAGGACGGAGGGAGTGCTGGGATGGACAGAGTGAGTGTTGGGATGGACGGAGTGAGTGCTGGGATGGACGGAGTGAGTGTTGGGATGGACGGAATTAGTGTTGGGATGGACGGAGTGAGTGCTGGGATGGACGGAGTGAGTGCTGGGAAGGACAAAGTGAGTGTTGGGATGGATGGAGTGAGTGCTGGAATGGACGGAGGGAGTGCTGGGATGGACGGAGTGAGTGCTGGGATGGACGGAGGGAGTGCTGGGATGGACGGAGTGAGTGCTGGGATGGACGGAGTGAGTGTTGGGATGGACGGAGGGAGTGCTGGGATGGACGGAGTGAGTGCTGGGATAGACGGAGTGAGTGCTGGGATGGACGGAGTTAGTAAGTGTTGGGATGGACGGAATTAGTGTTGGAATGGACGGAGGGAGTGCTGGGATGGACGTAGTGAGTGCTGGGATGGACGGAGTGAGTGCTGGGATGGACGGAGTGAGTGTTGGGATGGACGGAATTAGTGTTGGAATGGACGGAGGGAGTGCTGGGATGGACGGAGTGAGTGTTGGGATGGACGGAGTGAGTGCTGGGATGGACGGAGTGAGTGTTGGGATGGACGGAATTAGTGTTGGAATGGACGTAGGGAGTGCTGGGATGTACGGAGTGAGTGTTGGGATGGACGGAGTGAGTGCTGGGATGGACGGAGTGAGTGCTGGGATGGACGGAGTAAGTGTTGGGATGGACGGAATTAGTGTTGGAATGGACGGAGGGAGTGCTGGGATGGACGGAGTGAGTGTTGGGATGGACGGAGTGAGTGCTGGGATGGACGGAGTGAGTGTTGGGATGGACGGAATTAGTGTTCGGATGGACGGAGTGAGTGCTGGGATGGACGGAGTGAGTGCTGGGAAGGACTGAGTGAGTGTTGGGATGGATGAAGTGAGTGCTGGGATGGACGGAGTGTGTGTTGGGATGGACGGAGGGAGTGCTGGGATGGACGGAGTGAGTGCTGGGATGGACGGAATTAGTGTTGGGATGGACGGAGTGAGTGCTGGGATGGACGGAGTGAGTGCTGGGAAGGACGGAGTGAGTGTTGGGATGGATGGAGTGAGTGCTGGGATGGACGGAGTGTGTGTTGGGATGGACGGAGGGAGTGCTGGGATGGACGGAGTGAGTGCTGGGATGGACGGAGTGAGTGCTGGGATGGACGGAATTTGTGTTGGAATGGACGGAGTGAGTGTTGGAATGGACGGAGGGAGTGCTGGGATGGACGGAGTGAGTGCTGGGATGGACGGAGTGAGTGCTGGGATGGACGGAATTTGTGTTGGAATGGACGGAGTGAGTGTTGGAATGGACGGAGGGAGTGCTGGGATGGACGGAGTGAGTGCTGGGATGGACGGAGTGAGTGCTGGGATGGACGGAATTTGTGTTGGAATGGACGGAGTGAGTGTTGGAATGGACGGAGGGAGTGCTGGGATGGACGGAGTGAGTGCTGGGATGGACGGAGTGAGTGCTGGGATGGACGGAGTGAGTGCTGGGATGGACGGAGTGAGTGTTGGAATGGACGGAGGGAGTGCTGGGATGGACGGAGTGAGTGCTGGGATAGACGGAGTGAGTGCTGGGATGGACGGAGTTAGTGTTGGAATGGACGGAGTAAGTGTTGGGATGGACGGAATTAGTGTTGGAATGGACGGAGGGAGTGCTGGGATGGACGTAGTGAGTGCTGGGATGGACGGAGTGAGTGCTGGGATGGACGGAGTGAGTGTTGGGATGGACGGAATTAGTGTTGGAATGGACGGAGGGAGTGCTGGGATGGACGGAGTGAGTGTTGGGATGGACGGAGTGAGTGCTGGGATGGACGGAGTGAGTGTTGGGATGGACGGAATTAGTGTTGGAATGGACGTAGGGAGTGCTGGGATGTACGGAGTGAGTGTTGGGATGGACGGAGTGAGTGCTGGGATGGACGGAGTGAGTGCTGGGATGGACGGAGTAAGTGTTGGGATGGACGGAATTAGTGTTGGAATGGACGGAGGGAGTGCTGGGATGGACGGAGTGAGTGTTGGGATGGACGGGAGGAGTGCTGGGATGGACGGAGTGAGTGTTGGGATGGACGGAATTAGTGTTCGGATGGACGGAGTGAGTGCTGGGATGGACGGAGTGAGTGCTGGGAAGGACTGAGTGAGTGTTGGGATGGATGAAGTGAGTGCTGGGATGGACGGAGTGTGTGTTGGGATGGACGGAGGGAGTGCTGGGATGGACGGAGTGAGTGCTGGGATGGACGGAGTGAGTGCTGGGATGGACGGAGTGAGTGCTGGGATGGACGGAAATTGTGTTGGAATGGACGGAGTGAGTGTTGGAATGGAATTAGGGAGTGCTGGGATGGACGGAGGGAGTGCTGGGATGGACGGAGTGAGTGCTGGGATGGACGGAGTGAGTGTTGGAATGGACGGAGGGAGTGCTGGGATGGACGGAGTGAGTGCTGGGATAGACGGAGTGAGTGCTGGGATGGACGGAGTTAGTGTTGGAATGGACGGAGTAAGTGTTGGGATGGACGGAATTAGTGTTGGAATGGACGGAGGGAGTGCTGGGATGGACGGAGTGAGTGCTGGGATGGACGGAGTGAGTGCTGGGATGGACGGAGTGAGTGTTGGGATAGACGGAATTAGTGTTGGAATGGACGGAGGGAGTGCTGGGATGGACGGAGTGAGTGTTGGGATGGACGGAATTAGTGTTGGAATGGACGAAGGGAGTGCTTGGATGGACGGAGTGAGTGTTGGGATGGACGGAGGGAGTGCTGGGATGGACGGAGTGAGTGCTGGGATGGACGGAGTGAGTGTTGGAATGGACGGAGGGAGTGCTGGGATGGACGGAGTGAGTGCTGGGATGGACGGAGTAAGTGTTGGGATGGACGGAATTATTGTTGGAATGGACGGAGTGAGTGTTGGAATGGACGGATGGAGTGCTGGGATGGACGGAGTGAGTGCTGGGATGGACGGTGTGAGTGCTGGGGTGGACGGAGTGAGTGCTGGGATGGACTTAGTAAGTGTTGGGATGGACGGAATTAGTGTTAGAATGGACGGAGGGAGTGCTGGGATGGACGGAGTGAGTGTTGGGATGGACGGAGTGAGTGCTGGGATGGACGGAGGGAGTGCTGGGATGGACGGAGTAAGTGTTGGGATGGACGGAATTAGTGTTGGAATGGACGGAGGGAGTGCTGGGATGGACGGAGTGAGTGTTGGGATGGACGGAGTGAGTGCTGGGATGGACGGAGTGAGTGTTGGGATGGACGGAGTTAGTGTTGGGATGGACGGAGTGAGTGCTGGGATGGACGGAGTGAGTGCTGGGAAGGACGGAGTGAGTGTTGGGATGGATGGAGTGAGTGCTGGGATGGACGGAGTGTGTGTTGGGATGGACGGAGGGAGTGCTGGGATGGACGGAGTGAGTGCTGGGATGGACGGAGTGAGTGCTGGGATGGACGGAATTTGTGTTGGAATGGACGGAGTGAGTGTTGGAATGGACGGAGGGAGTGCTGGGATGGACGGAGTGAGTGCTGGGATGGACGGAGTGAGTGCTGGGATGGACGGAATTTGTGTTGGAATGGACGGAGTGAGTGTTGGAATGGACGGAGGGAGTGCTGGGATGGACGGAGTGAGTGCTGGGATGGACGGAGTGAGTGCTGGGATGGACGGAGTGAGTGTTGGAATGGACGGAGGGAGTACTGGGATGGACGGAGTGAGTGCTGGGATAGACGGAGTGAGTGCTGGGATGGACGGAGTAAGTGTTGAGATGGACGGAATTAGTGTTGGAATGTACGGAGGGAGTGCTGGGATGGACGGAGTGAGTGCTGGGATGGACGGAGTGAGTGCTGGGATGGACGGAGTGAGTGTTGGGATGGACGGAGTTAGTGTTGGAATGGACGGAGTAATTGTTGGGATGGACGGAATTAGTGTTGGAATGGACGGAGGGAGTGCTGGGATGGACGTAGTGAGTGCTGGGATGGACGGAGTGAGTGCTGGGATGGACGGAGTGAGTGTTGGGATGGACGGAATTAGTGTTGGAATGGACGGAGGGAGTGCTGGGATGGACGGAGTGAGTGCTGGGATGGACGGAGTGAGTGCTGGGATGGACGGAGTGAGTGTTGGGATGGACGGAATTAGTGTTGGAATGGACGTAGGGAGTGCTGGGATGGACGGAGTGAGTGTTGGGATGGACGGAGTGAGTGCTGGGATGGACGGAGTGAGTGCTGGGATGGACGGAGTAAGTGTTGGGATGGACGGAATTAGTGTTGGAATGGACGGAGGGAGTGCTGGGATGGACGGAGTGAGTGTTGGGATGGACGGAGTGAGTGCTGGGATGGACGGAGTGAGTGTTGGGATGGACGGAATTAGTGTTTGGATGGACGGAGTGAGTGCTGGGATGGACGGAGTGAGTGCTGGGAAGGACGGAGTGAGTGTTGGGATGGACGGAGGGAGTGCTGGGATGGACGGAGTGAGTGCTTGGATGGACGGAGTGAGTGCTGGGATGGACGGAATTTGTGTTGGAATGGACGGAGTGAGTGTTGGAATGGACGGAGGGAGTGCTGGGATGGACGGAGTGAGTGCTGGGATGGACGGAGTGAGTGCTGGGATGGACGGAGTGAGTGCTGGGATGGACGGAAATTGTGTTGGAATGGACGGAGTGAGTGTTGGAATGGACGGAGGGAGTGCTGGGATGGACGGAGGGAGTGCTGGGATGGATGGAGTGAGTGCTGGGATGGACGGAGTGAGTGTTGGAATGGACGGAGGGAGTGCTGGGATGGACGGAGTGAGTGCTGGGATAGACGGAGTGAGTGCTGGGATGGACGGAGTTAGTGTTGGAATGGACGGAGTAAGTGTTGGGATGGACGGATTTAGTGTTGGAATGGACGGAGGGAGTGCTGGGATGGACGGAGTGAGTGCTGGGATGGACGGAGTGAGTGCTGGGATGGACAGAGTGAGTGTTGGGATAGACGGAATTAGTGTTGGAATGGACGGAGGGAGTGCTGGGATGGACGGAGTGAGTGTTGGGATGGACGGAGTGAGTGCTGGGATGGACGGAGTGAGTGTTGGGATGGACGAAATTAGTGTTGGAATGGACGGAGGGAGTGCTTGGATGGACGGAGTGAGTGTTGGGATGGACGGAGGGAGTGCTGGGATGGACGGAGTGAGTGCTGGGATGGACGGGGTGAGTGTTGGAATGGACGGAGGGAGTGCTGGGATGGACGGAGTGAGTGCTGGGATGGACGGAGTAAGTGTTGGGATGGACGGACTTATTGTTGGAATGGACGGAGTGAGTGTTGGAATGGACGGAGGGAGTGCTGGGATGGACGGAGTGAGTGCTGGGATGGACGGAGTGAGTGCTGGGGTGGACGGAGTGAGTGCTGGGATGGACGGAGTAAGTGTTGGGATGGACGGAATTAGTGTTAGAATGGACGGAGGGAGTGCTGGGATGGACGGAGTGAGTGTTGGGATGGACGGAGTGAGTGCTGGGATGGACGGAGGGAGTGCTGGGATGGACGGAGTAAGTGTTGGGATGGACGGAATTAGTGTTGGAATGGACGGAGGGAGTGCTGGGAAGGACGGAGTGAGTGTTGGGATGGATGGAGTGAGTGCTGGGATGGACGGAGTGTGTGTTGGGATGGACGGAGGGAGTGCTGGGATGGACGGAGTGAGTGCTGGGATGGACGGAGTGAGTGCTGGGATGGACGGAGTGAGTGCTGGGATGGACGGAAATTGTGTTGGAATGGACGGAGTGAGTGTTGGAATGGAATTAGGGAGTGCTGGGATGGACGGAGGGAGTGCTGGGATGGACGGAGTGAGTGCTGGGATGGACGGAGTGTGTGTTGGAATGGACGGAGGGAGTGCTGGGATGGACGGAGTGAGTGCTGGGATAGACGGAGTGAGTGCTGGGATGGACGGAGTTAGTGTTGGAATGGACGGAGTAAGTGTTGGGATGGACGGAATTAGTGTTGGAATGGACGGAGGGAGTGCTGGGATGGACGGAGTGAGTGCTGGGATGGACGGAGTGAGTGCTGGGATGGACGGAGTGAGTGTTGGGATAGACGGAATTAGTGTTGGAATGGACGGAGGGAGTGCTGGGATGGACGGAGTGAGTGTTGGGATGGACGGAATTAGTGTTGGAATGGACGGAGGGAGTGCTTGGATGGACGGAGTGAGTGTTGGGATGGACGGAGGGAGTGCTGGGATGGACGGAGTGAGTGCTGGGATGGACGGAGTGAGTGTTGGAATGGACGGAGGGAGTGCTGGGATGGACGGAGTGAGTGCTGGGATGGACGGAGTAAGTGTTGGGATGGACGGAATTATTGTTGGAATGGACGGAGTGAGTGTTGGAATGGACGGAGGGAGTGCTGGGATGGACGGAGTGAGTGCTGGGATGGACGGAGTGAGTGCTGGGGTGGACGGAGTGAGTGCTGGGATGGACTTAGTAAGTGTTGGGATGGACGGAATTAGTGTTAGAATGGACGGAGGGAGTGCTGGGATGGACGGAGTGAGTGTTGGGATGGACGGAGTGAGTGCTGGGATGGACGGAGGGAGTGCTGGGATGGACGGAGTAAGTGTTGGGATGGACGGAATTAGTGTAGGAATGGACGGAGGGAGTGCTGGGATGGACGGAGTGAGTGTTGGGATGGACGGAGTGAGTGCTGGGATGGATGGAGTGAGTGTTGGGATGGACGGAATTAGTGTTGGGATGGACGGAGTGAGTGCTGGGATGGACGGAGTGAGTGCTGGGAAGGACGGAGTGAGTGTTGGGATGGATGGAGTGAGTGCTGGGATGGACGGAGTGTGTGTTGGGATGGACGGAGGGAGTGCTGGGATGGACGGAGTGAGTGCTGGGATGGACGGAGTGAGTGCTGGGATGGACGGAATTTGTGTTGGAATGGACGGAGTGAGTGTTGGAATGGACGGAGGGAGTGCTGGGATGGACGGAGTGAGTGCTGGGATGGACGGAGTGAGTGCTGGGATGGACGGAATTTGTGTTGGAATGGACGGAGTGAGTGTTGGAATGGACGGAGGGAGTGCTGGGATGGACGGAGGAAGTGCTGGGATGGACGGAGTGAGTGCTGGGATGGACGGAGTGAGTGTTGGAATGGACGGAGGGAGTACTGGGATGGACGGAGTGAGTGCTGGGATGGACGGAGTGAGTGCTGGGATGGACGGAGTAAGTGTTGGGATGGACGGAATTAGTGTTGGAATGGACGGAGGGAGTGCTGGGATGGACGGAGTGAGTGCTGGGATGGACGGAGTGAGTGCTGGGATGGACGGAGTGAGTGTTGGGATGGACGGAGTTAGTGTTGGAATGGACGGAGTAAGTGTTGGGATGGACGGAGTGAGTGTTGGAATGGACGGAGGGAGTGCTGGGATGGACGTAGTGAGTGCTGGGATGGACGGAAATTGTGTTGGAATGGACGGAGTGAGTGTTGGAATGGACGGAGAGAGTGCTGGGATGGACGGAGGGAGTGCTGGGATGGACGGAGTGAGTGCTGGGATGGACGGAGTGAGTGTTGGGATGGACGGAGTTAGTGTTGGAATGGACGGAGTAAGTGTTGGGATGGACGGAATTAGTGTTGGAATGGACGGAGGGAGTGCTGGGATGGACGTAGTGAGTGCTGGGATGGACGGAGTGAGTGCTGGGATGGACGGAGTAAGTGTTGGGATGGACGGAATTAGTGTTGGAATGGACGGAGGGAGTGCTGGGATGGACAGAGTGAGTGTTGGGATGGACGGAGTGAGTGCTGGGATGGACGGAGTGAGTGTTGGGATGGACGGAGTTAGTGTTGGAATGGACGGAGTAAGTGTTGGGATGGACGGAATTAGTGTTGGAATGGACGGAGGGAGTGCTGGGATGGACGTAGTGAGTGCTGGGATGGACGGAGTGAGTGCTGGGATGGACGGAGTGAGTGTTGGGATGGACGGAATTAGTGTTGGAATGGACGGAGGGAGTGCTGGGATGGACGGAGTGAGTGTTGGGATGGACGGAGTGAGTGCTGGGATGGACGGAGTGAGTGTTGGGATGGACGGAATTAGTGTTGGAATGGACGTAGGGAGTGCTGGGATGGACGGAGTGAGTGTTGGGATGGACGGAGTGAGTGCTGGGATGGACGGAGTGAGTGCTGGGATGGACGGAGTAAGTGTTGGGATGGACGGAATTAGTGTTGGAATGGACGGAGGGAGTGCTGGGATGGACGGAGTGAGTGTTGGGATGGACGGAGTGAGTGCTGGGATGGACGGAGTGAGTGTTGGGATGGACGGAATTAGTGTTCGGATGGACGGAGTGAGTGCTGGGATGGACGGAGTGAGTGCTGGGAAGGACGGAGTAAGTGTTGGGATGGATGGAGTGAGTGCTGGGATGGACGGAGTGTGTGTTGGGATGGACGGAGGGAGTGCTGGGATGGACGGAGTGAGTGCTGGGATGGACGGAGTGAGTGCTGGGATGGACGGAATTTGTGTTGGAATGGACGGAGAGAGTGTTGGAATGGACGGAGGGAGTGCTGGGATGGACGGAGTGAGTGCTGGGATGGACGGAGGGAGTGCTGGGATGGACGGAGTGAGTGCTGGGATGGACGGAAATTGTGTTGGAATGGACGGAGTGAGTGTTGGAATGGACGGAGAGAGTGCTGGGATGGACGGAGGGAGTGCTGGGATGGACGGAGTGAGTGCTGGGATGGACGGAGTGAGATTTGGAATGGACGGAGGGAGTGTTGGGATGGACGGAGTGAGTGCTGGGATAGACGGAGTGAGTGCTGGGATGGACGGAGTTAGTGTTGGAATGGACGGAGTAAGTGTTGGGATGGACGGAATTAGTGTTGGAATGGACGGAGGGAGTGCTGGGATGGACGGAGTGAGTGCTGGGATGGACGGAGTGAGTGCTGGGATGGACAGAGTGAGTGTTGGGATAGACGGAATTAGTGTTGGAATGGACGGAGGGAGTGCTGGGATGGACGGAGTGAGTGTTGGGATGGACGGAGTGAGTGCTGGGATGGACGGAGTGAGTGTTGGGATGGACGGAATTAGTGTTGGAATGGACGGAGGGAGTGCTTGGATGGACGGAGTGAGTGTTGGGATGGACGGAGGGAGTGCTGGGATGGACGGAGTGAGTGCTGGGATGGACGGGGTGAGTGTTGGAATGGACGGAGGGAGTGCTGGGATGGACGGAGTGAGTGCTGGGATGGACGGAGTAAGTGTTGGGATGGACGGAATTATTGTTGGAATGGACGGATTGAGTGTTGGAATGGACGGAGGGAGTGCTGGGATGGACGGAGTGAGTGCTGGGATGGACGGAGTGAGTGCTGGGGTGGACGGAGTGAGTGCTGGGATGGACGGAGTAAGTGTTGGGATGGACGGAATTAGTGTTAGAATGGACGGAGGGAGTGCTGGGATGGACGGAGTGAGTGTTGGGATGGACGGAGTGAGTGCTGGGATGGACGGAGGGAGTGCTGGGATGGACGGAGTAAGTGTTGGGATGGACGGAATTAGTGTTGGAATGGACGGAGGGAGTGCTGGGATGGACGGAGTGAGTGTTGGGATGGACGGAGTGAGTGCTGGGATGGACGGAGTGAGTGTTGGGATGGACGGAATTAGTGTTGGGATGGACGGAGTGAGTGCTGGGATGGACGGAGTGAGTGCTGGGAAGGACGGAGTGAGTGTTGGGATGGACGGAGTGAGTGCTGGGATGGACGGAGTGTGTGTTGGGATGGACGGAGGGAGTGCTGGGATGGACGGAGTGAGTGCTAGGATGGACGGAGTGAGTGCTGGGATGGACGGAATTTGTGTTGGAATGGACGGAGTGAGTGTTGGAATGGACGGAGGGAGTGCTGGGATGGACGGAGTGAGTGCTGGGATGGACGGAGTGAGTGCTGGGATGGACGGAATTAGTGTTGGAATGGACGGAGTGAGTGTTGGAATGGACGGAGGGAGTGCTGGGATGGACGGAGGGAGTGCTGGGATGGACGGAGTGAGTGCTGGGATGGACGGAGTGAGTGTTGGAATGGACGGAGGGAGTACTGGGATGGACGGAGTGAGTGCTGGGATAGACGGAGTGAGTGCTGGGATGGACGGAGTGAGTGTTGGGATGGACGGAATTAGTGTTGGAATGGACGGAGGGAGTGCTGGGATGGACGGAGTGAGTGCTGGGATGGACGGAGTGAGTGCTGGGATGGACGGAGTGAGTGTTGGGATGGACGGAATTAGTGTTGGAATGAACGGAGGGAGTGCTGGGACGGACGGAGTGAGTGTTGGGATGGACGGAGTGAGTGCTGGGATGGACGGAGTGAGTGTTGGGATGGACGGAATTAGTGTTGGAATGGACGGAGGGAGTGCTGAGATGGACGGAGTGAGTGTTGGGATGGACGGAGGGAGTGCTGGGATGGACGGAGTGAGTGCTGGGATGGACGGAGTGAGTGCTGGGATGGACGGAGTGAGTGCTGGGATGGACGGAGTGAGTGCTGGGATGGACGGAGTGAGTGCTGGGATGGACGGAATTTGTGTTGGAATGGACGGAGTGAGTGTTGGAATGGACGGAGGGAGTGCTGGGATGGACGGAGTGAGTGCTGGGATGGACGGAGTAAGTGTTGGGATGGACGGAATTATTGTTGGAATGGACGGAGTGAGTGTTGGAATGGACGGAGGGAGTGCTGGGATGGACGGAGTGAGTGCTGGGATGGACGGAGTGAGTGCTGGGGTGGACGGAGTGAGTGCTGGGATGGACGGAGTAAGTGTTGGGATGGACGGAATTAGTGTTGGAATGGACGGAGGGAGTGCTGGGATGGACGGAGTGAGTGTTGGGATGGACGGAGTGAGTGCTGGGATGGACGGAGGGAGTGCTGGGATGGACGGAGTGAGTGCTGGGATGGACGGAGTGAGTGCTGGGATGGACGGAGTGAGTGCTGGACGGAGGGAGTGCTGGGATGGACGGAGGGAGTGCTCGGATGGACGGAGTGAGTGTTGGGATGGACGGAGGGCTCAGGGAAGGAAGGGAGTAGTGTGACGACGGGGTTAAGGGCTTTGAGAAAGATGGTTTGCTGAAACTTGGGTATGACCCAAAAAGCGAATTGTGTGGAAGGGGGAGGGGGGTTCCTGGAAAGGGGTGAATGGTTGGTGGGAGGACTCACCTATCCTCCTGGGGTTGAACCCCAAATTATGAATAATAAATGTGTTTGTCAAGACGGATACCCATGCTTATAGAATTAGCAATGATAATTTATATGGATATCAATATGAACTAATTTATTTTATCAATTAGATATGATAGCATACTGTATCATGTTGACTAATCTATTTTTTTTAAATTTTACATTGTAAACAACAAGTGGATCATGGATCTATCCAGCCAGCTAAAAATGGACTTCGGATAGTATTAAATGGACTTCATCCAGCCAGTTAAAATGGACCTTCTCCAGCCAGTTAAAATTGACCTCCTCCATCCAGTTAAAAATGGACTTCCTCCAGCCAGAGCTTATTTTCCATGTGAGTGTGTTATTTAAAGAAAATAAATTATTTTTCTTTTATTGAATTAACATGGCAGTATTTCATAATTTTTTATGATGTATATGTTATATGTATCTTTGCTCTTAATATTAAAAAAGAGAGGTAAAATAATGTGTTTGTTAGAATTTGGTATATTGTTTGGTCAATATAAATATAGAAACATTAAAACTTAAATTGGCACTGTTATAATTAATTCTTAATCAAAAATTTAGCATTAATATTTTTATTTCCTTTAAATTGACACAAACTTTAATACCTGGCACTATAAATCTCCTCAAGATTTACATGCATAAGAGAAGTTCAGACGATGTTGAAATATAATTGATTAGTGATGTTGATTAAGTTATATTTGTTTATGTTTACAATTAGTTTTCTATAAAGTCCTAATTTATAGAGTGAAATTATGTTTGACAATAAATACAATTTTTAAAAGTTATTTTAATTAGTGGCTAAATAATATTCTAATTGTTCCATCATGTTCTAATTGTTCCATCATGTTCTAATTGTTGCATTATGTTCTAATTGTTCCATCATGTTTTAATTGTTCCATCATGTTTAAATTATTCCATCATGTTATAATTGTTCCATCATGTTCTAATTGTTCCAAAATGTTCTAATTGTTCCATCATGTTCTTATTGTTCCATAATGTTTTAATTGTTCCATCATGTTAAATTGTCTACATGATGAAATACTTTTCTCTGTGGCATTTCTTTGATATTCAATTTGTTTTATTTAATTTTTGTGTTCTGATATTTAACAAAATATCATGAAAAGAAAAAAAAAACAGTAAAAACATCAAATTACAAACAAAAATTAAAAACTTTTTTTAAAAGTGAGAAAAGTTTATTTTATTGAGTTAAATTGGTTTACTGTACCAATTTAGATTATTTTCTTTTTCAACAATAATTGTGTACAGAAACAAATTTAAGAACATTTCCTTAGAAGCTCATAAGAAATAGTCTGACATTTTTTTTTTTTTTAAATTTCACAATAGTAAGATGAAATGTAGTATACCAAACTGAGATGTTCATTTTTAATAATGTAATAGAAATAATCAGTATTGTGCTCCCACTTAAGACAATTAACACTTAAACACTTAAACCATTTAAAAAGTTGCTGAAATCAATTAACATTTATTTATTTAAAAAAAAAATTAAAAAAAATCACTTTCTTATATGAAACAATAGTTATTTTCCTAATATGAAATGTACAGCAGAATACCCTGACTGCATAAAAATGCCTAAAAATTAATCGAAAAAGAATTGTTTATGACAATAAAAAAATATTTAAAAAAATAGGTGAAATTATTATCATTATTTTATAACAAACATATTTTCATTATTACATAAAAAATGTGTTAAATTTTCTAGATTTTCAATTATCAAATTTAAAGACTCAATGTACTATTAAATTTTATAAAAAAAAAAAATTCCCATGTATGGTGCTACTAATTAAAATATGAAAGACAATATAAAAATTGCAAACTTTATTAAAAAAAATATATTTTTTTTTAAATACATAATTAGTCTTTCTTATGTTGAAACTCAGTTTATTTAATAAAAAATCATAAAAAAAATAGTATTGTGCTCCACATTATGACAAGTAACAAATAACAAATTAAAAAAAGAACATGTGAAGTCATTTACATTAACTTGTAAAAACGTGTGTCAATCACTACCGAAATGTGTTTACTAAGGCATGATCTATGATACAATCAAGTACACCAAACTTTAAATAGCAATAATTAATAAAAGTTAATCGAAAAAAAAACAACTAATTAAAACAATTAATATTTAAGACAGTTAAAAGTTGAATTAATTATAGATATATCAAGAGCATTTGAATATGTGCCAGAAGTAACATTTTCTTATACAACAAATTAGTTGAACAATAATTGTATAATAGTTTTTTTTTTTTTTTTAATATTGTTATTGTGTTCAAAATCAAAACAATTAACATACACAACGTTTAAAAAAATATTGTGCCATTAACATTGCTTAATTGAAAAAAAAAATGTGTTTCAATACAAAAAGAAAGTCTAATTGATATAAATTCAGCAAACCAATGAAAGTAAGTGAAACAAGTAATTGTGCTCTTAGAGTATATGAAACAAGTTAGTGTGCTCTCAGAGTATATGAAACAAGTTATTGTGCTCTCAGAGTATATGAAACAAGTTAGTGTGCTCTCAGAGTATATGAAACAAGTTATTGTGCTCTCAGAGTATATGAAACAAGTTATTGTGCTCTCAGAGTATATGAAACAAGTTATTGTGCTCTCAGAGTATATGAAACAAGTTATTGTGCTCTCAGAGTATATGAAACAAGTTATTGTGCTATCAGAGTATATGAAACAAGTTATTGTGCTCTCAGTTAAGACAACATAAATGACAAAAAAGGTTCTCACGTCCTTGACATTGTTATTTTTCAAAATCTCATTACAGTACCAAAAGTGTGTTTCTATAAATAAAATGAGTCTAACTTACTCTGGAATCAAAGTTCAGCGATGATGATAATTGGTACATCTCAATTTTAAAAACATAGCTTTAAATATCACATTTTTATCAAATTTCCAATAATGTTTTTCCTCACATAAAAATTTAGTTTATATAGCTTAGAAAACAATACATAATCGATATTTATTTTTTTTTTAAATAGAATGTTACTCGCAATTTAAACAATGCGAAAAACAGTTTTTCAAAAGAATTTCAGTTCATCTATAATATTTTCTGAGCTGACAGCCATTGTGTTGGCTAAACATAGTCAGAAGACTCTGTGTCTCCCTCTGTGCCGGACAGTAGGTACTCTTGTCCTGAAGACTTAGTGTTTTCCTCTGTGCTGGTTGGTTGGGATTCGTCTGCAGAGGACTTCGTGTCTGCCTCGCTGTCAGACAAAAGCTGTTTAGATGACGTCATGTTGACTGCTTTTCTGGTAGTCTGGAGTTGTTTACTTTCCGATATGGTGTGATCTCGGTTACCAGATGGGGACTTTCCAACTGGACATCTGAATCCCGCTACGCTGGTAGGTTTGGGCTTTATAGGTGACAACAAGATGGACTCTCTGCTGACGGGTATAGGCTTTTCAGTGGGCAATTTAATGCCTGCTCTGCTGGTAGATAAGGGCTTTTTAGTAGGCAGTTTGGGCTTTTTAGTCGGCGACCTACCGCGTTCTCTGCCGACAGGGATGAAACATTCAGTGCCTGCTCTGCTAGCAGGTTGAAGCTTTTTAGGAGGCGATCTGGTTCGTTCTCTGCTGACAGGGATGAGAAATTCAGTGTCCGCTCTGCTAGCAGGTTGAAGCTTTTTAGTTGGCGACCTACCGAGTTCTCCGCCGACAGGGATGAAAAATTCAGTGCCCGCTCTGCTAGCAGGTTGAAGCTTTTTAGTTGGCGATTTGGTGCGTTCTCTGCTGACGGGGACAGACTTATCCGCTAGCAATTCGGCGCCTGCTCCGCTAAAAGGTTTGGGGTTATTAGTTGGCGTCTTGTGGCGTTCTCTGCTGACAGAGATCGACTTATAAACTGGCAATTCGGTGTCTGTTCCGCTGACAGGTTTGGGCTTTTCAACTGGCCATTTGTTGCCTTCTGTATTTGTGGTTATGGGATTTTTAGCTGATGATTTGGTGTATGCTCCGCCTGTAGGTGTGTGATACTCAAACTCGGAGTTAGTTTTGTCCATAGACAACCTAATACTTTCTGTTCTCACGGGTGGTATAGGTTCAGGTGGCTTCGAAATATTTTCTCTTCCAATGGGTGCAATAGGTCTAGATGAAAACACATTTTTTATTTTTCTCCAATCTGCAATAGGTGCAGATGGAATCACGATATTTTCTCTTCTCCTAGGTGCAGTAGGCTCAGATTGCAGCAATATATTTTCTCTTCTCCTGGGAGCACTTGGCTCAGATGGCAACACTATGTTTTCTCTTCTTCTATTTGCAATAGGCTCAGGTGGCAACACTATATTTTCTATTCCAATGGGTACAACCGGTGCATTCTCTGTACTGGGGTCTACTTTTTTCATAACAATAATTTGTCCATTAATCGAAGCATTGAACCTACTTCCAAATTCTGGGTGCAGTTTCTTCAGTCCCAAGACGTACGTTCCCTTAATATGTATGTGCTCGCCAGTTAGAAGATTGATGTAGGTACCTCTAATACGTATTTCTTGCACAACTATCAGCCTGTCTCCCTCTTTTATTTTGACTTGTTTCCCAGCCAATTTCAATATGTAAACACCTTTCATGATTATACGTTGTCCATCATGCAGCCATGTAGTCTCTATACGAATGGGTGGGCGCTGTAGAGCTGGCCATTCTGTGTCTTGTCTTTCCATATGTGAGCACTGTCCAGTTTGGCAAGCCGTATTTTCTCTTCCCCTAGGAGGGTGCTGTCCAGACGGCGAACCTGTCATTTCTCTTATTTGTTGGTTCCGTACATGTGGACACATGGGGTCAGCAAAAAAGCACTGTCCAGTTAGCATTCCGGACATTACTTCGTTTGTGGTGGGTTGTTCAGCTGGCAACCCAGGGTAATCTCTTCTGACGGGTACGGGTTGTTCTGCTGGCAACCCGTAGTTGGTCAGTACAAACTGCCCATTGATCACCCCGGTCTGCGCTCTGCTTGTAGAAGTTGGCTGTTCGGTCGGCGGCTCGGTTTTTTCTCTGGTCATAAGTATGAGCTGTCCAGTTATATGTCCGGTGTACGGACCTGTCAAGACAGGTAGCTGACTAGTGTCCGTCATGATCAGCGATCCGCCTATCTTTCTGTGCCGTCCAGTTAGATAATCGGTGTACTCTCCTGTCAGCACTAGTTTCTGTTCAGTTTCCAACATGTTGTTAGATCTTATCCTAACTACCTGTCGCCCATATAAATCCAATGTGAATTCTCCATTAATGATTATATTGTCCATAGTTGGCTGGTCGGCGTAAGCTCCGCCCGTAGCCATTGTCCGCCCCCAGGAGCAGGCAAATATTTTCAGTGATTCTCTTTTATTAACGGTCCAGGCTTGTAATCATATTCGGTAGGTGGACACACTGACGGTAGTCTTTAAATCTGAAAGTATAAAAGATTAAAAAAAGCTAGATAATCACAAGCTGTTGATAGGGCATCATATATATATATTAATGATTTTTTTCTTATTTAGAAATGTTTTGGAGTTGGCAGCGCTTTGATGTATATTCTTTACCCGTTGCCAACACCCCATGACTATTGAACTGTACAATAACTCAATGAGTTATAAAGCGTTAACAACGGAAAAAAAAGGTTGCACTCAATTCCACTGTGTCCATCGACTTAGATCTAAATATATGACAATGTCTAGGTTAAAATAACAACAGCACCAGTCTGCTGATAAGTCCAACATAATGGATTAACTAGGAAGGGCTGGATAAGGCTTCCACCCACCCCTGGCGAAATTTAACTTTGCCACCAACACAGGGCGGCAATTAGCCACTCAGATGGGGCGGCATTTTTTTTAAAATTCTGCTCCGGGCGCCGGTAGCGCCACTTACGTTACTGAGTTTATAATTCACTTAATAAATGTCAACATTTGACACATACATGAGCAAACAAATACCTTCTAATAAAATGTTTGCTTTAAATACATGGGAAAAGCTTTCCGAGTTTACTAAATATAAATTGAGTTAATTTTATTGGTTATTATGAATCACTGGCTAAATGTACATCACGGCCAAAAGTATAATGATAGTTTAGGTCACTAAACCAGTAGCTCATATCTTTCTTATAACATTCGTTGCTAAGACTTTATAGAACTTGTATTTATAAAAAAAATGTTTTACTGATAACTGGTGAATTAAGTAAAGTATCAATTTATATATCAATACTTGACTACAAAATGGAATGTGCAAAACAAATTATTTTAAGTGATACTGATTTTTTTTTATACAGATGAAGACTTTATGAAAGTTGATAGTAGATGGACTGTCCAGAGATTATATTTGAAATATTATGTGTGGTGTTTTAGTTGCTGCTAACGCGTTGTCAAATAAGGACATTTTGTTCCACAAATGTGTTTGATAGATTTTCAGTAGCAGGCATGATTTTAGGTCGGACAATTGTATGGTCTGATACCGTTCATACTTAATTATAACATTGGGGATAAAGATAATGACAGGTGAGTCAAATAGATAGTCCATAGGTAACAAATATAACTATAGTACAGGTGAGTCAAATAGATAGTCCATAGGTAACAAATATAACTATAGTACAGGTGAGTCAAATAAATCATCCATTGGTAACAAAGATAACTATAGTACAGTTCAGTCAAATAAATCGTCCATCGGTAACAAAGATAAATATAGTACAGGTGAGTCGAATACATCATCCATTGATAACAAATATAACTACAGTACAGTTGAGTCAAATCGTCCACGATGTACAACTTTAGTCAGTTTAAAAACAATCATATAGTCACTACGAGTGTATCACAGGCGAAAATCATTTGAACGTTGCAAACAAAAATAAAGTTTGACATTCAACTTAGTCACTAAGTTTCTCCACACGAAGTTAGTCATTTAGCTAACTGTCGCTAGTCGCTACGTTTCTTCACACAAAATTAGTCACATAACTAGCTAGCTGGTAAGGTTCTTCACACAAACTCAAGAACTGACATTGACAAAACAACAAAAGTAATAGTAAGGTTTACGAGTGAATAGAATCTTTCAAGAAGTGAGCTTGTAGCCGGTGACAAACAAGCTAGTCAAAGCCATGATTGTATAACACACGGAATTAATTAGCCCGTTTGTAACAGACCAAAATATAAATCCAAAACATCTGTTTACACCATTCAAATATTCAAGATTAAACAATGTTGATCAATAATTGAGATCAAATTTTAAAATTATTATCTCAGTTATGAATTTGATTTAAGACATTTTCCAAGTTGATTATTTTCTACACATTTTGCAGTATTTCACACAGGGAAAAAACACTACCGAGTTTGTAATAGGCAACATTTTTTGTTGATATTCTATGCGTCTGTCCTAGAATATTTGTATGCTATTCTACGCGTCTGTCTTAGAATATTAGAGTTGTCAATACAATTTAAAAAAAAAAGTAATGGCACACTGGTAACATACACTGGTGACAAACACTGGTGACATAAACTGGTGACATACATGTTGTGAAATATTTATTCGTTAGAAACACTGGTACGTTTGGAACAGATTCAACGTTCAACATTAACTCTACAGTTCATGTAACATATCTGGCAATAATGGAGACATACTTATATTCGGAAACAGACTAAACACAATAACAGATAGGCCCATATGGTCTGTCGCTCGATCGCATTGACAACAAACGTGGTTAAGATGTGTTATGAAGGGTGAGACCAACACACATATATTATTGACATATATTGCTGTAAATACGAAATTTTAACTCTTTATTCAAGAGACATATAATTTTTTAGGAGGTAAATAAAAGAAAGTATCCGTCAATATTGAAAATCCCGGTTTCCCTAAAATCTAGTCCCGGTATATTCGATGAAAGGTTTGGTGGTTTTAAGATAATGTAGTTTTGACTAAAAAATTATAAAGATAATTCGATTTAAGTAGGCAAGTCGTTCATTACTTGTCGGTTACAAACAAGCGAGTATGACTCATGATTATGCAGCACAAGAGACACACGCGCTCGTTTGAAACAAACAAATGTTGGTCTCTGAGCTGGTTGTCCCCAGTCTTCTTGCACAGCATAAAGACTTCATCTCTGATGTATCAAGACTTCATCTCTGATGT
>JAGDYQ010000075.1:649511-895586 GCA_021962125.1 Bulinus truncatus | reverse complement strand
GATAACACAATGTTGATCATCTCGATGTTATTCCAAGTTGTTCGGTGAAGACTAGCTTAAGGTTGTACATTTGTGTCTGTTTCAAACAACCGAGTGTTTACCAGATGTGGTTTAATCATCGGTCACATTTGGTTGTTTGTAACCGAGATGAAAAGAGCATCGCATATTGTTGTTATAATCATGTTGTTGTTTGTAACCGAGATGAATAGAACATCAGAGATGGTTGTTATTATCCTAATGATGTACTGAGCAGTGCGGGGCTAACTAGCTTAAAGAACGAATTATTGTTTGTTTGAAACAACCGAAATATTTCTGTGTGGTATGATCACAGAATACAACTGATTGTTTGAGACAGACCAGAATTAATCATCTAAAATGATTTGTTTGTGACAGACCAGAATTAATCATCTAACATGTATTGTTTGTGAAAGATCAGAATTAATCATCTAAAATGCTTTGTTTGTGAAAGACCATAATTAATCATCTAAGACGTTTCTAAATTTCTTGACGCTGTTCAAAGTAGTTTGGAACTCACTAGCTCCGAGAAATACAATTTGTGTTGGTGACAAACAAACATGTTATTTCCGTGTATTATAAAATCATGGAAGTTACCTGTTTGTTTGTCACCGACATGAATAAAACACACTAGATATTGGTTAATATATCAGAAACTCTAAATCAATAAAATGTTACCTATCAGATCATGATACATGTTGCGTTTGTTAATTCCTGATACTTGTATATTGTGTAACCGACAATGAATGAACATTATAGATGTGTAAAATACCTTGATAATGTTAGATGATGACCAGAGTCGATTTAGCCCAGAGACCATAATTTTGTTTATTTAAACATCCCAGTATCTTCCATTATGATATAATCATGGATGATACGAGGATGTTTATAACCGACAAGAATTAGTAACTATCTTGATCATGTTGGATGATGACTAGAGCCGACTTATCTCAGAGACAAAACTTTTTGTTTGTTTTAAACATCCTAGTATCTTCCGTGTATGATATAATCATGGACGATACGAGGATGTTTATAACCGACAAAAAATAAACATCGATAAAGTTAGTAAATATCCTGATCACGTTGGATGATGACCAGAGCCGACTTAGCCCAGAGACCAAACTTTTTGTTTGTTGTAAACATCATAGTATCTTCCGTGTATGATATAATCATGGTTGCCACCAGGATGTTTATAACCGACAAGAAATGAACATCGATAAAGTTAGTAAACATCTTGATCATGTTGGATGATGACCAGAGCCGACTTAGCTCAGACACCAAACTTTTTGTTTGTTGTAAACATCCTAGTATCTTCCATGTATGATATAATCATGGGTGATACGAGGATGTTTATAACCGACAAGAAATAAACATCGATAAAGTTAGTAAATATCTTGATCACGTTGGATGATGACCAGAGCCGACTTAGCCCAGAGACCAAACTTTTTGTTTGTTGTAAACATCCTAGTATCTTCCGTGTATGATATAATCATGGGTTGATCCAAGGATGTTTATAACCGACAAAAAATGAACATCGAAAAAGTTAGTAAACATCTTGATCATGTTGGATGATGACCAGAGCCGACTTAGCCCAGAGACCAAACTTTTTGTTTGTTGTAAACATCCTAGTATCTTCCGTGTATGATATAATCATGGTTGCCACCAGGATGTTTATAACCGACAAGAATTGAACATCGATAAAGTTAGTAAATATCTTGATCATGTTGGATGATGACCAGAGCCGACTTAGCTCAGAGACCAAACTTTTTGTTTGTTTTAAACATCCTAGTATCTTCCGTGTATGATATAATCATGGGTTGATCCAAGGATGTTTATAACCGACAAGAAATAAACATCGATAAATCTTCTAAATATCTTGATGAGCTGAGTGAACATGTTGCTTGTAAACACCATTGTTTCGGACAAACACATCTTGGTCTGTCACAAATGATCCAGTGATATTTAAATGTAGTGAAATCATTAAATACACTGAATCGTTTGTGACCGGCTGAACTACACATCATTGAGGATTATCTACACTCGCCCTACACTGCCATATCTATTGTTGTTTTGTCTGTGTAATTACCTGGACTTGGTTTAGTATGAAGTTATTAAAGTCCACCGTTGACGCCATTAATGGACCGGACCGTTCGCTGCTTACGTAAGGCCTTATTGGACAAGAAGGTCAAGGAAGTCTGACGATATTTCACATCTGAGTGGGAAGGGCATTCTGATGTGTAATCACATCGTTAACAAAAATGTTGGACTTGAACTTAAAGCAGCAGCATGACCATGAATACAATAATATCTTGTTCATGTTGGATGATGACCCGAATTTTTGTTTGTTTTAAACATCGTAGTATCTTCCGTGTATGATATAATCATGGTAGATATCAGGATGTTTATAACCGGCAAGAAATGAACATCGATGCAGTTAGTAAATATAATGACGCTGTACGAATTAGTTTTAGAGCATTAAGAACAAATATTCAACTTGTGTTTGTTTAAAACTACCACGTATTTTCACGTGATGTTTACTTATGAGTACTGCCTGGTTGTTACCGACAAGGAATGAATGACGTGTGAGTCGAATTCTTATCATAGTCTTCAGTCAAAATACTAGTTACAAACGATCAAGTATTCTTCATGTTTGATCAATTCTATAACGGACACAAAGTTGCAAGCTCTGTTACTATTGTATACATTCATCCAATTTCTTTATTATTGCAAACGATTTTTGGATGCCCAAGACGCCAAAATTATTGTCAGTTGGAAACGTCCAAGTGTTTTGGCGTGTGAAATATAATTATGCCAGCCACCTGTACGTTCCCAACTGACAGTACCGCACGACGTTTGTAATAGTTTGGGATTTTTGTATCTTGTTACTTTTTGTTGACACCTCTAATATTGTAGGATTGGCCCATAAAATAGACAAAGTCTAGTTAGCCTGGTGGAAACGATCCAGTGTGCATATTATGTGTGGTATAATGAGTATACACGCAGGCCCGTTTCTAACCGACTGAACACAGGACATAATCCAGCTTAGAAAACGGTTTAAATTAAAGTCACAAATGAGAGGGTTATTTTTTTTTTTTAAAGTGAACTAAATGGACATGTTACTTGTAACCACCATAGTTTCGGACCGACATATTTTGGTCTGTTACAGATGATCCAGTGATATTTAAATGTAGTGAAATCATTAAATACACTGGATCGTTTGTGACCGGCTGAACTACACATCATAGAGGATTATCTACACTCGACCTACACTGTCATATTTATTGTTGTTGTCTGTGTAATTACCGGGGCTGGGATTTTTCTGCCACGAAACTTGTAGACAGACTAGTTGATAGACCATCGTTTTTGTTTTGTTTGTTGCAAACTGCCGAACGACTTTCTCGTGTGTAGGAATCGTGAAAGACGTACGGCGGTTTGCAACAGGCAAAACTTTACATCTTGGATGAATTTAACATCAATGTCTGCACATTTCGGAAGATTTGTATAGAAAGACGGTGATTGTTGTTTGCTCTATTGATTATGATCAACTAGTGAACTAGTCGTATGTTTAGTTTGTAAGAAACAATCAGGTATTCTCTAGGTGGCGCATAATCTTAGCGGCTACCTGTTTGTTTTAAACCGACTACAACTGCATATCATGATCGTCTGTATCGACTGATCTTTGCTACATATGGACGATTGAATCAACTCAACAGTACTATAGTATAGCTATCTTTCTTACCAATGTGACGCACGTTTATACTGATTCGTTAAAAATGACTCAAATCAATTTCTTTTTATAACTCATAACAATTTTATACGTTCACAATAGCCATTCATTTAAAACACTAAAACAGATTTATTCATTGTACGTGTTTAGACATGAAATTGTCAATACTGACATGGCACGTGACTAGACTATTTGACGCCCATGACTAACTCTAAAATTTTGCAGCATTTCAGGCCAAATAAATATTTGTAGTACCGTCCCTTGTTGGTTTCGCCCGGGACAGACAGCGCCCCCCCTTCCCACCAATCCTTCCCACCCCCACCCCCACTACACCAATGTGTAAACTGCAGACTGTTATCTTGTATTTTTTTATTGTCAAACCGATTTCTAGAATGAATGTCACCATTGTTTTCAAAGAAGTGAACATCATACATGTTGTTGCTGTTGTTGTTTTCAAAGAAGTGAACATCATACATGTTGTTGTTGTTGTCGTTTTCAAAGAAGTGAACATCATACATGTTGTTGTTGTTGTTTTCAAAGAAGTGAACATCATACATGTTGTTGTATTTTTTTAATATGTTAATGATGTACGAAATATTTTGAGATCAATCGACTCAAATATCAAAATGTGTAGCTGTTTCAAACCATCTCGTGTTTCTCTTGTATCCAGCCAAATAACCATAGGGTTGTTTAAAAGCGGAACGAAGTGAACATCAGAGATGTAGTCTTGATGATGTGCAAGAAGATTGGGGACAACCAGCAATTAGAGACCAACATTTGTGTCTGTTTCAAACAGCCACGTATTTCTCATGTGTGATATATTCATAAGAAACACTTGGCCGTTTGAGACCGACAAGAAGAGAACATCAGAGATGAAGTCTTGATGCTGTGCAAGAAGATTGGAGACAACCAGCTCAGAGACCAACATTTGTGTCTGTTTCAAATAAGCGCGTTTCTCTCTTGTGCTGCATAATCATGAGTCATACTCGCTTGTTTGTAACCGACAATTAATGAACGACCTGACTACTTAAATCTAATTATCTTCATAATTTTTTAGTCAAAACTACTTTACCTTAAAACCACCAAAACTTTGATGGGATATACCGGGATTAGATTTTAGGGAAACCGGGATTTTCAATACTTACGAATAATTTCTTTTATTCATCTCCTAAAAAATATACATCGCTTGTATTAAGTAAAAATTTCGTATTTACAGAAATATGTTAATAATGTATTTGTTTGCCTCACCCTTCATAACACGTCTTAACTATACTTGTTGTCAATGCGAACGAGCAACAGACTATATAGGCCTATCTGTTATTGTGTTTAGAGTGTTCCGCTTATAATTATGTCTTCATTATTGCCAAATCTGTTACATGAGCTGTAGAGTTTTTGTTGATCTTTGAATCTGTCCAAACGTCTAAGTGTTTCTAACGAATAAATATTTCACAACATGTATGTCACCAGTTTATGTCACCAGGGTTTGTCACCAGTGTGTCACCAGTGTGCCATTACTTTTTTTTTTAATTTTATTGACAACTCAAATGTTCTAAGACAGACGCATAAAGTATCAACAAAAAAATGTTGCCTATTACAAACTAGCTAGTGTTTTTTTTCCCTGTGTGAATTACTGCAAAATGTGAAGAAAATAATCAACTTGGAAAATGGCTTAAATCAAAGTCATAACTGAGATGGTAATTTTAAAATTTAACTAAGTTGATCTAAATTAGTGACCACCATTGTTAAATATTTGAACGGTGTAAACAGAGGTTTTGGATTTATATTTTAGTCTGTTACAAACGGGCTATTTAATTCCGTGTGTTGTACAATCATGGATTTGACTAGCCTGTTTGTCACCGGCTACAGGCTCACTTCATGAAAGATTCTATTCACTCGCAAACCTTACTATTACTTGTGTTGTTTTGTCAATGTCAGTTCTTGATTTTGTGAGAAGAAATTTACCAGCTAGCTAGTTGAATGACTAACTTTGTGTGAAGAAACCTAGCGACTAGCGACAGTTAGCTAAATGACTAACTTCGTGTGGAGAAACATAGCGACTAAGTTGAAAGTCAAACTTTATTTTTGTTTGCTACGTTCAAATGATTTTCGCCTGTGATACAATCATAGTGACTATCTGATTGTTTATAAACTGACTAAAGTTGTACATCGTGGACGATTTGACTCACCTGTACTATAGTTATCTTTGTTACCAATGGATAATTTATTTGACTCACCTGTACTATAGTTATCTTTGTTACCAATGGATGATTTATTTGACTCACCTGTACTATAGTTATAAATATAACCAATTGACGATTTATTTGACTCACCTGTACTATAGTTATCTTTGTTACCAATGGACGATTTATTTGACTCACCTGTACTATAGTTATCTATATAACCTATGGACTATCTATTCGACTCACATTTTCTATAGTTATATTCGTCCCCAATGTTATAATTAAGTATGAAGGGTTTCGGACCATACAGTTGTCCGACCTAAAATCATACCTGCTACTGAAAATCTATCAAACACATTTGTCGAACAAATTGTCCTCTTTTGACAACGCGTATCAGCAACTAAAACACCACACATAATATTTAGAATATAATCTCTGGATAGTCCATCTACTATCAACTTACATAAAGTCTTCATCTGTGTTAAAAAAATCAATATCACTTAAAATATTCTGTTTTACACACTGCATTTGGTAGTCAAGTATTAATATATAAAATTATACTTTACAAAATTCACCAGTTATCAGTAAAACATTTTTTTTTTAAATACAAGTTCTATAAAGTCTTAGCAACGAATGTTATCAGAAAGATATTAGCTACTGGTTTAGTGACCTAACTATCATTAGACTCTTGGCCGTGATTTACATTTAGCCAGTTATTCAATATAACCAATAAAATTAACTCAATTTTTTTTTGTAAACTCGGAAAGATTTGTCCACGTATTTAAAGCAAACATTTTATAATAAGGTATTTGTTTGCTCATGTATGTGTCAAATGTTGACATATATGAAGGCAATAATAAACTCAGTAACGTAAGTGGCGCTACCGGCGACCGGATCAGAATGAAAAAAATGCCACCCCATTTGAGTGGCTGATCGCCGCCTCGTGTTGGTGGCAAAGTTAAATTTCGCCAGCGCTTCTTAGTTAATCCACTATGTCGACTTATCAGCAGATTTGTGTTGTTGTTTTACCCTGGACATTGTCATATATTTTGATCTAAGTCGATGGACACAGTGGGATTGAGTTAACCTTTTTTCCTTTGTTAACGCTTCATAACTCATTGAGTCATTGTACAGTTCAATAGTCATAAGATTTTGGCAACGAGTAAAGAATATAAATCAAAAAGCTGCCCACTCCCAAACATTTCTTAAAAAAAAAATTATTAATAATATATATATATTGTTGCCATCTGAGCCTGTTGCCCATAGGAGAAGAGAAAACATATTGTTGCCATCTGAGCCAAGTGCACCCAGGAGAAGAGAAAATATAGTGTTGCCAAATGAGCCTATTGCACCAAGAAGAAGAGAAAATATATTGTTGCAATCTGAGCCTATTACACCCAGGAGAAGTGAAGATATATTGTTGCAATCTGAGCCTATTGCAACTAGGAGAAGAGAAAATATTGTGATTCCATCTGCACCTGTTGCAGATTGGAGAAAAATAAAAAATGTGTTGTCATCTAGACCTATTGCACCCATTGGAAGAGAAAATATTTTGAAGCCACCTGAACCTATGCCACCCGTGAGAACAGAAAGTATTAGGTTGTCTATGGACAAAACAAACTCTGAGTTTGAGTATCACACACCTACAGGCGGAGCATACACCAAATCATCAGCTAAAAATCCCATATCCACCAATAGAGAAGGCAACAAATGGCCAGTTGAAAAGCCCAAACCTGTCAGCAAAACAGACACCGAATTGCCATTTTATAAGTCGATCTCTGTCAGCAAAGAACGCACCAAGACGCCAACTAATAACCCCAAACCTTCTAGCGGAGCAGGCGCCGAATTGCTAGCGGATAAGTCTGTCCCTGTCAGCAGAGAACGCACCAAATCGCCAACTAAAAAGCTTCAACCTGCTAGCAGAGCGGGCACTGAATTTTTCATCGCTGTCGGCGGAGAATTCAGTAGGTCGCCAACTAAAAAGCTTCAACATGCTAGCAGAGCGGACACTGAATTTTTCATCCCTGTCAGCAGAGAACGAACCAGATCGCCAACTAAAAAGCTTCAACCTGCTAGCAGAGCAGGCACTGAATTGTTCATCCCTATCGGCAGAGAACGAGGTAGGTCGCCGACTAAAAAGCCCAAACTGCCTACTAAAAAGCCCTTATCTACCAGAAGAGCAGGCATTAAATTGCCCACTGAAAAGCCTATACCCGTCAGCAGAGAGTCCATCTTGTTGTCACCTATAAAGCCCAAACCTACCAGCGTAGCGGGATTCAGATGTCCAGTTGGAAAGTCCCCATCTGGTAACCGAGATCACACCATATCGGAAAGTAAACAACTCCAGACTACCAGAAAAGCAGTCAACATGACGTCATCTAAACAGCTTTTGTCTGACAGCGAGGCAGACACGAAGTCCTCTGCAGACGAATCCCTACCGACCAGTACAGAGGAAAACACGAAGTCTTCAGGCCAAGAGTACTCACTGTCCGGCACAGAGAGAGACACCGAGTCTTCTGACTATGTTTAGCCAACACAATGGCTGTCAGCTCAGAAAATCTTATAGATGAACTGAAATTCTGAAATTATTTTGAAAAATTGTTTTTCGCATTGTTTTAATTGCGAGTAACATTTTATTTAAAAAAAAAGTAAGTTAGACTTATTTTGTTTATAGAAAGACACTTTTGGTACTGTAATGAGATTTTAAAAAAAAACAATGTAACGGACGTGAGAACCTTTTTTGTCATTTATGTTTTCTTAACTGAGAGCACAATAACTTGTTTCATATACTCTGATAGCACAATAACTTGTTTCATATACTCTGATAGCACAATAACTTGTTTCATATACTCTGAGAGCACAATAACTTGTTTCACTTACTTTCATTGGTTTGCTGAATTTATATCAATTAGACTTTCTTTTTGTATTTAAAAACATTTTTTTTTCAATTAAGCAATGTTAATGGCACAAGGATTTTTTTTAAACGTTGTGTATGCTAATTGTTTTGATTTTGAACACAATAACAATATTAAAAAAAAAAAACCTGTTATTATACAAATATTGTTGAACTAATTTGTAGTATAAGAAAATGTTACTTCTGGCACATATATTATTCAAATGCTCTTGATATCTATAATTAATTCAACTTTTAACTGTCTTAAATATTAATTGTTTTAATTAGTATTTTTTTTTTCGATTAACTTTTATTAATTATTGCTATTTAAAGTTTGGTGTACTTAATTTTATCAAAGATCATGCCTTAGTAAACACATTTCAGTAGTGACTGACACACGTTTTTACAAGTTAATGTAAATGACTTCACATGTTCTTTTAATTTGTTATTTGTTACTTGTCAAAATGTGGAGCACAATACTATTTTTTTTTATGATTTTTTATTAAATAAACTGAGTTTCAACATAAGAAAGACTAATTAAGTATTTAAAAAAAAATATATTTTTTAATAAAGTTTGCAATTTTTATACTGTCTTTCATATTTTAATTAGTAGCACCTTACATGAGATTTTTTTTTTAAATAAAATTTAATAGTACATTGAGTTTTTAAGTTTGATAATTAAAAATCTAGAAAATTAAACACATTTTTTATGTAATAACGAAAATATGTTTGTTAAAAAATAATGATAATGATTTCACCTATTTTTTAAAATCTTTTTTTAATTGTCATAAACAATTCTTTTTTTGATTAATTTTTAGGCATTTTTATGCATTCAGGGTATGGTGCAGTACATTTTATATAAGGAAAATAAGTATCGTTTCACATAAGAATTTTTTTTTTTCTTTTTAAAAAAAAATAAATGTTAAATGGTTTCAGCAACTTTTTAAATGGTTTAATTGTTTAAGTGTTAATCGTCTTAAGTGGGAGCACAATACTGATTATTTCTATTACATTATTAAACATGAACATCTCAGTTTGGTATACTACATTTCATCTTACTATTATGAAATTAAAAAAAAAAAAAGTCAGCCTATTTCTTATGAGCTTCTACGGATATGTTCTTAAATTTTTTCTGTACACATTTATTGTTCAAAAAGAAAATAATCTAAATTGGTACAGTAAACAAATTTAACTCAATAAAATAAACTTTTCTCACTTTTAAAAAAAAGTTTTTATTTTTTTGTTTGTAATTTGATGTTTTTACTGTTTTTTTTTTCTTGTCATGATATTTTGTTAAATATCAGAACAAAAAAAATAAATAAAAGAAATTGAATATCAAAGAAATGCCACATAGAAAAAGTATCTCATCATGTAGACAATTTAACATGGTGGAACAATTAAAACATTATGGAACAATAAGAACATGATGGAACAATTAGAACATGATGGAATAATTTAAACATGATGGAACAATTAAAGCATGATGGTACAATTAGAAAATGATGGAGCAATTAGAACATAATGCAACAATTATAACATGATGGAACAATTAGAACATGATGGAACAATTAGAATATTATTTAGCCACTAATTTAAAATAACTCTTAAAAGTTGTATTTATTTTCAAACATAATTTCACTCTATAAATTAGGACTTTATAGAAAACTAAATGTAAACATAAACAAATATAACTTAATCAACATCAATAATCAATTATATTTCAACATCGTCTGAAATTCTCTTATGCATGTAAATCTTGAGGATATTTATTGTGCCAGGTATCAAAGTTTGTGTCAATTTAAAGGAAATAAAAATATGTATGCTAATTTTTTGAGATAAAGAATTAATTATAACTGTGCCAATTTAAGTTTTAATGTTTCTATATTTATATTGACCAGACAATATACCGATTTCTAGCAAACACATTTTTTTACCCCTCTTTTTTAATATTAAGAGAAAACAGACATATAACATATACATCTTAAAATATTATGAAATACTGCCATGTTAATGCAATAAAAGAAAAATAATTTATTTTCTTTAAATAACACACACATGGAAAATAAGCTGTGGCTGGAGAAGGTCCATTTTTTAACTGGCTGGAGGATTAACTGGCTGGAGGAGGTCAATTTTAACTGGCTGGAGGAGGTCCATGTTAACTGGCTGGAGGAGGTCCATGTTAACTGGCTGGAGGAGGTCCATGTTAACTGGCTGGAGGATTAACTGGCTGGAGGAAGTCCAATTTTATATTTTTGGAGGAAGTCCATTTTAACTGGCTGGAGGAGGTCCATGTTAACTGGCTGGAGGATTAACTGGCTGGAGGAAGTCCAATTTTATATTTTTGGAGGAAGTCCATTTTAACTGGCTGGAGGAAGTCCATTTTATACTGGCTGAAGTCCATTTTTAACTGGCTGGAGAAGGTTCATGAATACTTAATGTTTACAATGTAAAATTAAAAAAAAAAAAAGATTAGTCAACATGATACAGTATGCTATCATATCTAATTGATAATATTAATAAGTTCATTTTAATATCCAAATAAATTATCATTTTTAAATCTATAAGCATGGGTATCCGTCTTGACAAACACATTTATTATTAATAATTTGGGGTTCAACCCAATGGGAATAGCTGAGCCCTCCAACCCACCATTTAACCTTTTCCAGGAATCCCCCCCCCCCTTTCCACACAATTCGCTTTTTTGGGTTATCCCCCAGTTTCAGCAAACCATTTTTCTCAAAACCCTTAACCCCTTCGTCACACTACTCTCTTCCTTCCCTGAGCCCTCCGTCCATCCCAGCACTCACTCCGTCCATCCCAGCACTCACTCCGTCCATCCCAGCACTCATTCCGTCCATCCCAGCACTCACTCCGTCCATCCCAGCACTCACTTCGTCCATCCCAACACTCCGTCCACCCCAACACTCACTTCGTCCATCCCAACACTTCGTCCATCCCAACACTCACTCTGTCCATCCCAGCATTCACTCCGTCCATCCCAGCACTCACCCCGTCCATCTCAACACTCCGTCCATCCCAGTACTCACTCACTCCGTCCATACCAGCACTCACTCCGTCCATCCCATTACTCACTCCGTCCATCCCAGCACTCACTCACTCCGTCCATACCAGCACTCACTCCGTCCATCCCATTACTCACTCCGTCCATCCCAGCACTCACTCCATCCATCCCAGCACTCACTCCGTCCATCCCAACACTCACTCCGTCCATCCCAGCACTCACTCCGTCCATCCCAACACTCACTCAGTCCATCCCAGCACTCACTCCGTCCATCCGTCCATCCCAGCACTCACTCCGTCCATCCTAACACTCACTCTGTCCATCCCAATACTCACTCCGTCCATCCCAACACTCACTCCGTCCATTCCAACACGAACCCTATTCCTATCCCACTCTTTTGCCCCCCAGCAGCTGTTTTAAGTGGTTAATGGATTTATTCTCATAGTGCAATATGTAGACTTATTATATGAGTGTTAGTTTTATTTGTTAATAGAGACAATAATAAGATATTACAATAGCTTGATTGGTTGGCACATGATCCGAAAAGAAAAAATGCATAAAACAGGTTAGGCAAAATAATCTATTGCACTTAAAAAACAATAAAGATAAAGTTTTGGAAATGGCATAAAAACTACAATGCACACCTGTAATACGGAAGTGATCAAGTTTTTTTTTTATAGCACCGTTTTATCATCCTCACAATATTGCATTGGACATGGAGGATAATATCGGCAGAGGCGCCGAGAGCCAACAAGGGCCCCAGGGCAGGACATCATTGCGGGCCCCTATTTAAACAATGAGTCGTGAAAAAATTGACATGTGTGGGGCGGCCGGGCCCCCTTACAGATGCGGGCCCACTGCACCCCCTCTCGGCGTGCCTGAATATAAGTAGGTGTATTGACATGCCTCGAGCTGAGCTCATGGTCCATATATGTAGACCAAGCCAACATAAACTCATTACCAAAGCACCACACACTCTTCCAGGATATTTAAATGTGTCTTTCACTCATCAGACAAAGAATCATCAAAAATTTGGACAAACAATTATTGTCAAATAAATGTATTATGTTATTACTTTAAAAAAAATATCAGACATAATATATATATATTTTTTAGGAGGGGGGGGTGATGAGTATGGGTTTTGATATAATCAAACAGCAAATCAATATTTAGTCTCACAATGTCACCTCCCACCTCCATATGTTTCTTAACTTATTTTTTTTTCTTGTTTCTATTCAGCCTCGTAGCGAGAAAATTCTACAGCAAGGGCCAGGCCAATAACGGGTGGGGGAGGGGGGACAGAAAATAAATGTTACTAAGTAGAGCAAACAAGCAGAGGGGGGGGCAGGCAAAACGCAAGGGGGGAGGGGCCCGGCCAGTTTATAGTATCTACCAACTAATCTCCATAGTTCTGTACGCTTAACTTTTACCAAACACGTTTTAAATAGATTGAAGATGTGTATATTTAAAAAAATATGAATTTAGATAAGTACAGTATGTTGCACTGATATTGAATCATGTTTTAAGTTTTTATCCACAAACATTTAAGATATTAAAATAGACATTTTTTTTATAAGATAAACGACAAATAAATATTTCATATTAAAAAAATGTTAAATTACATTCGGTCTTATAGACAGGCAAGCCAGGAAGCTGCCCGAGGCCCCTATGATAAGGGGGAGGGAGGCCCTGGACGAGGATTTTTATTTTGCTGTAAACAAAATGTGAATTTCAAAAATTTAATCAGTTCTTGTTTTTAAAATATACATTTCATGAACCACATTTTTTTGGTTATTTACTGAGTAATAAAGAGAAACTCAATTGGGGGGGGGAGTCCTTCACGGTTGCCTAAATGACGTGTGTATGGGAGTATAGGTGTAGTTATTGTCAATATATATATATATATATATAGGTCCTAATCAATAATAAATTATGTTATTATTTTGATAGTTAGGATTTTAGTCTTTGTTATAAAATGAATTACTTTATTGTGTATTCAAATTGTTTACAGTTTTTTTCAAACAATTTCTTTTATGTCCTCATGTTATAAATTATGTTAATGTTAGTATTTCTATTGACCATACAGACTTGTTTGTCATAGATCAAATTCCTGAACTATGAGAGATGATATAAATATTTGAAAATTAATGATCTTAATCTTTTTTTCATGTAGGTTTTAAATTAGGTGAACATTAACCTAAGACAACACTTAAATACAAACACACATATAGAAATATAACAAACACTTTATGATTTCATGATTTTTAATTAATCAAGTAGAGTTTTTTTTTTTTAATAATTAAAAAAAATATGAAAACATGACGAATGCATCTGAGCTATTGGCAATAAATAAATGTGAGTCTATTTGTATGAACATCAATGGTGTCCATAAACTGTCCAGTGGCTACTTGCAGACGTCAGATATGAAACGTGTTTACATCTGTAGGTACAGCGACATTTGTTGGTCTTGAATTAGTTCATCAGTTTCTGTGACGGGCAAATATGGGTCAAGGCGTGGTTTTGTTTACAGTTGAGGGTCAATGATCGCATGTGAAGTCAACACAAGTCAAAACAACCTGGGGAAGATAAAAAGAAAAGTAAAGATCATATTTAAATTAAGGTTTTGATAATCATTGGTAGGAATGACGCGTTCGCATAGTAATATGTCGATAGAGGGAATGACACGTTCACATAGTTATATGTCGCTACAGGGAATGACAAGTTCAGATATTTATAAAAACAACAACACACTAAGTATGAAAACAAGGCATACAAAAAATTATTTGAATAATGTCTTAAACAAGACTTTATTAAGAACCGCATGTACCCCGGGTAAACCAGTGTGACAATAAAATATATGTGACCCATTAGCTTGGGGCCCTGTGAGTAGCTTACTAAATGTGGTCTATCCGAATATTTGTTTCATGAGGTCATCTTAAACTCTGGCACGTTGGGTGGGGGAGGGGGGGAGTACTTTAGACTTTAACCCGATTCACAGTACACTAAAGAAAACTATGAGCCTCCTTTACGGCATGTCATCTTAAAAACAGTATGGGCCCCTAGGCTGTCCAATGTGTAACTGAAGTATGAAGTGGTCTATTAGCATGGGGCTCGGTGACATGACTAACATCATGTGGGCTCTTTCACAATATGTTTGAGGGGGTGGGAACGCCTCTAAAAAAACTTCGGCCCTGAGGGGCCCATTAGTTTAAGATTAACACCCGCTCCTTTCAGACTTACTTAAATACACTATGGGCCCTTTCAATGCAGGCCATCTTCAATCATCATGGGCCCCCGTTCAAACAAATAGGTAGTGAATTGTAAGTGATCAAACGCCATGAGGCCCCAGTGTCGTGGCATAGAACTTGGGGGCCCTATCACAATATGGTAGAAGTGCCCTCTAATTAAATTCGGTCTAAGCAGCGCACCGTTTAAACCACTGAGCCCATTCAATGTTGACTGTGTGAAGAACTTTAAAGCCCCCCCTTCCTTTCCACAAAAAAAAACAACAACCCACAAACAAACAACAACAAAACAAAAACAAACAAAAAAGCAACAAGTCAACTGGGTGGGGCCCATTCTTTAATTAGGGTGGGCTCATTCTTTATGGTAGGCGGGGCCCATTATTTATGGTGGTTGGGGCCCATTTTTTATGGTGGATGGGGCCCATTCTATAAGGTAGGCGGGGCCCATTCTTTAAGGTGGGTGGGGCCCATTCTATAAGGTAGGCGGGGCCCACTCTTTAAGGTAGGCGGGGCCCATTCCTTAAGGTGGGTGGGGGCTCATTCTGTAATGTGAGCGGGGCCCATTCTTTAATGTGGCCGGGGCCCATTCTTTAAGGTAGGTGGGGGCTCATTCTATAATGTGAGCGGGGCCCATTCTTTTATGTATGCGGGGCATTAATGCTACACTTATTTTATAAAGAGGAGAAACGAAATCATTGTGACAAACTAAACGTTTCTTTAACAGTAAACAGAGATACAGGGAAAATATGTATATACTTCTAAACAAAATATTGAATTATTGGAAGTAACTGCTACAACAAATCTCTTAAGCCTAACTGAACCTTTAAACTGAAGTATTAGAAATTCTTACAATGAACTGAACCATCACAACGAACTGTAAGGCTGCTTCACAACTAAGCTTTTAGAAAGAAATGGTTAGACTCTTTACACGGAACTAAACTATTAGAAAGAACGACTAGATTTCTTTAGAATGAACTAAACAATTAGAAAGAACTGTTGGGTTTATTTACATGATTTATAAAAAACGAGACGTGGAGTAGAGCGCTGCACAAAGTTTAACATAACTGAATTCAGAACACATACCAGATGTGAAGAGAAATGTAACGAAAATTAAAAGGAGATTAGCAATATAAAGTAAATGAAGGTAGATCATGATAAAGTTAATAGTTTACTGAAATAGTTAAATAAAGAATCCAACGGGTACAGTAGTTGATCGTTACCATGTGACGTCGGTGTCATAATTAGCTAACAGCCGTCTGACAAAACAATGCATCTAAAAATAGACACAGTGTTCCTGCTAAACTGACATTCAGGGTGTTAACGTTTCTCATCAATAACTACAGGTGAAAAGGTCAAGGGGGCGTCTCAGACTCTCATGAATTACATAATCAATATATAAAGTGGAAGCGCCGTACGATGGCTATTTAATGTGTATTTATTGAACTATGGTGAAAACGTAAAATGATAGTAAAATGTTAACTTTTTATTAATGGGGATTTTCTTTAAGAAAAAATTATATTAAAAACAAAAACAGCAGCAGCTGGCCATATTATCATTGTGACGTGTACATGAACATTTATAGACTTGTGTGTAGTAATATTATATGAATTGAACGTGTCGAAAAGGGAGAAACACACATACACAGATACTCTGACACATATGTGTAAATCAATCACAGGAAAGTGTAATCAGATTGAAACGAAAAAAAGCTAATACAGAATAGAGGCTATACAGATAGCAGGTAGAATGAAATGCTAGGAACATTTTAGTTGAAGATTTAAACTAATAAAAGTAAAATAAAATATTTAGGTAAATGAAAATCTGCAGTTAAAATAGTTAAAGTTAAAGAAACATAGTTTCTAGGAATGAATTCAGTTTTTTAGATAAACTTAAAGGACGGTGAGAGAGAGAGAAAGAGAGAGAGAAAGAGAAAGACAGAGAGAGAGAGAGAGAGAGAGAACGTCAGCCGACAACATTAGAAAGGAAAATGAATCTACATTTGACATAAATGTCTGACACCTCATGATACGTCAAAAGAAGAATATTAAAGATAAGGTTTTCTGTCAGATACACCAGACTTCATACACATGTGTCAGTTTGATGTGTTCTATTAGATACACCAGAAATCATACATGTGTCAGTTTCATGTGTTCATTAGATACACCAGACTTCATACACATGTGTCTGTTCATTGTGTTCTATTAGATGCACCATACTTCATACAAATGTGTCTGTTTATTGTGTTCTATTAGATACACTAGACTTCATACACATGTATGTAAGACAGTCTGGCGTTTTCTGTTAAACACACAAAGCCTCTTACAAATGTATATGACAGTCTGGTGTGTTCTCTTCGATACAAAGTCTCACACACGTGTTTAAAGGTTGTCTAAAAATATAATAAACAATAGTAACCCACATTTGTAGACAGTGTGAAGAGCCGAACTGAATCTCTTTGATAAGGGGTGTAACAAGGAACATAGGCAGAAAAGAACTAATTCACCCAAGAGTCTGCTGAAATCATTCAAGCGTAACATGTACACACCCATCCACATACACTGTGTGCCTGCAATGAACAATACGGTGCAGTCACCTATCAATGTGAGACATAAAATTATGTCGATATCTCCAGTGTAAAATTTAAGGGCAACCTTGGGTCACTTGAGTAGTGAAGGTGTGAGACAATGCGAGCGAGAAAAGGAGGGAGGAGGGAGAGAGAGAGAGAGAAAGAGAGAGAGAGAGAGAGGAAGAAAGAACAAGAAGAAATCAATAATTTGCGTAACTAATCTTAACCGTTAAAAAACATCTAAACTAAGAATTAGGAATACATCGTGTAACAATGGACAAAGAAAGCCCAAAAAGAGCGATATGAAACTACACATAGGAAATTAAAGGCAGTGAATACAGTAACAAACTATGTAATGGAAATAAATAAATAAACTGTTATGCTAGAACTAACTTTCTCTAAAGCTGACCGTTTTCATAACTGTTATTGTAGTTCAATCTTTCTCTCTAGCTGACCGTTTTCATAACTGTTATGCTAGGTCAGATGGAAGGAAATATTGAACTAGCATAACAGTTATGAAAACGATCAGCTGGAGGGAAAGATTGAACTAGCATAACAATTATGAAAACGGTCAGCTAGAGAGAAAGATTGAACTAGCATAACAGTTATGAAAACGGTCAGCTAGAGAGAAATATTGAACTAGCATAACAGTTATGAAAACGGTCAGCTGGAGGGAAAGATTGAACTAGCATAACAGTTATGAAAACGGTCAGCTAGAGAGAAAGATTGAACTAGCATAACAGTTATGAAAACGGTCAGCTAGAGAGAAATATTGAACTAGCATAACAGTTATGAAAACGGTCAGCTGAAGAGAAAGATTGAACTAGCATAACAGTTATGAAAACGGTCAGCTAGAGAGAAAGATTAAAGTAACATAACCGTTATGAAAACGGTCAGCTAGAGAGAATGATTGAATTAGCATAACAGTTATGAAAACGGTCAGATGGAAGGAAAGATTGAATTAGCATAACAGTTATGAAAACGGTCAGCTAGAGAGAAAGATTGAACTAGCATAACAGTTATGAAAACGATCAGCTGAAGAGAAAGATTGAACTAGCATAACAGTTATCAAAACGGTCAGCTGAAGAGAAAGATTGTACTACCATAACAGTTATGAAAACGGTCAGCTAGAGAGAAAGATTGAACTAGCATCACAGTTATGAAAACGGTCAGCTAGAGAGAAAGATTGAACAAGCATAACAGTTATGAAAACGGTCAGCTAGAGAGAAAGATGAGTGTAGCATAACAGTTATGAAAACGGTCAGCTGAAAAGAAAGATTAAACTAGCATAACAGTTATGAAAACGGTCAGCTAGAGAGAAAGATTGAACTAGCATAATAGTTATGAAAACGGTCAGCTAGAGAGAAAGATTGAACTAGCATAACAGTTATGAAAACGATCAGCTGAAGAGAAAGATTGAACTAGCATAACAGTTATCAAAACGGTCAGCTGAAAAGAAAGATTGAACTAGCATAACAGTTATGAAAACGGTCAGCTAGAGAGAAAGATTGAACTAGCATAATAGTTATGAAAACGGTCAGCTAGAGAGAAAGATTGAACTAGCATAACAGTTATGAAAACGGTCAGCTGAAGAGAAAGATTGAACTAGCTTAACAGTTTTAAAAACGGTGAGCAAGAGAAAAAGATTGAACTAGCATAACAGTTATGAAAACGGTTAGCTAGAGAGAAAGATTAAAGTAACATAACATTCATAAAAATATCAGCTTTAGAGAAAGTTAGTACTAGCATAACATTTATGAAAACGGTCAGCTGGAGATAAAGATTGAACTAGCATAACATTTATGAAAACGGTCTGCTAGAGAGACAGATTGAACTAGCATAACAGTTATGAAAACGGTCAGCTATAGAGAAAGATTGAACTAGCATAACAGTTATGAAAACGGTCAGCTAGAAAGAAAGATTGAACTAGCATACCAGTTATGAAAACGGTCAGCTAGAGAGAAAGATGGGACTAACAAAACGGTTGTTAAAAAGTCTACTAGAGAGAACGATGGAGCTACTGTAATGGTTTTGATATTTTTGTCAGTTACAGTTACTGGCTACAGTCAAAAGACGGACCTGGCTACAGTCAAAAGACGGACCTGGCTAGAGTCAAAAGACGGACCTGGCTACAGTTAAAAGACGGACCTGGCTACAGTCAAAAGACGGACTTGGCTACAGTCAAAAGACGGACCTGGCTAGAGTAAAAAATCGGACAGTGATTGTCGATAGTTAGATTGAATTCAGGTAGAAATAATATTGTGTAGGTCAGATATCTGGTAAAAACCATGAGTAGCATAATGAGACGTTTTAAAACATAAGTTAGTGATATATACAATGAATAATGAATATGCCAAACACATAAAGCGCTACATTTAAAAAACAATATTAACTATTAGGTGGAAAAAAACTTAGTAAAAAATGTAAACGATATGTAAAGATTTATCTGTATATCATGAAAGTAATTCTAACTAAAAGTAAGTCAATATTAATTAAAACGCGATTCAAACAGACATGTATTAGTCAAGTTTGTGGTCAAGTCTGAAGTCAAGTTTGTAGTCAAGTTTGTGGTCATGTTTGTAGTGAAGTTTGTAGTAAATTTTGTGGTCGAGTTTGTAGTCAAGTTTGTGGTCAAGTTTGTGGCAAATTTTGTAGTCACGTTTGTAGTCAAGTTTGTGGTCAAGTCTGTAGTCAAGTCTGTAGTTAAGTTTGTAGTCAAGTCTTAGTCAAGTCTCTAGTTAAGTTTGTAGTCAAGTCTTAGTCAAGTCTGTAGTCAAGCTTGTAGTCAAGTCTGTGGTCAAGTTTGTAGTCAAGTTTGTTGTCAGGGCAAAAAATAAATAAATCAGAAACAAAAGTTTTTATTTAAATTTTTAATCAATCAAAAAAACCTGAAAGAAAATTCCCTGTCATTTTTTGAGGACAAATTATAGAGAAATACGCAACAGAGAGCGAGAGAGAGAGAGAGAGAAAGAGAGACGGAGAGAGATTGGGACACAGAAAGAGGCAGAAAAAAGAGCATAATAAATTTCAATTCAAAATCAGATTAGAAAAGAATGTATATCATCAAACATTTAATCATGGCGATATAATATCAAGCATATAACATAAGCAAACAAACACATAACATAAGCAAGAGGACCATGCAAAATACAGACATGTGATATAATAGAAAACGTGCAGAGAGAGCTAGCCATTTGGAGTCTTTCACTCAGAAGTATTTGGGTCAATCAATAATTCGCGTTAAGACTAGCGCGCGATACAACCCATTCACGAAGAGAAACCAAAGATTTTATTTCATTCATAAATTTTGAACAGCGATTATACCGCCACGCGATGGTGGGACCAATAGCTAGCAAGCTCCACCTCTTTTCTATCAATGGAACGTGGGAATCTAATAGAACGTACAGTTGATTCATACGTTCAATTAAGTTCCCACGATTTCTATTTCATGCACATTTGACAAAGACAAGCAGCATGGCATAACAAGCATCATAGCATAACAAGCAGCATAGCATAACAAGCAGCATGCCATAACAAGCAGTATAACAAACTAAGAAATATAATAGAATAACAAATGACTAAGATAAGTTTTTCTATGTTATTTTTTTTAAAACAGTTAAGTTTAAATTTGTGGCAAGGCAGCCTTATTATATTTGTATTATAATAATAATTGCATTAAAAAATTAAGTTGCATTGTTTAAATAGTTGCTATCTAAAATTTATTTTTCTCATCTATAAAAAAATTTTAAGTCAGAAAAAAGTCTCGAAGGAAAAAACAATTAAACTCGGAAAAATAAATTTTTAATCTAGCGAATAAAAAATAAACAAGAAGTCTAGAAAGAAAAAAAAATTCTAAGTCAGAAAATTTCAAAAGAACTTACTTGTAATGAGAAATAAACACATCTTGTCTTGCTTGGACACCATCACACACCAAGTCTTGTTGGACACCATCACACCACAGGGCTGCTGGACACCATCACACTAACATGGTTGAAGGGCGGCTGACATCGGTGCTGGAGAATGAGTCTCTGTGCAGCTGCATGGGGATTTTATTGGAGTTTGAATGTCAAGTATCGACCAATGGAAACGAGGATTGAGCGATATTGAATTCTAAAAACAAACTTTTTTTTTGGATCAATGAATGCACAGGACAGGATGTGCCCGATCAATGAAATGACAGAAAAGTTTTAAATTGAAATTGAGATATGTGATTGGAGAAGTTTAAAATCGATGAATGCACCGACGTAAAGGACAGGTTTTTTACGTTGAAATTTTCATTGTACGGGCCGTTTTTTTTTTTTGTTTAATTTTTAATTTTTCTTTTTAGACAAAGCCATGTTCAGTCTGTCTGGGGTGTCATCTGCCTAATTAGCACGAGACGGTGTGACCTTTCGGGATATGCCCGACTCTTGCTGCATTCGACAGTAGACGACGACGTGCGGGATGATGACCGACAGCAGACGATAATACATTGGATAAAGACCTTGAATGGACCCCTCAAGAACACTTCAACTGACTTGAGTGATACAATGAGATTGTCAATCTCGCACATGCTCCATTTAATGTATCTACAGTAGACAATTTCAATGAATAGGACGTCAAATTTTTCCCATGTGAACTTTTTCATTATGACATTTTTAGACCTTCATTTTATTGTAATTTGTGTGTGTGAAAAGTTCTGGAATATTCTGAGGGGGGGGGTGTAATTTATTGACAATCTTGAAGAAAAATAAATTGCCCATACCAAATGAACGTTAATTAGATGTCGATTTGTTACTTAGTTTGACCAATTAGCGATTAACGGTTGTTAAATGTCCCATGTCAACTTTTTAGAATTGACATTTTTTTATTGTCACAATGAATCCAACGGATGGGGTGAAAGGTCATCACTTGACTCTCCTGAAGTAAATGTAATGTTTCCAAACAAATGAATGTTATTTAGTAACATTATTCATTAGGCGCCTGATTTCATCATTAAATGATATAGAAAGTGTTCAAATAACTATTGTGAACTTTTTCAATACGACATTTCTAGACTGACGATTTACTGATAATTCATGGTGTGTGTGTGTGTGTATATGTGTAAAATATCTAGAATTTTGTAAGAGAGGGAAAGGTCAATATATGATCTTCTAGAGATACATTCAATTGTCCTAAATAATAAACATTAATTAGTGATAGAATAGTTAGTTTCATCATTAGACGATGAACTCCATATGTGACGTCTGAACTTTTTCGATTCGCCATTTTAGTTTGATTGACTTGACCTTGTTATGGTGGGTGATAGAATAGGATAATTCAAATAGGTGGAAGGTCATCACTTGACCCTCCTGACGTAAATGAAAAGTTTCCAACTAATTGAATGTTGAGTATTAACATTATTCATTTGTTGCGTGATTTTGTCATTAAATGATGAAGAAAATGTTCAAATATATCTTGTGAACTTTTTGAATACGACATTTCTAGACATACACTAATATTTTAATAACTGTGTGTGTGTGTGTGTGGGTGCGAATAGAATATTGAAAGCCAGGGAAGGTCATTATCTGATCTTCTAGAGATACATTCAATTTTCCAAAATAATAAACATTCATTAGTGACATATTGTTTAGTTGATTAGTTTCTTCATTAGACGAAGAAAACATTTTTCTTAAAGAGATTGCCATATGTGACGTCTGAAATTTTTCAATTCGCCATTTTAATTTGATTGACTTGACCTTGTTATGGTAGGTGATAGAATGAGATAATTCAAATAGGTGGAAGGTCATCACTTGACCCTCCTGACAAAAATGAAAAGTTTCCAAACAAATGAATGTTAATTATTAGCATCATTCATTAGTTGCGTGATTTCATCATTAAATAATAAAGACACGTACACATACACACAGCGAGCCCGACTCGCACAAACATACAGAGAAATCCCTACTTGCACGTACACATACATGCAGCGCGCCTGAGAGTGGTGGGTGACGTGTTTATAGCGGAGGGGGAGTGGATGACGTGAAATAATTTGACTTATCATGTAGGTATTTGTGTGTAAAATTTTCAAATTCTGCTCCCTAGTTCAGACTTTAGTTTTGTCAACCGCTCTTTCTACTTGTCTTGTTAGCCATCACATACATCCCCCACCCACCCACCTGTCACAGGTTGTGACTAATTTATCGAAACTATCCTCATACTCCAACCCTTAGTGTAATAATAGTAATAACGTTAATGTGTATATGAAGGTAAACTATACATAACAATCTACGTTCCCGCTCCTCAGTTTCCCCCCCCCCCTTTTTTACCCCACCCCCGTAATTGCGTCATCAGCCAGGTGGACAGCGGAAGGTAAACGAGGAGTAGTTAACAGTAACATGTTATATTCCGCGGGGAAACCTCTGGCCACCTGACCGGGACTATTCTCCGGTCGGTTTCTTCAAAGGGACAGCGACCCGCTCGATGTCCAGTTACTAAGGTCTTTGTCTACACGGCGTATTTCTCCACCCCCCCATCTAGGCTCCACCCCCTAATTTGAAAGTTTGAATGTAGCAGCTATCATATTTGATTGGTTAATGGTCACGTGTGAGAAAGCGATGAGCGAGATAGTAGATAGATTTTTCTGACATTTGACCGAGGGGTCCCAGGGTGACCGGTCGCAATTAGGCTGAGTGATAGCGAGCCTATTGAATAGTCTCTGTGTGAGAGAAGTGAGAGAAGAGAGACATAGTGTGAGGAAGAGAGATCTAAAGTGACCACATCCTACCACTTATAGATAATTTATTATTGAATTACCTCTGTGTTGCATCTTATCTTTTTGGATTATCGTTGATCATTTTGAAAGGCCACCAGATCCCCTGATACGGTCTGGTGCCCCTGTATATAACAAAATCTCTGATTGTTGTACCCCCGACTTTGTCGAGTTAATCATCGTCACCTGTTCAACCTTAATTGTTGTGGAGACTGTGTGTGTGGCAGGAATACAAATAAAATACGAGTCAACTATTGGATCAGCTCTCGTACTTCTAGCAACAAGCCCAGGTTACCCTTCTCGGGATCCTCAACATTTGGGGGTCTCGTGAGCGGGGCCTGTAACACCACCACGGTCTTGTGACACACCCATCTCGATATTGTCGCATTGACCGGTTTTCTTCTACTTATAATCCTATTCACTCATCCCCGACTGGCACACACACATCGTGCCCGACTGCCACACACACACACAGCGGGCAGGGGTGCCGAGAGACAACAAGGGCCCCAGGGCAGGATATCATTGCGAGCCCCTTAATTAATAATGAGTCGTGAAAAAATTGACATATTGTCTGGGCGGCCAGGCCCTTTTACAGATGCGGGCTCCTTGGCAAATACCCCCTGCCCCCTCTCTGCATGCCTGACAGCGAGGCCAACTAGAATACATACACACAGCGCGCCCAACTCGAACACATACACACAGCGCGCCAAACTTGCTTACATACAAACAGCGGGTTCGACTGGCTCACATATATACATACAGCGTGCCTGATTGTCACAAATACATACACCGCGCTCGACTGGCACACATACATACAGCGGGCTCGACTGTCACACATACACACAGCGTGCTCGACTGGCAAACATACACTCAGCGCGCTCGACTGGCACACATTCACTCAGCGCGCTCGACTGGCACACATGTACTCAGCGCGCTTGACTGGCTCACATACACAGAGCGTGCTTGATTGTCATACATATACACATCGTGCCCGACTAGCTCACATACACACTGCGGGTTCGACTGGCACACATACACACAGCGTGCTAGACTGGCTCACATATATACACACAGCGTGCCTGAATGTCACAAAACATACACCGCGCTCGACTGTCACACATACACACAGCGTGCTCGACTGGCACACATACACTCAGCGCGCTCGACTAGCTCACATACACACTGCGGGTTCGACTGGCACACATACACACAGCGTGCTCGACTGGCACACATACAAAACAGCGTGCTCGACTGGCACACATACACACAGCGGGCTCAACTGGCAAACATACACACAGAGAAACTGACTGGCACACATACACACAGCGTCCTCGAATGGCACACATACACACAGCGTTCTCGACTGGCACACATACACTAAGCGAGCCCGACTGCCATACATACACACAGCGAGCCCGACTGGCACACATACACACAGCGTTCTCAACTGGCACATATACACACAGCGTGCTCGACTGGCACACATACACACAGTGAGCCCGACTGCCACACATACACACAGCGAGCCCGACTGGCACACATACACACAGCGTTCTCGACTGGCACACATACACACAGCGTGCTCGACTGACACACATACACACAGAGAAACCGACTGCCACACATACACACAGCGTTCTCGACTGGCACACATACACACAGCGTTCTCGACTGGTACACATACACACAGCTGCTCGACTGCCACACAGACACACAGAGAAACCGACTGCCACACATACACACAGCGTTCTCGACTGGTACACATACACACAGCGTTCTCGACTGGCACACATACACACAGCATGCTCGACTGGCACACATACACACACACACACACACAACGATTGGCACACATACAACACACTTTGCGAGCCCCACACGTACACATACACACAGCGAGCCCGACTCGCACAAACATACAGAGAAATCCCTACTTGCACGTACACATACATGCAGCGCGCCTGAGAGTGGTGGGTGACGTGTTTATAGTGGAGGGGGAGTGGATGGCGTGAAATAATTTGACTTATCATGTAGATATTTTTGTGTAAAATTTTCAAATTCTGCTCCCTAGTTAAGACTTTAGTTTTGTCAACCGCTCTTTTTACTTGTCTTGTTATCCATCACATACACCCCCCTACCCCACCCACCCACCACGGTCTTGTGACACACCCATCTCGATATTGTTTCCTTGACGGGTTTTCTTCTACTTATAATCCTATTCCCTCATCCCCGACTGGCACACACACATTGTGCCCGACTGCCACACACACACACAACGGGCAGGAGCGCCGAGAGCCAACAAGGGCCCCAGGGCAGGATATCATTGCGGGCCCCTTAATTAATAATGAGTCGTGAAAAAATTGACAGATGCGGGCTCCCTGGCAATGACATTCCCTGCAACCCGCTCTCGGCGTGCCTGACAGCTTGCCCAACTAGAATGCATACACACAGCGCGCCCAACTTGCTTACATACAAACAGCGCGCCGACTCTCACATATATACACACAGCGTGCTGAATGTCACAATTACACACACCGCGCTCGACTGGCTCACATACATACAGCGGGCTCGACTGTCACACATACACACAGCGTGCTAGACTGGCTCACATACACACAGCGGGTTCGAATGGCTTACATACACACAGCGGGTTCGACTAGCTCACATACACACAGCGGGTTCGACTGGCACACATACACACAGCGGGTTCGACTAGCTCACATACACACAGCAAATTCGACTAGATCACATACACACAGCGGGTTCGACTAGCTCACATACACACAGCGGGTTCGACTGGCTCACATACACACAGCGGGTTCGACTGGCACACATATACACACAGTGCTCGACTGGCACACATACACACAGCGGGTTCGACTAGCTCACATACACACAGCGGGTTCGCCTAGCTCACATACACACAGCGGGTTCGACTGGCACACATACACACAGCGAGCTCGACTGGCAAACATACACAAAGCGAGCTCGACTGGCACACATACACACAGCGTGCTCGACTGTCACCCATACACACAGAGTGCTCGACTGGCACATATACACACAGAGTGCTCGACTGGCGCACATACACACACCTTTCTGGAATGGCATGCATACACACAGCGCAGTCGACTGTCACACATACACTCAGCCTGCTCGGCTGCCACACATACACACAGCGTGCTCATCTTTCACGGTATCCGGACAAAACCCCCAGCGGATAAAACCTCTGCTCGACCTAACCCCTACATTTGCTATAAAATCAATTTTTGTCCCCACTCCCACCCCATTTTTATTAAAAATGTTATATATAATACATGGATATAAATATATTAATATAAATACGTTTTTTTAAGTAATTTTTTTTTGTCAAATTAAGCTGCTTTAGCCATTCAAGCCTCAGTGGTCTAAAGTTAATTCCTTGTTACCTTTACATCAGCAGACAGCTTATCTTACAAGGTTAAAAAACAAACAAAATTAGTAGTTTTAGCCCAAGGTCAATACTGACCGTAGCATTAATGTACCTTTTAATTTTCGGGCCAGACACACATTTTATAGCAGACGGTAAAACAAACAGCATAAGAACCACAGTGGTCGAAAACCATTCCTTTATATAGGTAAAACAACATAAAAACATGCTCATTGATATATATTGTGTTGACAGACATGATCTTTTAGATCAACTAACATTTCCCTTAGCCCATGGACAACTTCGTATATATAGATGTATTATTATATCGACTTATATTCGATCTTAATACACACAGCGCGCCCAAACTATACACATACACACAGCGCGTCCAACTGATACACAGACACTAAGCCCCCTTACTCGAACACATACACATAGCGAGCCCATTTTACACACATCCACATTGCGCTCCTGACTTTTACACATACACACAGCGCGCCCGACTTTTACACATACACACAGCGCACCCGACTTTTACACATACACACAGTGCACACATACACACAGCGCGCCCGAGTTGCACACATAAACACAGTGCGCCCGAGTTGCACACATACACACAGCGTGCCCGACTGGTACACACACAGGTAGCGCCTCCAACTCGCACACATACACACAGCGCGCCCGAGTTGCACACATACACACAGCGCGCCCGACTTTTACACATACACACAGCGCGCCCGAGTTGCACACATACACACAGCGCGCCCGAGTTGCACACATAAACACAGTGCGCCCGAGTTGCACACATAAACACAGTGCGCCCGAGTCGCACACATACACACAGCGCGCCCGAGTTGCACACATACACACACCGCGCCCGAGTTGCAGACATACACACACCGCGCCCGAGTTGCACACATAAACACAGTACGCCCGAGTTGCACACATACACACAGCGCGCCCAAGTTGCACACATACACACAGCGTGCCCGACTGGTACACAGACAGGTAGCGCCTCCAACTCGCTCACATACACACAGCGCGCCCGAGTTGCACACATACACACACCGCGCCCGAGTTGCACACATAAACACAGTGCGCCCGAGTTGCACACATAAACACAGTGCGCCCGAGTTGCACACATACACACAGCGCGCCCGAGTTGCACACATACACACACCGCGCCCGAGTTGCACACATACACACACCGCGCCCGAGTTGCACACATAAACACAGTACGCCCGAGTTGCACACATACACACAGCGCGCCCAAGTTGCACACATACACACAGCGTGCCCGACTGGTACACAGACAGGTAGCGCCTCCAACTCGCTCACATACACACAGCGCGCCCGAGTTGCACACATACACACACCGCGCCCGAGTTGCACACATAAACACAGTGCGCCCGAGTTGCACACATAAACACAGTGCGCCCGAGTTGCACACATACACACAGCGCGCCCGAGTTGCACACATACACACACCGCGCCCGAGTTGCACACATACACACACCGCGCCCGAGTTGCACACATAAACACAGTACGCCCGAGTTGCACACATACACACAGCGCGCCCAAGTTGCACACATACACACAGCGTGCCCGACTGGTACACAGACAGGTAGCGCCTCCAACTCGCTCACATACACACAGCGCGCCCGAGTTGCACACATACACACACCGCGCCCGAGTTGCACACATAAACACAGTGCGCCCGAGTTGCACACATAAACACAGTGCGCCCGAGTTGCACACATACACACACCGCGCCCGAGTTGCACACATACACACACCGCGCCCGAGTTGCACACATACACACACCGCGCCCGAGTTGCACACATAAACACAGTACGCCCGAGTTGCACACATACACACAGCGCGCCCGAGTTGCACACATACACACAGCGTGCCCGACTGTTACACAGACAGGTAGCGCCTCCAACTCGCACACATACACACAGCGCGCCCGAGTTGCACACATAAACACAGTGCGCCCGAGTTGCACACATGCACACAGCGCGCCCGAGTTGCACACATACACACAGCGCGCCCGAGTTGCACACATACACACACCCCGCCCGAGTTGCACACATAAACACAGTGCGCCCGAGTTGCACACATAAACACAGTGCGCCCGAGTTGCACACATACACACACCCCGCCCGACTTGCACACATACACACAGCGTGCCCGACTGGTACACAGACAGGTAGCGCCTCTAACTCGCACACATACACACAGCGCGCCCGAGTTGCACACATACACACACCGCGCCCGAGTTGCACACATACACACAGCGCGCCCGAGTTGCACACATACACACAGCGTGCCCGACTGGTACACAGACAGGTAGCGTCTCCAACTCGCACACATACACACAGCGCGCTCGAGTTGCACACATACACACACCGCGCCCGAGTTGCACACATAAACACAGTGCGCCCGAGTTGCACACATAAACACAGTGCGCCCGAGTTGCACACATACACACAGCGTGCCCGAGTTGCACACATACACACACCGCGCCCGAGTTGCACACATACACACACCGCGCCCGAGTTGCACACATAAACACAGAGCGCCCGAGTTGCACACATACACACAGCGTGTCCGACTGGTACACAGACAGGTAGCGCCTCCAACTCGCACACATGCACACAGCGCGCCCGAGTTGCACACATAAACACAGTGCGCCCGAGTTGCACACATACACACACCCCGCCCGAGTTGCACACATACACACAGCGTGCCCGACTGGTACACAGACAGGTAGCGCCTCTAACTCGCACACATACACACAGCGCCCGAGTTGCACACATAAACACAGTGCGCCCGAGTTGCACACATACACACAGCGTGCCCGAGTTGCACACATACACACACCGCGCCCGAGTTGCACACATACACACACCGCGCCCGAGTTGCACATATAAACACAGTGCGCCCGAGTGGCACACATACACACAGCGTGTCCGACTGGTACACAGACAGGTAGCGCCTCCAACTCGCACACATGCACACAGCGCGCCCGAGTTGCACACATAAACACAGTGCGCCCGAGTTGCACACATACACACAGCGTGCCCGAGTTGCACACATACACACACCGCGCCCGAGTTGCACACATACACACACCGCGCCCGAGTTGCACACATAAACACAGTGTGCCCGAGTTGCACACATACACACACCGCGCCCAAGTTGCACACATACACACAGTGCGCCCGAGTTGCACACATGCACACAGCGCGCCCGAGTTGCACACATACACACAGCGTGCCCGACTGGTACACAGACAGGTAGCGCCTCCAACTCGCACACATACACACACCGCCCGAGTTGCAGACATACACACACCGCGCCCGAGTTGCACACATAAGCACAGTGCGCCCGAGTTGCACACATACACACAGTGCGCCCGAGTTGCACACATACACACAGAGTGCCCGACTGGTACACAGACAGGTAGCGCCTCTAACTCGCACACATACACACAGCGCGCCCGAGTTGCACACATACACACACCGCGCCCGAGTTGCACACATACACACAGCGCGCCCGAGTTGCACACATACACACAGCGTGCCCGACTGGTACACAGACAGGTAGCGTCTCCAACTCGCACACATACACACAGCGCGCTCGAGTTGCACACATACACACACCGCGCCCGAGTTGCACACATAAACACAGTGCGCCCGAGTTGCACACATAAACACAGTGCGCCCGAGTTGCACACATACACACAGCGTGCCCGAGTTGCACACATACACACACCGCGCCTGAGTTGCACACATACACACACCGCGCCCGAGTTGCACACATAAACACAGTGCGCCCGAGTTGCACACATACACACAGCGTGTCCGACTGGTACACAGACAGGTAGCGCCTCCAACTCGCACACATGCACACAGCGCGCCCGAGTTGCACACATAAACACAGTGCGCCCGAGTTGCACACATACACACACCCCGCCCGAGTTGCACACATACACACAGCGTGCCCGACTGGTACACAGACAGGTAGCGCCTCTAACTCGCACACATACACACAGCGCCCGAGTTGCACACATAAACACAGTGCGCCCGAGTTGCACACATACACACAGCGTGCCCGAGTTGCACACATACACACACCGCGCCCGAGTTGCACACATACACACACCGCGCCCGAGTTGCACATATAAACACAGTGCGCCCGAGTTGCACACATACACACAGCGTGTCCGACTGGTACACAGACAGGTAGCGCCTCCAACTCGCACACATGCACACAGCGCGCCCGAGTTGCACACATAAACACAGTGCGCCCGAGTTGCACACATACACACAGCGTGCCCGAGTTGCACACATACACACACCGCGCCCGAGTTGCACACATACACACAGCGTGCCCGAGTTGCACACATACACACACCGCGCCCGAGTTGCACACATACACACACCGCGCCCGAGTTGCACACATAAACACAGTGCGCCCGAGTTGCACACATACACACACCGCGCCCAAGTTGCACACATACACACACCGCGCCCGAGTTGCACACATACACACAGCGTGCCCGACTGGTACACAGACAGGTAGCGCCTCCAACTCGCACACATACACACACCGCGCCCGAGTTGCAGACATACACACACCGCGCCCGAGTTGCACACATAAGCACAGTGCGCCCGAGTTGCACACATACACACAGTGCGCCCGAGTTGCACACATACACACAGAGTGCCCGACTGGTACACAGACAGGTAGCGCCTCCAACTCGCACACATACACACAGCGCGCCTGACTCGCACATTCATCCAGCGCGCCCAACTCATACAATCCCAAACATCGCACCCTCTTCTACCACGTCTTGTTCCCTGACGCCTATACCCATTGTAACGATTTTATAGACTTATTTCATTTTTTTGACTGTACGTTCTGTTGTTGAAATATAAACGACCAGCCAAATGAAACTAATGGGATGTAAAAATGGTTTAGTACTCAGGGTTCAATAACACTTCGTGAGGAAATAAAAGAACGACATATTAGATTGATAATAGATATATGAAAGTATTTTATGGTAAATTATCGGTTTAACAGATAAAAAGATTAATTTAAGTAGAGTTGTGGCTATATTTAGATGGAATAATCTACACTCCATTGATCTCTCTCTCTCTCTCTCTCTCTCTCTGTCTCTCTCTCTCTCTCTCTCTCTCTCTACATATATATATATATATCGCATTAAAAAGGTAAGCACATTCAATTATATAAAAAAAAAAGTAAGTTTGTTTGTGAACTTACGTGTGAGGAGTAACAGCGGACATACTCGACCATCTTTTGGGGTACAGTCGAATAAAATGTTTAGAGCCGCTGAGCTAGAGACATAGAACAATTCTCAGTACTAAATCCTTTCATGAAATAAACTGAATTAAAACGATAACTTTGATATAACAACATAACTGTTAGTAAGTTTTAAGTCATCTACAATGTATACTATAAATTATATCGAAACCTATTAGAACAGAGCCAGCTCGATATTTCTGTAAAATACTGATTATTAAATTAAACCCAGAATATAAATCAGAGATATTTCACTTTCCATACATACAAGTAGATAGCTATACAAGTAGATAGTAGTTATACAAGCAGATAGTTTATACAAGTAGATAGTAGTTATACAAGTATATAGTTATAAAAGTAGATAGTTATACGATATTTATACAAGTAGATAGTTATACAAGTAGATAGTTATACAAGTAGATAGTTATACAAGTAGATAGTTATACGATATTTATACAAGTAGATAGTTATACAAGTAGATAGTTACACAAGTTGATAATTATTTTAACATGGTCGTATATTATGGAAACACAGTTGCGTAGCGATGGGTGGGCATGGGGGCATCATGCCCCTGGCGCTACTCAGAAAGGGGCGCCTAATGGTATATTTTATTTAAACATATTATATGGTTTTGAACGGGGGGGGGGCGCTAAAAAAAAGGTATTGTGCCCTAGGCGAGAATTAATCTCACTACGCCATTGCGGAGACAGTTTAACTACGGCAGTTTTTTTTTTTGTTTTCTTTCTGGCACCATTTGTTCAAGAGTATTCAGTGGAATTAATCAAAAAGCGTTAGCAGAACGTGAGCTAAAACTTAAGCCCAGAACTAACCCCCCCCTCCCCGCCCCATTTATATGTTTTCCTCACATTTGTGATATAATGTCATTTTGTTTCATTTATTAACTCCTTTATTTTTTTTTGGAAACAACCTTTGAGGCATACTGTAACCTTAATCCGACCTCGGTCACACCACAGTCAATTGTACAAGATTCCGTGAAAATAAAATTTAAAATCAAATCAACAAAGAGACGCATTTGGTCATCGTTTGGATTATTTATTCAGGTTGTATAATACTAGATGTAGTGCATTATCAATTGTAATCAAATGTAAAATTATTTTTATTTTTCTGAACTTTAACAACATTAGCTCAGTTAATTCTGAATACAACTGTTGGATTTGTTGGTGACCTCGGTGTCAAGTTGTAACATTTAAGTCTGAATATCAATATACTAAAGTCAACTGAGTTTGTTCAAGTTGTAACAGTCAAGTCAGAACATCAATGCTCTAAAGATAACTGTGTTTGTCCAAGTTGTAACAGTTAAGTCTGAACATCAATGCTCTAATGTTAACTGTGTTTGTTCAAGTTGTAACAGTTAATTCTGAACATCAATGTGCTAAAGTTAACTGTGTTTGTTCTATTTGTAACAGTTAATCCTGAACATCAATGTACTAAAGTTAACTGAGTTTGTTCGACCGTCAACCAATTTATTCCACACTGTTAAACTACTATAAGATGTATGACCACATGCAAAATAAATTATACTTGGACGTAATTTTACAATAGTTGTTTACATCACTTAATGCTAGTGTTAGCACGGTTGAATGAACGGCGTGGATGGGTAAAGGGAAGGGAGTGTGTGACCAGTCAATACAGTGGCCAGTGTTGCCAGATTCTAAATACAAAAAAGCCAAAAGTAAGCAACTCTCTGACAACACGCCAGAATAATAAACACAATATTTACATCTCGTTTCATATAGTATTCACCAGTCTTCGTATTTACACAATTTAAAATGTTTGAAGTAGTCGAAACCCCTACAGTCTACTAAAACTTCTACCAATGACTCAAAGACATCACATGACATTTTGGTAACATTAGTAGTGGACAACACGGCTGACCACAGGTAGCTGATAGTGTGTTGTGTAACACGTGAACTTCCCGCCTTGTTACGTGTAGATTGTGTCTATCGTAACCTGTGACTTTTCTTCTTGGATTTATAATTATATTTCTTTTTTATTATATATTATAGTGTGAAAATATTGGTTTGAGTATAGAGTGTAGAAGGGACAAACTTGTATTGGAAATAATTTTTTATTAACAGTATCAAGGAAACATACAACACAGTGACCATGAACTCATGAGATTATAACCTCTACGCCAAATGTTTATCGCCGTCTTGGAACCACTGTCCACGGTCTGCACGAAATAACGTTCGACCATGTGTAGCTTTTAGTGTGACTAGTGCATTTAGTGTTTGTTTCAGTTATTCGCTGTGATCTTTCTACTTGTGTTGTTTAGGCTACATTTCATATGTTGTTACATTTTTTTTTGGACATTAAAAAATAATCGCTAGTGTATAAGCTAAAATTAATATTGGGAGTAAAACATTTATAATGTTCCAAATGTATATTTGAGATACAAGCAGTTCTGTCACTGATACAAACATACATGTATCAACTTCTCCAAAGAACGTAGCTGACCTGTCACAGATATAATCAAAAGGTTTCAACTTATCAATAGAACGTGGTCAATCTGTCTCAGAAACATTGACACGAACCCAGGTAAGTCTATTTCGTAGACAATATATATTTTTAAAATTATTACGTATCCAGTTTAACATTGGGTCATATGTTAGTTTTCGTTTGTCCTGTTTGGCTTTTGCCCGCTTCATTTTTCTCTGATTCGATTTACAGTAGGATTAATTGTAAATGTCCAAAATTGCCCCCAGCCCCAATGACCTTGTTTGTGTGCAGTGTATGGCTGTATGCCTGACACCAAATATAGTATGAATGGTCGGGGGAGAGAAATCAGTGGGCTAATTGTTGACAGGTAGCAATGAGCTATATACTAGCTAAATATAGAGCTCAGTGACAGGAAGAGATCGTGGAACTCTGTGATAGGGGTATGTGTGTGTGTAAAGGTGAACTAGTTTGTACAAATTGTGATGTCGGGTACTGCAGATAGTAGATACATAATAACTACGAGGGGTGGCGTGATTACACGGGGAACTGAGTGTCCCGGGAAAAAAAATACTTTGCATTTTTAGAATCCGCCCCGGGTGCAACTAACACAAGGACTATTAAATACAAATAACAATTAATGATAATTCACAAAAGTATTCAGATGGTATAAATGTATTATTATTATATTATTGTTCTATATCACGTTAGAGTTACTATTAGTTGGGCATAGACGTCTGAATGTTGTGGTTTGTGACAGTTAAATAATAAAATGAAATAAACAAACCTGGACGTATACATAGCTTATAATTAGGTTATTATTACATGCAAGACTGACTGAGAACTTTGGCCTATATATTAACTGAGCCTTTCGAATTGAAAAAAAGTGTATATATATATATATATATATCTGTTATGTGCCCATGGCCTCTGCTCGCATTTACTAACAATATTTTTTTTTCTTTTTCTAACAATCCAATAAACGTTTATTTGTTTACTAGTCTTTCAAAATATTTGTTTAATCTATAACATTTGTCATCACATTGTTTTTAATTAGTTGGTGAGAAATGAACATGCGCAGTTATCACACATTGTCTGTTCTCTGTTTAAATAGTGTGTGTGTGTGTGTGTGCGCTTGCATGCGTGCGTGTAAGGGTGTGTGAAGTCCCTGTAAGAATGAGATAAAATCTTTAGATTCTATAAACCACTAATTGGGTTGGTTGTTTGGTGCCCTTCTTTCATCTCCGCCAAAGCCGATATTGCAATGACTATGGAAGCATGACGGGAGATATAGCTAAAACTTACATCATGACCTGAAATAGCAATTGGTCCTCACCATTTAAACAGGCTTGCGGAGCCGGAGCCGGGAGCCGCTACTTTTTGCTGGAGCCGGAGCCGAAAAAATCTGGCGGCTCCACGGCACCCAAATGTTCTTTTTTTTTTACAGCAGATTTTTTTTTTTATCTTTAAAATTGAAAATTTGTTTGATTGTTTGCCTCCTACAATTTGAAATGTTGTCATTTTTACGAACGCCATTTAAATGATAAAGTGCACGCACATCACCACAAGAAATCTTTAATGGGGAATCGTTTTGTGTTCGTTTTAAATCTTGTTTACCCTCAGAATTTTTTTAATGGCATGTTATTTTGTTATATATAAAGTTAACACTGTTTTATTTCATAGAATAATTGTATCAATCATTTAAAATAAATTTTTATAACGACGACAAATCGAACGCGTCATTTCGTCTTATTATTTAACCACGAATTTGTAATAGACTAAAAACAAAATGGTCGCTTTCTGTATTTAACAATTTTATTATAAACAGAATATCTGAAATAGAGTTGATAAATTTATAAGGATGTGGCTATTCGGCCCCTGGTCCCAATAAAATCCGATTGTTATTCGGACCCGTGGCAAATATGCACATAGCTTAGCTATATTTAAACTTTATTAGACGGAACCCGAAAAAAATAATACAGAGTCCGCTTAGTAGAACCCTAGACACTAAGTTAAGATTAAATCATACAATTCAAACAATTATAAAAAAAATAAACAAAAAACAATAATAAAGTTTATGTATAGCTAAGCTAAGTGCATATTTGCCACGGGTCCGAATAACAATCAGACTTTATTGGGACGGGGTCCGAATAAAAATCGGAGTTTATTGGTACCCGGGTCCGAATAGTCATTTCGAATTATAAATAATAAATATAAATACTGAAGTCTTAAAATATTTTAAATAATGTATCATTTTACTATTTTCTAATTTGATCATTGAAATAACTTTTTATTACTTATGAAAATGGTGACTAGTGAAACATCGGTCGAAAATAATTATATGATTCTGGATGCACTGAAATGGTTTGTTTTTAGTAAAACCGACAATGCGTATATTTTTCAAGTTCCTGACTATAGGGGTGAACGCGGCAAAATTTGCATAACTTTTTATCAGCGGCATGTTTGCGTGGCGCTATTAGAAAAAAAATTGTCTCGTGTGATACTATCTTAATAGGGAGCCGGAGCCGTGCCGGAGCCGGAAATAAATTGGGCGGCTCCGCAAGCCTGCTCACCAATAGTACTTGTATTGATTCATCAACATATCAACAAATGACATATACTCTTATATTGGGACATTTTTCTTGTGGAAATAAAAAGCAGTACTGTTAAGATAGTAGCCGCATCCCTCTCCATACCACAGCTACCCCCATATTATGTTCCTCTCTTCCCCACCTCTTCAAGTGTTGTGGTCAGCGGAGCGCGATCAAAGCTACCAGCCGCTAGGAAGCTGGACGAAAGTGCGACTTCGCACCTTCGGCCACTGACCAAGTTCAAAGAACTATCGGACTCGGAGAAAACCCCGGAGTCATGCTTTGATGTCGGAAACGCCCCTCCCCATAGCCCCTTCCCACCACTTTCGGGGCCCAGAAGTCCAGCGAAACGGACGAGCTAGTTTAAATAAGTGTTGGATTAGAGATTGAGAGAGAGTCGTGCTGTCACTAGTAGTTTTAATAAAGTTAATTTATTTTATGCTTCACATTAAAAAGTGTCGGAGTTATTCGTTTATATGACTGTGTGTGTGTGGAAATCCATCAACATTTATAGAGTAAATAGGAGCCCGTAACAAGTACATTAAAATATGACATACCCAACAGAAAGAGGGAAAAGCAAACTTAACATTAATTCAAATCAGTGCCAGTGATTATATTTAATATTAAACGCAGCAGACGATTAAATAAAGGTCACATCCCATAAAATCGTGAAGCACCATAAAAAGCGTTGTTTTCCATATGTTTTGAATATATAATATACACATAACAAAGGAGGTAGGTAGAAAATTTTAATTCAAATAAAACTAAAGCTTAATGGAAGCTTGGTAAAGCCTAAAATATTCGCCTCTGACTTTGAGCGGAGATGGGCGCCGCCAAGTCTATAAAACCCACAGACCACATCGGTTACGGGAATTTAAAAAAAAATGAAACAATACAATTTAATCAAAGAACAAGTTTGACGTGATGTGTCATAAAAACAATACTCAACCTGAAATAATGTATTATGTAATGTTTAACCTTTCAACTGATTTACCACAATTTAATTGCAGCTAGAATCCCCGACACAATCTAATAAAAAAAAAAAACTACTACCATTTCTGTGCATTTTAAAGAAACTTCACACAGAAATGCATGTAAGCATAATGGGCCTATAGGGAATTCACTGAGACATGGCATTTTTCATCAATGGGAGAATCCTGCTGTGAAAAAACTTTAAACTGAAATTTAATATTTAAAAAGATATAAAAAAGGAAAAAAAATCTAACTCAAGTGTTAAACTCAATAAAATATGTTAATTATTGTGTTTCCTTGCAACAAATCTTACTTCATTCTTTTGTGCATTGAAGACAAAAACCTTCTAAAAATCAAACGCAAATCATTAAAAACTAAAAATATCATGTGGTATATCTAAACATAAATATTTTGAGGGGCAAAAATAGCTCAACCTATAATAAATATCTAATTAGACATAGTGCACTTATCATACTTTAGAACCAAGCATGCTTTTTTGACTTTATGTCAAAATAGCTTGCCATTTGTCTAAAAATTTACAATTATTTACAATATAATAAAGTAAAATAGTCAACATAATGACCACAACATTCAACAAGTACCTGAGCATGCAGTGACCATCCTACATTAAAAGAATTATTTACAGTGAAGTTTTTTCAGTTGAAATTAATAAAAAAAAAAATATTTATATATTTAATTTATTAAGTGAGCCTGTTTGCCAGCCTCCTATTAATTTTAAGCCTGCTCTCTACCAGGTGAGCACATATGATTGTCTGATGACAATCCCCTTATGGTGTGAGATGCTAGCTCCCTACTGGCCATGTATAATAAATACAAGGGACACACTTTTCTTAAAAGCAAGGGAAAGAGGTAAATAGCCCCCCCCCCTCTTTTCTAAAAAAATTTCAATAATTGGTTGTATATACTTTTATTATTCAATACAATTTGCGCTAACCAAAAATAATATTTTTGCATTTTGACAGATTTCAAAAACCATTCAACTGCATGTGAGAGCATTTTGGATGCGATAGAAAAAGAAAAGCTCGGACTGGTACCTGGGACAGAACCCTTTGAAGAAACCATTTATTGTAAAGATTTGAGCTGGCAAGAAGGCATAATGGATATGAGCCAGCCAGAAGAATATTTAACCCTCCACCAATGCCAGCAATGATGCTAATGACCACAACATTCAACAAGTACCTGAGCATGCACTGTACATTCTGCCTAGACTCAAAATTTTCAATAAATCTTTCAATTGGACAATATTATTGTTTATCTTTGTTTATTTCTGTCACGTGATATTTTTGTTTATTTTTTTATTAAATCAATTAGTTATTGTTTACAGTATAAAAATAAACGAATTGTGACGTCTTAAGCAAAATTCACAAAAGTTTTAATAATTTCATCATTTATATATCCAAATTAGATAAACTGAATATTATCAGATAATTTAAAACCAGTGCCGGGGGGGGGGGGATGAAAAAAAAATATTCTGCAGAGCCGGGGATAAATGTTTATGATTTCATTAGCTAAAACAGAGCCGGGGGTAAATGGCTATGGTTTCATCACCGGCTGGAATATATTATCTAAAACAGCGCAAAGATGATAGTTCTCAGTGCCTGGGATATCCCCGGCGGTAAATCGAGCCCTGTGTAAAACTGACCAAATGTGAATGTACATCGGCCAGTTCATCGTAATAATTTATAATTAAACATACACACAAACAATAAGACTTTAAAAAAACAATGGCAATCAAAGAGAAATAATGAGTAAAATATTTAATTTTCATAGTCAGGTTTGAGTTGTCACCTGTGATTTAAAAAAATCCTAAGCATTTCTCTAACACCAACAAAGTTTGGTTTAATATAAAATATAAATTTCAAAAGCTGATCATTTTACTATTAATTGTTGTTGACACTAGAAATTGGTTTAGTTTATCGTAATTATTTATTTTAATATATACTCTAGACATGCTTTTCTCTTTTATTGTCTGAGCAATAACTGTTCACATATAGTGCAAATTAAGTATATAATCCCATTAAGATCTAATATAATTGTTGATTTAATTATAAAGATTTTGACACTATGAACATCATGATAAACGTCATAAATGTCACTAGATTTAGATTCATTCTATGGTTACAGTATTTCTTTCATTTACAACTTTGGTACCAGTGACTATTAAAATATATCCCTAGTTTAGTAAGTGCAGTACTAATTTAATGTATTAACAAATAAATCACTGCGGAGTTATGAAGACAGAGTATTAAAGTTTTCACTATTTTTTCCACGCCTGTGTGCAGCACAAGATAGAGTCTTCTCTGGACTGTACATTCTAAGTTGGCGAGTCGAAGTAACAACTGCCATCTTTAATTGACCGGCTCGTGGTACTAAATTCATGTACACAATGATTTTTAAATCATTAGGGGAATATTTTTACACCATTTTGTTACATTGTATTATTTTCTATTGATAAATTTACAATGGTGTGTCTCTTTATAGTATTTTGGATATAATGTTAACTTGGTTTTCATCGACCTAATTTGGCCTATCTAGTTAAGTACTTACATATGATGTGACACTGTTCTGTCTGTTAGTTATGTCCAGTCACCTACATATGATGTGACACTTATCTGTCTGTTAGTTATGCCCAAACATATATATATATATATATATATATATATATATATATATATATATATATATATATATATATGAAATGGCTATTACTGCCTGCTGTTAGTGATGTCCAGTCACCTACATATGATATGACAGTTATATGTCTGCTGTTAGTGATGTCGAGTCACCTACATATGATATGACAGTTATATGTCTGCTGTTAGTGATGTCGAGTCACCTACATATGATATGACATTTATATGTCTATTGGACAATGTCCAGTACGGAAATATATAACACAAATACATGTTACTTTCATTGTATACAAATTGCTAATTTAAACATTCTAATAAATTCTTTACAATGGAAACAAAAACCCTTCTCTCCCTATGGCTTACTCTGTGCATTTTGAAGAGAACTTCACAAGTGTAAAGTATATTGATAGGTGCCTTTAAGTATGACCACTATCGACGTTAAGTCATCGGAGACTTCGAAATGACGTCATTCCTGAAGGGTTGTTATATAAAATGTCCATGTTTTATTTGAAACGTCCTTGTTGTATTTGAAATGTCTTTGTTTTATTTGCCTTTGGGACAGCCGTGAAACTAAGTCGCAATATCATTGTAAGAACAGGCCACAACAAATTTTATACGAATTTCTTAATACAAATACAAGCAATTAATTTTAGCTTTTCTATTCTGTGTTTAAATTTTATTTATTTTTACAGGGGGATTGCGAAAGTTTAGAAAGGTTCTACGTGGTTCGCGTATCTCAAAATTTCATTAGTTCTTGCTCTGATAAACGTTTATTTTGTTAAGGTTGAATCAAAATCATGTAATCCATGTAATACAAAGTAAGAACACAATCATGTTATCACTGTAATACAAAGTAAGATCTGAGCGAATATGACATCAATCAACAGGGCTGTTAAAAATACTCTTACATTGTTTCGTCAATACCAAAACTATATGAAAAGAGTATCGACAATACCAATGCTAATACTCAAGTAAAATGTATTGCAAATATCGATACCAATAACATACCAAAACTTTTGAGGACAACAAAATAATATTAGTTAAAATATAATGAGTGCAAGTTTTTCAAGTTTTTTTCAAAAAGTAAAAACAATAAAATACAATTGCAAAGCACAATTTGAATGCTAACACTGGACAACAGCCAAAAAATCGTCAGGGTTTTTTTTTAACTGATTTAGAATAATTTTGGTGTTCTGAGTCCGAATATTATATTGATTTTGCTCGGTCAGGTCAACTTCTTGAGATACAGCCATAGACGTACCTGACGAGCTATACGTATTCTAATATCAGGGGTTTTGAGTTTAATCATTTCTCTTAATTAGCTGCTTAAAAATTAGCAGCAAAATAATCAGAATTATAAAAACAGAGATAATTATATTTTATTTATAAATCAACAAAATGGATTTTCACTGATGCATATTTGATGCATCAGCGCTTGATTGGGCACAGCCTTCAGTACCCCGACCTTCCATCTGCCCGTCATCCAGCTGCTCACTGCGAAGAAATTCCTGTACCAGCGTTCAGAGATATTCCTGACAGCGACGTTGAGGCCACCACTTTAGACGAGGGAGGTGATACAGAAGGGGAGTATGAATCATAAGATGGTCCGCAGCCGTTCTCACAATGTGAGCTTAATGATCTGGTTCGGAATCTCAGCTTGTCGAATAATTCCTCCGAGCTGTTGGCTTCCAGACTCAAAGAGAAAAATCTACTTGGCAAGGACGCGCGTATCACTTTCTTCCGTAGAAGGCATGAAGACTACATGGGCTACTTCTGCCAGGAGGAAGACCTTGTGTACTGCCGAGTTGTCGCCGGTCTTCTTGATAAATTCGGCGGTCCTTAGTACGATCTAAGAGATTGGCGACTCTTCATTGAATGCTGCATGCGCTCTTTGAAGTGTGTACTTCTCCACAACGTGAGCCAGCTCGCCTCAATCCCTCTTAAAGAGAAATATGAAGCAGTGAAGTGTGTGCTCGACAAAATCCAATATGAGCAGCACCAATGGATCATCTGCGTCGACTTGAAGATGGTGAACTTTCTACTTGTCAGCAATCCGGGTTCACGAAGTAACCATGCTTTATATGTATGTGGGACAGTCGCGACAGAGCCCAGCACTATGTTAAGAAAGAGTGGCCGGCGCGAGAGCAGTTAGTACCTGGGGCGAGAAACATCATAAACGAACCTCTTGTTAACCGGGAGAAGATATTGATCCCACCGTTACACATGAAGCTTTGGTTAATGAAACAGTTTACGCGAGCTCTGGACAAGGATGGGAGGTGCTTCAACTACATATGCCGAGCATTTCCTCAACTGACCATTGAGAAGCTGAAGGCCGGCATTTTTGACGGCCCACAGATACGGCAGCTCATAGAGGACACAGTTCCAAAACTCCATGAACACGTTTGAGTGCGCCGCCTGGAAATCGTTTGTGCAGGTGGTGAACAACTTCTGGGGAACACGAAGGCAGCAAGCCACGCCAGACTCCTCAGCAGCATGATAGAGGACTTCCAAAAACTCGGGTGTTTGATGAGTATAAAGATGCACTTCTGTTCTCACACATGGAGAAGTTTCCTGAAAACCTTGGGGCGATGAGAGATGAGCAGGGAGAAAGGTTCCATCAGGACATCCGCCAAATGGAGGTAAGGTACCAGGGGAGGTGGGACGCAGTCATGCTGGCGGACTACTGCTGGTCACTGAAGAGAGACAACCCAGCAGCTGTTCATACACGGGAATCGAAGAAACGCCGATTTATGCCTTGAACTCTGAACTTTTGTTTCACGTAACGCACATTGTTATACTAATATTATGATAATTATGCTTATCAAATTTGGTGGATGACTAAAACTGAATGAATTTAAATACGTTGACTTTTATTTCTTGAGTAAAACGGAAAAAATCGTCAGGGGTTTATCAGCTGATGATCCGCAAAAATGTGGTTTTTTTACAAAAAACCTATTTTTTTTTAATTTCTGTAGGAAAAATTCCTGACCTGATTGAGCAAAACCAATGTCATTTTCAAACTCAGAGCATCAAAATTAGTCTAATTCAGCTGGAAAACCCAGGACAATTTAAAAAAAAAATATTTTTTTGTTGCCCAGTTTCAACACTTGGCAGCACGTAAGAAAACCATCATTTCAAAATAATCATTGCTTAGCCTAGAATATACAACTTCGGACTTGTGATCCAAGTTGTCTGGCCAGTCGGTATTAAATTTTGGATTGGCCACTGCTGCCAGTTTTGCCTCTGGGTCAGAAACTATAAAACCGAATCGCGCATTTTAATTCCATCAATAAAAAGCTCTGGCAAGAGGTTCACACCGTGAGAGGGTTTTTATGTCGCACAATCATTCGCTGTAGTTGACCTCTTATAAATTTTAGCCTGGGCAGCAAATAGCCAAATCTAATATTATTTTATCCTAGGAAAATGTCCCGTCCTCTACACAATGGAGCCAATACTTCAATGTATTCAATGAATTCCACCGAGTGTCACCGGGAGTAACGAGATACGTGCCGATTGCCATTTTGATTGCATCTGCAGCTAAAGATGAGCGATTTTGATTGTTCTAGATGTCTACTAGGATTACGTCGTAGTAGCCTAAATCTAAAAATACTTAGCTTAGAGATTCTCACGTCAAAACAAAACACGAAGCAAAGCACCGGTGCATAAATGCGCAAAATAAAGAAGCTTGTTTTAGCCTAATATAGAATTGCACAATTAATGAAATTAAATAAAAATGTGTAAAACATTATAGAAAAGTTAATTCTTTCGTTCAAAACTAATAAGTATTAATCTATAATAATAATTAAAAAATGTTTTATTGGAATTCAATCAAAAGTAAAAAAGACACACTCATTATATCATATTCACATATTTATGTTATTTATTATAACTAAAAGTAAAATTGTGGGAGATGACATAACAGATAACTAAATATCTTTTTACATTGGTTGATACATAGCAATAACAAAATAAATGATATAGACCTATCTATATCTAGGATGTCAAGCATGCTTTTTGAATTTAAAAAAAAATAATTTAAGTTAGTAATAAAATATTAAACAATATAACAACAACAAAATTATAAATAAATAAAAATATTCTACTACATGTGAATTACGCACAGATATACTTCCATCTTTTCTATTTTTTGTAAAATTAAATGTAAAAAATATTTTTTAAAAAAAGTGTTTCCCCATTATTCTACATTATACGCAAACCACTCGTTATATTCCTGAAGACAGACATATAATTTATTATTCTATATGGGGATCGAAATAAATACATACATTATAAAAATAATATTTATATAATATTTTAAAATAAATAGATAAATCATAAAGTTTTATTTAAAGCCATTTTGTGTCACGAGATAAATCATTGGATGACGTAAGTCAATGTATGATGTAGGTCAGTGAACGTAAAGATAGTAAGCTATCTACTTTAAAATGTACTATGACCACGCAATTACATAGGGTTTATTTTAGTACACAAATTTACGCAATAAGGTGATTGTAAAGTTGGAGTTTTGTAGACCACGTAATAGTTGAAACCACGCCCGTCTTCAATTAAATTAAAATCAGTGTTTACTCATGCGTTAACGTCTTCGCTCTGTATCCATCCAAATAGCAATCTTCTCTAGCTACGTAGCTATAGACAGTTGATTAAATCACGTCTATTAGGGTCAACTAGTGCATTTTTTCTGCTACTGTTTACAAAACATTTGTATTTAAAAGTATGACAACTTTGAAAACTTATTTTTTCGGTCTAATTACACGGTTGCATCCCTTTGACCATAGTCCCCTAAAGTTAATAGCAGTACATGTTTTTTTTTTATTTATTTAAATAGACTTGAAATCGAGAGAAGCTTAAAATTAACCAATTAGTTTCCACTCTTCGAACTTTCGTCTAAAATACACGCAACTCTTCCATTTATAAAGTAACGGAAAACGAGCAAAGAATAGATTTTGAAAGCACCCAGTCCGTTTGCCCGTATGAACTAGGCCAGTGTTTCCCAAAGGGCAGTACGCGTACCCCAGGGGTGGTAAGAAATGAGTGGCGGGGTACGCACTGCATTAGAGCTGAGAACACCTGGTAAACATGCACGGCTAAAACGAAAACAATGAAATGAAGGGAAACCAGTCAGTAAAAACAATGTGCAAGTTTGTTTTTTTTTACTAGGGGCGCACAGTATAAAGAAAATGAATAGGGTGGGTACACAGATGTCGAAAGTTTGTTGAAACACTGATTTATGCCCACTAGTTCAAATATATTTGGACACAGTGGCGTACCTAGGGATTTGGGGGGTCGGTGGGAGGGGGACTCGGCCTCTATGGGGGCCCCTGCATTTTGACATTCGACATCATGACATGAGATAATGTACTTAATATTAAATGCACAAAAAAAATTTCGGACGTCCTTTGGTGGCCCCCCTCAAGCTGGGGCGCGGGAGTACTTTCAAATTTGGACCCCCCCTCACCTTACCCTAATTACGCCACTGTTTGGACACATGTTTTTTTTTTTAATCTGTCATAATTTATATTTTCGGGAGTGAAAGAAGTCTTCGTTTTACAAATAAATAGATTACGTACACAAAGTTTAAAAAAAAACTAGCTTTGAAGACATGTAATAAATATATATTAGATGAACAGACAGACTTGCACACAAAAGTTCAAAATTATACGTTAAAAAAGAAGATGGCAATATTTTAACCAAAATAAGAAGTTTTAAACTGCACACATGAAATCGTGCCCCCCCCCCCCGAATGTGCGTTCTTTAACACCGGGTGTTTATTATTTAAATCCGCATCTGTTTATTTCCCCGATTTGCCGACACCCCCCCCCCCCCCCCCAATTAAACGTAAACAACAATCAGATGCAAGCACGCCATTGGCTAAAAAATTGTTTAGAGAGACACTGATTACGAAATTCATTGCTACTAAATAGGTTTAAGGCAGGTCTATTTTACTGTTTAACAATTATTAGACAAGATGTTCTCAATTATTATTATCATTTTTTAAACATTGTATTATTTGTACACTTATTTATTTGGTCCGATTACTTTATTTACCGTAATTACATTCCGTATCATTCAGATACAAGAAGCCCTATTCACATGTGGGCGTCAGATTGTTGAAAGTCAGTGTCAGCCAAACTGGTATAAAATAAAATCCATAAGAATAACTGGAGAAAAATAAATAGTGTATTAAACAAGGCAGTTATAATGTTGAAATGATTTAAAATCGATTTTTTATGATTACAAGCTATATTGAAACCGATTGTTTATGATTACAAGCTATAGTGAAATCGATTGTTTATGATTACAAGCTACATTAATCGCTAAACTTTTTTCTGAGATGAATGGCTCAATACGCATGCGCGAAGGGGACGGATGGTCATGCGGTAAAGCGCTCGACTGTCGACCCGAGGGTTCCTGGTTCGATCTTCGGTGAGGGCTAAGGAATTTTTTCAGGTTATGGCTAAAGTCCTCGCCATGACTCCCGTGGTGCCACCATGACCATTGCACTATCGGCTATGGTGGGGATGAAAGAAGGGCACCATTAAAAAACCGTCCCGCTACTGATTTGTAGGATCTAACAGATTTCATCTCATCCTTACAGTGGACTTCACGCACACACGCACACGCACACAGATAAACACTTAATACACACTCACATACATAAATATATATATATATAATACAACGTATTATTATTTAACGTACATTTATCTCAGCGGCGGGTGCACCTGACACTCACCCTGGGCCCCAACCTGACAGGGTCCACCTCTGAACGTAGACAAACTAACCGGCCCTGTTGTGGTCCACCTCTGAACGTAGAAAAACTAACCGGCCCTGTTGTGGTCCACCTCTGAACGTAGACAAACTAACCGGCCCTGTTGTGGTCCACCTCTGAACGTAGACATTAACCGGCCATGTTGTGGTCCACCTCTGAACGTAGACAAACTAACCGGCCTTGTTGTGGTCCACCTCTGAACGTAGACAAACTAACCGGCCTTGTTGTGGTCCACCTCTGAACGTAGACAAACTAACCGGCCTTGTTGTGGTCCACCTCTGAACGTAGACAAACTAACCAGCCTTGTTGTGGTCCACCTCTGAACGTAGACAAACTAACCGGCCTTGTTGTGGTCCACCTCTGAACGTAGACAAACTAACCGGCCTTGTTGTGGTCCACCTCTGAACGTAGACAAACTAACCAGCCTTGTTGTGGTCCACCTCTGAACGTAGACAAACTAACCGGCCCTGTTTTGATCCACCTCTGAACGTAGACAAACTAACCAGCCCTACTGTGGTCCGCCTTCGAAAACAGACAAACAAAGGTGCGCTGGTTTGATCTAGTATGCGGTTGATAGAGAGAGTATTCTTAACACGGCCGGTATCTGCCATGTCATACTTTATTACTAAGGAGTTTTTCCTCAATCTTTTTGAGGTGGTGGAATACTAAACTTTCCAATTTTTTCCCATCACGGCACCTACCTTTTTGAGGTGGCGGAATACTAAACTTTCCAATTTTTTCCCATCACGGCACCTACCTAAAAAGCCTTTTGTAAAAAATTATTTAGGAGGCCATTTGAAAGTGGCGGCTTTAATAGTATTTTCTCCTACATCCAACCCCCCCCCCCCCCACCATTTCCATAGCCCCTAACCCCCTTCCCAAATGTACATTTGCAAGGGGTCCCCGAAAACGTCCGAAGGGCTCTGACATGAACACATCCAATTATTAAAAATAAACAACACAGTCACTTGTTGGATATCAATAACTTTTTTTTTTAGCGAAACACATTGAATTGGTTGCACGGATATATAAACAGTGTTCCGCGGATCAATGATTGAGAACCAAACAACACACGCCCACACGCACTCACTCACGAAGACATAAATAGAGTTACATTTTTTGTGAAGTTAAAAACATTTGATTGAAAGAATTGTTTATTTTGTTTTAAATGTGAATATGTCAGTGATTAATTCATGAAACACTTACCTATGTAATAAATTGTTCCTTACTCTGGATATGAGCTCAATAGAAAGAGCCCTACAAAGGAAGAAAGATAATCAGAAGCTAATCTATGTTGATTAGACAGACAGACTTGAACTACGTCTTCTGCTTGTAAATAAAATACTCCACCTGTAACAGAGAAATGTCTCGTGAGTATTGATTTCACTTTATCGAGTCAAGGAATTTCTACAATGGTTTGGTTTTGTCTAGTTTATATCGAGTTATGACCGCTGTCAGCATTTACTTTTCAAAACAGATATTCAGCAGATGTAACCTGCATCCCTGAGATTTAGCATCTAAACTTTTGATTATTTACACTCACAAGTGTGCCAGTGGTCAAGTGGTTGTAAAATCCGACCGGAATGACGTAATTCAGCAGTTCGAATCCCGGCGATCAGAATTGCTGCTCATTTTCCCCATCATGGGGAAGGGGGACTTACAAAAAGTGACCCCCATGATTCACACGCTCCTATGAGATCCTTGATTCTACATCGGCCCCTATGGCTTTGCCGTGTGAAGGCATAAGGTGGCCTAAGCCCGACTGAGGTTACTGTGGGCCGGAGGCTTGTAACCAAAATAAAGTTCTAATTTTATTCACTAAATGACACGACGTATTACATGTATGATACACTTCCAATTACAAGTCTAATTCTTAAACATTATGAAATTTTTTACTTCCTTTTTTTTTCATTCTGTGCTTTATTTTATTACTGGTTGTACTATTTTTACTTGTAGATCAAATATTAAAAACAGTTTTAAAACTAAGGTTAAAGGCAAAGGTTCAAAACAAAATGTTAAAGGCAAAGGTTCAAAACAAAAGGTTAAAGGCAAAGTATCAAAACAAAAGGTTAAAAGCAAAAGTTAAAAACAAAGGTTAAAAAAAAAACTGTTATAATTGCAGTGACTCGAATAAAATACATGTACTTCAGTTAAGATTCAAACAGTTTACCGGTGAAAGTAGTTTTTGTTACGAAAGCTCTGCCGTGAAGGGAAATGAGTGATCGGAGCAGAACTCCAGACTTTGCACCGTTCGGGCTGATACGATGTATGTAGACAGATGACGTCTTAGGTTAAATCCAGGAGGAAAAATATAACTGTTAGATACACCAAATGGGCGTTTGAATTGAACTAACAAACTTCTACTTTATTTTTATATCTGCGAAACTATTTACCATTCATTCATACTTTCAAGGATCAATCCATACATTTATCCAGGCCCGTAGTGTTTATCCTCCCCCCCCACTGCGTTTTTCTGGCCCCCTCTGCTTGTTTTCTCTACTTAGTATCATTTATTCCCCCCCCCCGGTGCTATTGGCCTGGCCCCTGATGTAGAATGCCTGGCCCCTGATGTAGAATGCCTGGCCCCTGATGTAAAATTTTCATACTATGGGGCTGAATTTATCCATTCATCCATCATACTTTCACATATTCATTTATCTAACAAATCATTCGTCCATTCATTCATCCATCTATACACCTTTCCATCATCCTATACACCCAAACCATCCATCCATCATTCCATCTATCCATTCATACATGCATCCATTCATTCATCCATCAAAATTTATATCCACAGATGCATCGAATCATTCACCCATTCTATTATTCAATCTCAAATGTATAAACCCATTTATCCATCAAGTTATCCTTCCATGTATCCATCAATTTATCTGCCCAGTTATCCTTCAATGCATCCATCCGTTTCCCAACTATCTCTGTCAGGCGTCAGACCAGGACTAAATACATTAGAGCTATGAATATGTCTTACATTGCCTTGATAACATTCATGTAATGTAACATTCATGCCACAGTAAACATAGTAGAGACCTGGTAATAAGAACAAAGACACTTTGAAGGGAAAAGATATTTAAAACTAATTCAGTTATATTATATCATTTATTTTTTAAAGTGCGAAAAGTAATTTATTCTTATAGTAAGTTTATTTTGAGCAGTCTACCTGTATATAAAACGCGAATTCCCTCGCTGATAACTTCTGCACCACGAACATGTTCAACTAATGGGTTCAGTATGGCTGGGTTCAAAGTCAGAGCAACATGTTGCCCTGCAAGTGGAGTTATGTAAGATAAGAGAAATAGAGTCAAATCAGGGCCGATTAAACATTATAGGGTGCTCTAAGGAAGGACTTAAATGGTTATTATGGGATATTTAGGTAACATTGCTTAATAACTGGGATTCTAATAACATCGAATTTATATAAATAGAGATATTTGGGTAGCTGTGGGTGGGGGGGGGGTCATCTCATCGCCTAGTTTAAAAATACTTCCTCTAATCCCAACGGTCGTTCTTTAGGTGCCGTTCATATTTGGAGACCATTTGTTATCATTGTTTGTGACAGTTCGGCCTTATCTCCCCTTTCCCCAGGCGTTACGTAATGAGTTAGCAGTCATCTTTGCTTATCTTCTTTTTAAATAAAATCCAACACTCAAGTCAGTGGGATGGGGTGGAGGTTACACCTTAATTGTTTATTTTACTTCACATGAATATAAGAAATAAACATTTTATTCAAAAACCTGTCAACATTTCTTCATACCTTCCATTGTTTCTGTTTTGTTAAAATTCGAAAAAAAAAAACATCTATAGATTTATTTATACATCTGCAGTGACGCTAAGTGGAAGCTGAATACAAAATGCTGGTCAAATATAATATTTACCGTTTTCACCCCGACATGAATTGACCTGTTTAGATAATTGATAATGTCTATGAACTGAAACAGGTGTGGCGTTTTTCTCTGTGACGCTAAACTGTTCTCTGTTTTCTGAAAACAGTTATTAAAAAGAATTATTAAGGTAACACAAGATTCGATGGTGTTTCTATTTATCTAAGCAAATTATCATGACCAGCAACTGAAGAGTTGAAGTTTATGTCAACTTTATCAACTTGGAATATAATTTATCTTTGTTTTTTTGTATATTATTTTGTCAATAAAGAATGAAAATGATAAATTACCTTTGTCAGAAGAGATACTCTCTTGAATCTACAATTAAAAACATTCGTTTAAAATACAAAACGAATTAGTTTAGTTCAAGTAAAATAAAAACTTGACACAAAATGGAGAGTAAACAAAATATAATGTTAGTTAAGTATTGAATGTGGATATGTGTTCTAGAACTAGCCTTTTATGTCTGTCTACCCATGTTTCAGTCAGTCTGTATACATTCTACCTGTATGTCTGTCTACCCATGTTTCAGTCAGTCTGTATACATTCTACCTGTATGTCTGTCTACCCATGTTTCAGTCAGTCTGCACACATTTTACCTGTATATCTGTCTACCTTTATCACAGTCAGTCCGTACATATTCTACCTGATCACATTTTACCTGTTTGCGTTGAACATGGACGTCCATAGATATCGATTTGTCTTTTTGAAGTTTTCTACGTCTTTGGTGAGCCTCAGAAATTTCATCAATTAGAATCTCTAAATGTATATTTAGTTCATTTTCATTCTAAAAACAAGATTTCATCAATTAGAAGCTCTAATTGCACCCTTATCTGATCTTCATTCTAAAAACAAGATTTCAAATCAATCCCAACACAACTGCAAGCAATTTATGTAATCGTTACTAAATATAACTAAATGCTAAATAGTAATTCTAAATGTAATATTAATAGTGTCTTCATTTATGAAAATGAATATTTGAAATCAAGGTAATTGTTTAGTATAGTATCGAATTTTTTTTTATTTTGATGTGGTCGGTAGCACACAGGTCCGAAGCATGCAGGTTCCCCCCCCCCTACGTTTTGTCTGGCCCCCTCTACTTGTTTGCTCTACTTAGTAACATTTATTTCCTGCCTCCCTCCCCCCCCCCCGCTTTTGGCCTGGCCCCTGCTGTAGAATGCCTGGCCCCTGCTGTAGAATGCCTGGCCCCTGCTGTAGAATGCCTGGCCCCTGCTGTAGAATGCCTGGCCCCTGCTGTAGAATGCCTGGCCCCTGCTGTAGAATGCCTGGCCCCTGCTGTAGAATGCCTGGCCCCTGCTGTAGAATGCCTGGCCCCTGCTGTAGAATGCCTGGCCCCTGCTGTAGAATTTTCACGCTACGGGGCTGGTAGCACATGTTACGTCAGAGGCTTAAAACATGGCGGTGTTTACTTTTAAATACAATGAAATATAGGTAAAGAAATTTTTTTAAGTAACTTAGAATTATTAGCGAACAATATTACTGTCAATATGAAAGGCTATTCATCTTGTGGGCGCACCGTCCTAGCCAGTTACCGAAATCAGTCCCAACGACACTGCAAGTAAAAAGTAATCGTTAAAATAATTTACAACTATTTGTTGTTTAATGCTCAACAATGGGGCAGTTTTTGTAGTGCTCTTTTGTCTATCATCACCGCCAATAGTCGACAGTGCACCATGGGAAACCACCAGATCTCTGCCCCCACCCCCCCAAATAAAAATTTGAAAAAAAAAAACATGTCAAACATACAACATACCCCATATATATCCGGCACATTTCGCTGTTCAAAACATCGTAAAACAAGACAAAGACTTACAAGTGACATCAACAGCGACGAACTCCCTAAAAAAAGACATGCTCTGAAAAAAATCGAATGCGTTAAATTCTGAAGTTGTAGGCTACTTCACACATATTGTTTTGTTTCTAGACCAAAAACTGGACAATTTTTTTTTAACCGGGTACTTTAATTTTATGTACGGGGTGGACAAGGAGCAGAATGATGCTAAGGGAGCAGAACGCGGGGCAGAGGGAAGCACCTAAAAGTCCTTACTTGGCCCATGGACTGTCAAGATTTAAGGTGCTTCAAACTTTGAGATTGAATATCTTACTTACTTCCATGCTCCATAGAATGGCGCTTTACGTAGGCGTTGAGTGAACATTCTTTGAACTTTAAATGCTTTCAATGTATATTGCCCGACGGGCAGCGGTGTTGACTGAAAAAAAAAAGACCGAGACATATTTACATGAAGAAACTACTCAGGGAGAATGTAAATCTAGTATTTCAATTTTTAACAAAATAGATTCGAGTGGCGGCCCCTGGTAGTTGGCGGTCGTGTGCAAGTGTACAGCTACCTCTGACTGATGGATTTACAAGTAGCCGCCAGCTAAATTTAATCCTTGTTAAAGATGTCTTACAGACAGGGCCGGCCTTACACGGGCTGGGCCTTACTGGAGGGTAATCACTCTAATCGATCACAAGCCGGCCCTGCTCACAGATAATCAGAGGCGAAACCAGCAAAAAATGCTGAGGGGGGGGACTCACATTATGAAAAAAGACAGTTTGACAGTCTTTTTTGTAACTTTATAACAGTAATTATGTATTGATGATTTGGATTGGGAGGGGGGCTCAAGCCCACTCCCTGCCCCCCCCCCGGTTGCGCCACTGCAGATAATAATCCCCCTCCTCTCCAGCAGAACTGTAAAATATGATTTTGACAACAGAACTTATAAGATATGTGATTAACTTATACTAGGGTACAGGCAGGGCTTGGTTAAGGTCACTGCGGGCCTCAGGCAGGGCTTGGTTAAGGTCACTGCGGGCCTCATGCTAAAAAGGGCCTAATTTTGTGAACGAGAAGACTAAATGTTTCACTTGTCTAATGAAATAAAACAATTCCACATTCCTAATTGTACCCCTGTCCCCATTAGTTTGAAAAGTGTCTGTCACAATTCTTGACGTCTTCTTGTATGAAGCTACAATGAGTTTGAAAAAGAAGACTGTGTTTTTCCCCCACATAGCCTACGAGTATAGAACTATTTGGTAAAGTTCCCTTAGCCCTACGGAGGTCATCGGGGTCAGATGAAGTGTCGAATTCATCTGTTTCTATACTCTCGGCATATGAAAGGATTGTGTGGTTATCACAACGCCCAGCCGCCTTTACTCCCCAAGTCAGGTACCCATTTAAAGCTGTGTGGATTTGTGGGGCATTAACAAACTTTTCGCACTGATAATCAAACCCATGACTCGAGACCCGAGCATCTACACCACTCGGCCATACGTCCCACTACAGAATTTTTTGTTTGATGGTCAATCTATTCCTGTGTGGAGGAAGAGTTGTACAGTAGTTTCTATGTCAAAGCAATGTTGAGTTATTATGATTTAAGTTTTTACTTAGCTCTACTCAATGTATTTCTGATAGTATTGTAGAAATGATTTGTCATAATATTTCTAATCATCAGGAAGCCATAAAAAGATGTTGCTACTATGCTCTACCTCAATTCCATGGGCGTGGCTTAAAAGTTGTCGTTTCTACAAGATATTAATTTTTTAATTCAAATGGAAAGGTTAAGTATTTATTTTTTTATTGCTATTCTAGCCATTCTATTAGTTTTTTTTTTTTAAACTTTGGTTGAAATTGTATATACCACTTCTAGAAATAATTATTTTCAGACCTTCATGTCAAAAAAGTCGCACAAGGCTTCTTATGGGAAGTGCTTCCTAATATCAGATACTAATCCTATTAATAAAAATGTACTCAGGTTGATGTGTAGTGAAATATGTTATCATCTTTTTGTTTTCAGACTCTCTACCCTCCTTTTATAAAATAAGTGTATCAATAGATAAATATGAAAACATATATATGTATATGTATATTTACCTTATCTTTGTTTGTAGCTGTCTGTAAATCCATTAACATTTGTTTGATATCACAGTATTCAAATGAATATTACTTCTTTTTCATTAGTATTTTTTTTTCAACAATCCTTATTTTTTTCTATATACATGTATTACTTTTTTTTCTTACTTAATTACTTAACTGCATTTTTATAACTCGCCAGTAATCAAACTAATTTCCTAGAACATGAGATAATTTAATGGTTATTTGAGATAAGATACAATGAATATCATTGTGTAGGCCTACACATAAGTAACCAATCATCACCATGCTTATGTCACAAAAAGGTCTAATCAAGGCAATAGCATAATCATGATAATAGATTAGAAAGGCATTCTTTATTGCAGTTATCCATATCAGTACTTCCCAAAGTGTGGCCGAGGTACGGGCTGCATAGGACTTAAAACATCCGACAAGCATACACGGCTACACGAATGTTTGGGAAACACTGATTTAAATCAGGAAACGATTATGGCAACAAAAAATACAACTCTATAGCTACTCAAGTTTTATTATAAAACATTACTTTCCCCATTTCTATTCAGTATCTAAATTTCTTTCTCTCTTCTCGTTAAAGTTACATAGTTGCCATTTTTAAAATAATTATACTTGCATCGTTATCCAGTAAAAAAAAAATAAAGAGCAAACAATATCAGACAAAAAGACTTTTGTTTTCTTAGTTGGCCAATTTTTTTGTAATCATACAAATAAGAATGGCTGAATTTGGTCTCATTTTTGTAAACTCATATGTAATTGTATAAAGGAAAAAATAAAACACCTTTCAGATAAATTAAAATGGCCGTGTATTAAAAAATTGGCTATGAGAGTAAGGAAATACCTTACAGATCATTAAATTGGCCGTGTATTAAAAAAATTTTGATACGAGAGTATGAGATCTTTTGCTTTTATTTGACACATGGAAAAGAAAATGCAATAATTACAAATGAATACAACATACTCTCTACGTTGCAACTATTTCTATTCGGCCTTGGCATATTTCCAGCGTAATCAAAGTCATAGATATAATCTATGGTCGAAATATAGTCATTCTGGTAGCGAGGCGGATTTTCATGCTGCAGCAACACCTGCATGCTGTAGGTTACCGGTCCAACTACTTGCGATCTCCCATCCATCTACAGGTATCTCACGTGGTGCCTCCTTGTCCATTGCACTATCGCCAACTTTTCAATTTTTATTTCTGGGTATCAAGGAAATATGTTGTTTTTTTTTTCCCTTGTTCATTATTAATTAACATAGAGTTCTTTAAATCGAAGGGGAATAATTTAATGATATGCAATGATGTAAAGACTTATCTCCCCTTTTCTAGCCTGACAGTTTTTATTTTATTTACGACAACCCAAACGATTAAGTCATTTTATAGCAGACCCTTTCTGTACCAGATGAGGCGAATTTTAATGTGGGTCTCAACAAATTTTAAATTTATAATTAATGGTTTGAGTATCAATTTATAACAACTCTATTGGTTACAAAATTAAAAGTTTGTAAAACTGCAAATAACAAAAAATACACATTCTTAACAACGCTATAATTCTTTTTATTTAACGGTATTTTTAGAGCATTTTCGAAAAAAAAATGCTCTATTGTCCCCGTTTTGTCTGTCTGTCTGTCTGTCCGTCCGTCATCACCCTAGATCTCGACAACCATAAGTCCTAGACCCATGATGTATATATCATTTTGTAGGTCTTGGCCTGCCAAGAAATGACTTTTTCCATTTCGCGATCTGACCTCTCAGGGCCGTAAAAGGGGCCTTATAAAGTACCGTTTTTTTTACTATATAAGCTATATTATTAATGGACCGCCCTATATCTCAGCAACCATAAGTCCTAGACCCATGATGTATATATCATTGTGTAGGTCTTGGCCTGCCAAGTGTACATCAAAAGTCCATTTCGCGATTTGACCTCTCAGGGCCAAAATATAAGAGTTTTTTATGTACCGTTTTGCTTATATTTTAAATATAAATAATAAAAGCTAATCAAAGGGGCGTAATCATTATTTATTTTTGTAACAGTTGTTCAAATATAAAGAAACGTCCTTTTAATATCTTTTTTCAGATATATGCATTACACAATTGAATTTATAAACATTTCCAAAATTTACACATATTTACTGAAAGATAACAAACGTACTGATACATAACATGAAAATGCGCTAACACGTCCTGTGTCCAGAATGGAACAGGCTTAATTGCTTGTTTCTTTACCACACGAGTCGCGAAACCAAAACTACTTTGAAACTAGGTCACAAAGCGTTGAAGTTTGAGAAACCCCGTGTCTACCACAACACCGTCACTCCAACTTATTCAAATATTTTATTTTAATGTACAAATATTAGGCCTATTTAGCTACTTTAAAACATGTGTAGCGTATGCCTACGTGTATTTAATAGTTGTTTTTTTATAGACATATTAATACCCTTGTTTGGCTTCTAATAAGGACAGTGGCTAAATGGATGTATTACGCGGTCTATATTTATTAGTATAACTCAATCATCTCTATACTTATAAGACGCATTTGTTGTCTGTCTGTCTGTCTGTCTGTTCCCTTATAACTCAAGATCCAGACAAACAAATTATGTGAAATTTGTTACATATACACATAATTATATGGGGAAGGTTATAGGACAGGTTTCGTTTCATATCGATGGGTAGTTTAATTGTAATTAATTTTTTTTATTTTAGTATTTTACTATATTAAAGTAATCTCGACGGCGCCATAAATAAAATTCCTCTGTGACGTCTGTGATCAAATAGAACTTGCGCGCTGGTGCTGTATTGTGCCTTTGTGGTGAAAAGAATTGTTGATGTTTTTTCATGCTCTCTGATTTGTACAGTTTGAGAGAGAGAGAGAAAGAGGGGGGGGGAGATAAAGAGAGAGAGAAATAAAGAGAGAGAGGGGGGGCAGGGGGGAGAGAGAGGAAAGGAGGGTAGGAAGGAGGGAGGGAGGGAGGGGGAGAGAGGAGGGAGGGGGATGAACAGGGGGAGAGAGGGAGATGGGAGAGGGAGTAGGGGGAGAGGGAGCAGGGGAGAGGGAGAGAGAAAGGAAGGAAGGAAGGGAGAGAGGGGGTAGGGAGGGAGAGAGAGGGGAGGGAGGGAGAGAGAGGGTGGGAGAGGGAGGGAGAGAGATAAAAAGTGAGGGGGGCAGGGAGGGAGAGAGAGGGAAGGAGGAGGGAGGAGGATGGACGGGGGGAGAGAAAGAGGGGGAGAGGGGAGAGAGGGAGGGAGAAAGGGAGGGAGGGAGAAAGGGAGGGAGGGAAAGGGAGAGAGGGGGAGGGAGGGAGGGAGAGAGAGAGGAAGGGAGAGGGGGGGCAGGGAGAAAACAGAAGGTAAACAGAAAACCTTATTTTAAACCCGGGCAAACCCGGGTACTGGCAACTAGTCTATATATTATGAACTCAATATTTCCGTACAACAATGAACAAACAGGCAAGTGACAAAAAAATCTGCCTTTGATTGTCGTCTGCTGTGTTGTTTACTTACTCGCTTGAATGGGATCAGTGTTTCAAACGGACTGACCTTTCTTCCGAAGTGGACAACTATAACAATGTGGTTAGGCCATTTTGAAAATGTGTTCTCTTTTTTAATTGTTATATATTTGTTCTCTATCACATGTCGACATTGCTAGGTATAATTTAATGGTAGAGTCAATGAGACAAACATGACCTAGTTAACGATTGCATGTCTATTTTGTTACCCCCCCCCCCTTTCTTATTCTTTTTTATTTTTTTCAAACACACCAATGACATAAAAAAAAAAACTGTGAAGGCTTCGAAGGCATTGTGAATCAGGGCGTGGCTAACAATTTGGGGGCCATCCCACAAATAAAATGAAATATTGTTTTAAAGTCAATTCATATTAAAGCATAACATATGTGAGTTGTTAATAGAAGTCAGGTCAGTCGTTATTATTTATAGGAGGAGTAGATCGCTGCCTAACCGCTCCCCCACCACCTCTCCGAACAGCTAAGGCGCCCCCTGTTGGGACTTTATTATCCATCATTGGCAATCAGAGCCCGTGCCAGGGACCAAGGCTAAAATGAGATATGATTAACTGTTTGGGGGGCGGAAGGGGGCTGTCAGAGGGCAAAGATTATTACGGCTCAATATTTGCACTTGAAGGCCTTGCTTTGGACCCCCGAACGCACCTTAGTTTAGGGCCTCCTAATGAACATTTGTATTGAATCCCCAAATTTACCACTGCTTAGGGCCCACGAGTATAATAACGGTGCTGACTGTCAGTGGCGTAGCGAGGGGGGGGCATCATGCCCCGGGCGCCACTAACAAAGGGGCGCCAAATGGTATATTTTTCATATAATAGTATATGGTTTTCGAATGGGGGGGGACGCTAAAAAGGTAATGTGCCCCGGGCGTGAGTTAAGCTCGCTACGCCACTGCTGACTGTAGTATGCTGACTCACTAGCCACAAGTACAATAACTAATTTACCGTTGGTGAGCGTATGCTAATTTTATCTACAACATCACTCTATCACTTAGACCATACTTGGTAACAGTTTTAAGCGTAGGGTTTTGGGGGCCCGGGGGCTTAGCCTCTTGGGGGGGGGCTGCATTTTTACATTCGACACCATGACATGAGATATTGTACTTAATATTTAATGTACGAAAATTGGGCCCCCCTCAAGCTGGGACCCGTGGGGACATTCGAATAGGACTCCCCGTCCCTAGTCACGCCTCTGCTTGGTAAGTACGCCCTCCAAATTAACGGGAGGGAGGAGGTACGACTCGTTAGACTGTTTATTCCGACTCGCTCTCCGCCGCTCTTTCACATAATTTACGTTTAAATTTCCTTCTTCCTGTAAGGATGAGATGAAATCCCTTAGATCCTATAAACCACTAATGGGACGGTTTTATGGTGCCCTTCTTTCATCCCCACCATAGCCGATAGTGCAATGGCCATGGAGGCACCACGGGAGATATATCGGGAACTTGAGCCAAGACCTGAAAAATTTCCTTGGTCCTCACCGGAGATCGAACCAGGTACCTTCAGATCGACAGTCGAGCGCGTTACCGCACGACCATCCGTCCCCTTAATTAGTTCACATAAACTGCTCCATTTTCTCTTGGTCTGTCCCCATTGACATATTTAAGAATCCATTGTGTCCTACGGTTCTAAGAGCTAACAGCACATCAATGTATCGAAAATCCGATTTGTACACATTCAAAATCAACTTCTTGCTTGATCCAACAGGTCGACAAGCCCAACGGCTCTTCCCGACTGCACTACTGACCCATTTACCTGCCGACCTAACTAACCACTGTCCCTGTTAACACGAACATCGCATACCTTACTTGACCACTGTCCACCTAATACGAAAGTCATGGGGTGAATCATATTGAACGTGCGGGAGTTTGGGTCTTTGCCATAGTAACCGCAACCAGAACACATCTCAGGGGTCTCTGTAGGGTACGGGTAATCTTTTTAAACAGTAATTTAGCAGCTGGGGGTGTGAATATTTGCCTCAACCACGTGAAAGTTTTCCTGCTATCAGGTTGTAGTGTTTCCCTAGAAGATGAGTAGGTTCACGCGCATGCACAACTCGCCGAGCGTGCACAAACACATTACAATTATAATGCGCAAATGTTTCGTTTTGTGGGCGAATATACTGATAGGTGGAGCGCACTGTCAATATTAACTGGCCGCACACACACACGGCCTTTGAACATAAAAATAGAGGCAACATTGATCATGTGATGATTTGCTTTAATCATTTTATCTTTTATCTTAATCATTTAATCCTTTGTCTTAATCATGACGTGATGACCCCCGGGACTCTAGGAGTATTTTTGTAGCCCCCCCCCCCAAACCTTTTTGCAAGAGGGATTCGAGATTTTAAGCCACATCCACTGGATGAAAGTAAACATGAAGAAGCCACCACCTCCCTCCCCACCACCCCCCCCACACACACACACACGCACGCTCATTAATTTATGAAGAAATTTTTTTTTCGAATCAGTCTGTCACTACTGGAATGTTCAACATAATTCCATTACAAATTACAATGTGCCTCTCCGCCATCATTCAATGTTCTTCACCAACATTCGATATAAATGTTGTGGCTATAAGTATGGAATGTGTTAGTGAAAAGGTTTGTACAACTACTGGCAATAGAGGAAAGTATTTGCTGTTCAATGCTTCATATAGGTTGAACTGTATCTTTTTTTTTTTTTAATAATATAGAAATGAATTAAAGAGCTCCCCCCCCCCACCCCCATATTTAAAAACAATATAGTTGCCGACTTTTCCATTGAAAGGCTCACACAAATTCCTCTTGAATGTCCATCTTCAATATCTGATATATATATATATATATATATATATATATATATATATATGGCCCACATATTATATGGTTTGACTTAAACAATTTTCTGGTAAATATGTATTGCCAGTTTGGCTTAAACAATTTACTAGTACATAGGTATGGTACAATGTATGAAATAAGGTAGGAAAGGGGCCGTCCATAAAGTACGTCACGCTATTTTTGACAATTTTCGACCCCCCCCCCCTCCCCTCCTGTCACAAAGCTCGGGGACCCCCCCCCCCCAAAAGTACGTCACACTTTCAAAAAAAATTGTTATTAACAACTAACAAAAATTTAATCGAAAACTTAAAAATCACTATTAAATGGCTTAAAATATACATATTAAAAGAACTATCAGATTATTATATGACATTACTAGTAGAATAACTAATTGTCAACTGTTGTCACAGTTATTCTTTGAAACAATAACTCAATCAATTGAATGTGAAAAAAAAATTTGCAAAAATTAGACTTGACAATTATATAATAAACATCATTTATATGCTACCTTTTCATTTACAATGGGTCAGGTCAACTTTGAGATAATCTTCCGATTATTATTATTATTGACACAGGATAAGAAGTAGATTAGCGAGACTTGACCTCAACCAGTGATTAAATAATAAAAATGGAAACAAAACAATGTGACTAAAAAAAGGACTAGATTGACAAATTATGTGAGCAGCTCTTGGGCTACATTGAATATGTTTAAAGTGGACCTGTGAATTATGTTTCATTAAAAAAATATTCACTAGACATCATCCATCCATGGTGAAGTGAAGTGTTCATCCATAGTTACGACTGACATAAATCTTTCCCCATCATCGTTTTCTGGAAGAATAACTGCAGACAGATCAACTTCATCCTCGTCTCTCCTCTGATTGTGCATTTTCCATTCTGCCAATAATTGCCATGAGTTCTCTGTGCCTTCTAGCAGCGATTCTCAAAGGACGGAGGCGTTTTATCTGAGTTGATTATGGAAAATTTTGGGTTGGCACATTCTCCTGCGCTCGAGCTCTGTGTTGTCCTGTATGTTTCTTCAACATTGTTTGTGAGATCATATGGTTGTACTTTTAAAACTCCTGTTGATCTTGGCATAATGTCATCAAATTTGAAAGTTTGTGCCACAAACAATGAAGAAAATTTATGAGCATCGGCATCTGCTTTTTCTGAAGCTCTGAGTCCATTAGTTAAGGGCTGTTTTAAGGTCATCGTAGGCCTTAGGCACTTTCAAAGTCGTAGGCCCTCCCCATCTTCATTTTTAATATTTTTCAAGAATGCACCCGCACTTCTTTGCGATTTGAAATCTAAATAAACTTTGAGGACGTCATATGTGACTTTGCTAAGACAAAGAGCCAAAAAGTTTACAGATCTGCAGCTTGACGTGCTTATCTCACACGGTTATATATAGTTACTTTAATACAAACATTATTACATTTTATTGGCATTCTGGACTTGTTTTCACTTTATGTTCTGGTTTTCGTAGGCCCTTGAAAAGTCCGTAGGCCCTAGGCACAGTGCCTACTGTGCCTAGTTGATAAATGATAAAGCTGCTTTGCATCAGTTGTTTGGTTGATTGGGATTGGAGGAGGAAAGAATCTCGAAGGTAAAACGTTGCAATATGAACTCCTAACTAACATGAGGAATTGTGAACAATACATTGAAAGATATGCATTTCATGCTATTTAGACATAAAACTAATTTAAATATTTCACAAAATTTTTGAAAATTACTTTTAAAACTATTAAGTTTTACTAAAAAATAAATAGTAAAATTAGAAATAAATTAAAAAATATATTAAAAATGTGACGTCACACTTGGCCTGACCCACCCTCCCCCATGTCACAAACTGTCACACTTTCTTACACCCCCTCCCCCCCCCTAGGAGCGTGACGTATTTTATGGACGGCCCCAAAGGAATTTTAGTTTATTGGAGTTGTCATGGTTGTGCATTGTACGAACTCATGGTGTGTGTGCTATGTGCACTGTGATTAACATATTTTTTTTACTGGGTTGAACTGTCGTTTTATAAATATAATGAATGACCAGTGTAAAAAGTTATAGAGCTGGTTGAGTGTCAGGTGTGTAGAGGCATTTTGGGGATGAAGCAGGCCCGTAGCAGGCTGAGCCCCCCCCCCGTGCATGACCTGAGCCCCCCCCCCCCCGTGCATGATTTGAGTTTTTTGACAAAGTTTTAATAATAACGGCTATAAAACATCAATCATTTTGTTTAATAAATCAATAAAAATAAAAACTTAAAAGTTTATATTTTGGCAATCATTCAGGCTTTTTATATATACTTACATATATAGCTTATCTAATTTTTGGGCATAAAAGATTGAATCTTATTGAAGTTCACTTCTGGGTATTTTGGGCAGCATTGGCATTTGGTGCTTCAACAGCCGTGTATGAGACCAGTTTCTCAACCCTCACACGAATGCTCACCCCATATCGCAGATCAATGTTACAAAAGCGTCTAAGCAATCTTTTCCTGCTTGCATTTGAAAAAGATTTAACAGACAATCTGAATGCTGAAGCATTTTTAGGTAAATTAAGTGCTAAACCCAGGCCCGTAGCCAGGCCAAAGTAAGCAGGGAGGCACCAAAACCCAGCAAGGGGGCACCTTTACTTTTTCTTTATTTTTTCCTCTTTTTCTTCTTTTTTAAGTGTGGGGGGGCACTCCACGCCTAGCGGGGGGGGGGACACGGCCCCCAGTGCCCCCCCTTGGCTACGGGGCTGGTTAAACCACGAAGTTTGCAAATTTGAAACGTATAGTAATATAAGTTCGCAACCAGTGCCGGCGAGTGGGGGGCAGGGGGGGCAATGCCCAGGGGCCCGGCGAGTTTTAGGGACCTGGACTGAGCTGGCCAATCAACTTTTTAAAATATTAATATCAGCCCAGGGGCGCGAAATTTCTGTCGTTGGGCCTGTTTGCAACATTGTAATAGTTTTATATATTGATATCTTCTGAGGACAACTAGCAACTTAAATAAGTTAATAAAATAACATTGGCTTCTGACTTCATTTTTATACATATGCATGGGCGTATTCATGGGGGAAGGGTGGGCAAGGGGACATTTGCCCCCCCTACATTTTGAAAAAATGTCATATAAGAGGGGGGCATTTGCTCCCTCCCCCCTTACATTTAAAAAAAATGTCATAAAGTTGTTATTTGCCCCCCCCCCCCTGGAAAATTTTTGCCCCCCCCCCCTGGAAAAATTCCTAGTGACGCCCATGTACATATGTATAATAAAAAAAAGTACAAACTCCGTGATTTCTGAGTGATGTTATTTTATTTGCAAATTTACTTTTTAGCAGAATTAATTTTATTTTAAATTGAATAATTTCAACTTTTGTTGTTGATAGATCTGTTCTTTGTTTTCAATATTTTATAAGAAATATCACACAAATAGCTAAGCTTTATTCATGCATCTTTGTCGTTCTTCCCGGGTTGTAAATTAAACAAACAGTATAATAATATAAAACAGGTATCTATTATGTAACAATTGTGTAGCAGAACTATTGGTCAATATATTTATACCAGGAATCAGATATTGCTCAGCCTCAATAAATTTTTATCATTAAAACTCTTTACTATTTAAATTATTTTAAACAAAACTGCAACATGCCATGCATTATTGAAACGTAGTTAAAATTATATATGTCTAATTAATAGCTAAACAATCGGTACTAAACTGCACCATTCCAGATATGGAACTGCAAAAAATTTCTTGGGGAGGGGACTCACTGAGATCCCCTCCCCAAACCCCTCCTCTCCGTTCGCAAGCTTTCGGCGCTTCGCGCCTACATTTTCGCCCCCCCCCCCGAGCATTTCTTCTACCCAACCAGGGGCGGATTTAGGGGGAAAGGCCATGCCCCCCCCCCGTTATCGCAAGTTTAGGTAATACATCATTAAATTATCGAAATATTTTTTTTTCAAAGACCAATTTTCAACAATGAAAACAGTTTTGCCCCCCTACCCCATCAAAATTGTCTAGATCCGCCCCGATCATTTCTTCGGCACCCCCCCCCCCGAAAAAAATTTCTTCGCCCCCCCCCCCCCGAAAATGTCTTTGGCCCCCCCCCCCGCCCAATCCAATATTCCTGGCTACGGGCCTGGGATGAAGTAAGATGTTATGGTCCTGCTAAGTAATTATGTACAGTCTACTGCAGTCATGTTTTGTTGCCAGTATGTTACTAGTATTAAAGAAATGTATAAGGGCAAGAGAAATATGTACGGAACCACCATTTCATCACCACATACTCCACACACCTGCGGCTCAACATTATCACCACATAATACAACAATAGGACTGAATTAATAAATTGTTTGCATTTTTATATGTAAATATTTTAAAGTTTTGGTAAGTCCACTGATTCTATTAAAATTACGTTTAGATACTGTGAGAAGGGAATTATTTTGATTTATACTAAAAAAAAAAATAATTCTATTTTCATGTCAATACCACTTCAGCACTGCTGAAGGATTTATTCCTCATCATCAGATTAAAATGTTGTGCCAATGAATTTAGGAAATGTGGACCGGTAAGACATTGCATCAAAAAAATTTGAATTATTATCTTTTTTACATTCTGTTTTCATTAACTTTACTGAATTTTTTTTTCAGCAAGTATTTCCAAAACATTATTTGCATTCCCCTGAGATTCATAAGGGATGTGATTCCTCATCACGTGTACCAACACTTGGCCTAAAAGTAAGAGGAGAAAATTCGGAAAAATGTTTTATTTATAACAGAAAAAATGTTCAATAGATTTGGAAAATGTCAATATACAAGTAGTACTTATAAAGAATTTTTTTTATTATTGTAAGAAATGAAGAATAAAAATATGTACTGATATGTCTAAAAATGAATTTTTGCTGATATTCCACTGAAAGGCTGAACAGGTTTCTCCTCACTGAAAGGCTACGCAAGTTTCTCCTCACTGAAAGGCTGCACAAGTTTCTCCTCACTGAAAGGCTGCGCAAGTTTCTCCTCACTGAAAGGCTGCGCAAGTTTCTCCTCACTGAAAGGCTGAGTAGGTTTCTCCTCAGATGAACTTCTTCACCAACAAATACAAAAAGGTTCTGCACATTAGTATTTAGAATGTGATGGGAACAGAGTTTATTTTCATAACATGTAATACATTTAAGTATTTTAAAAATATTTGTATGGTTTGATTTAATTGAATTACTACTAAGTCAGAAAAAAAAAACAATTTATTAAAAAAAAAAATTATTAACGTTTGTACTGTAAGGTAGGCTAGCTCATTTTCTAAAAATGATTTTCTGTTGACATTCACCAGGTGAAAGGACTACCTCACCATCCAACACAAAAGCTATGTTTATATATGTACAGAATGCTGTTGGGAAACCATTGGAATTTAAGGAGATATTAAAATTAAGGTTTTAGTAGTTGTTGTTTTTTTCTACTAGCTATACTAAATATTTATAAACATGTTTACTTATTTAAAAATTAATACTTGCAGGCCTTGATCTGTGAAGTGCTCACAAGGGTTCTAATAAAAAATGTTGTGGTAATAATTATGTGAGATGCTATAAGGAATGACCCAGTATGTAAAACATGCATTAAATTTATTTAAATAAGTATTTTAATTGTTTTCTAGTTTTCTAGTTTTTCTAGCTAATGTAGTTTTATGTCAGAAAAATTATTTTTTCAGATTTTCCCTATTGGAAACCTCATAAGAAATCTGCAAACATGTGCTTTCTAACCAACAGATACAAATGTTTTGGCTAAAAGTCATTGGATAGAAGGATTTTATTTTTTTTACTATGGGCCAAAAGCTTAAGTATTTCTTTTTTATGTTTCATAGGTGTCTATTCTAAATTTAATTAAAAAAAAAATTTTATATAAATAAAAGATAAATTATAAAGATTTTTATAAATATTTTTCACACATTTTAAAATGTATTTGGCTTACACTCCATCTTATTTTCTGCTAAAGTGTGTTTTCTCAAAATTAGATCCAAGAAAAATTTTGTATGAACTAAATGTACACAAGTAAAATAATCTTTTAAAATGTGCTTGAAATAGACTACATATGCGAGGCTTAAAAAAAGGTAAGAAGTTAATTAGGTAAAGAATGTTTATTTTATACCAACGTACAATTTATAAGTTTTATTTTTTAATATTTTACAAACCTAGCTGCGATTCTTACTTATTTCTTCAATGCAGTAAGAGTTTAATTAAAATGATGTGTTCACAAAACATTGGCAGATGTTTACCACAAGAAGGTAAACAAAAGTTCTGCTATAATGTGCTCCCATCAAATACATTTGTGCATTATATAGAATAGAGATGTAGAGGAAGCATATTCTAGCTCATGGATATGAGCATATGATTAAGTATTTAGTATCAGTAAAAAATTTTTTAGTTAAGTAACAAAATTATTTTTTTTTTGAAAATTATTGTGATTAAAGAGTTCTAAAAAAAAAATTGAAATAATTCTTTTGCAGAACATCACCACTGAAAAATTCGGAAAGATTTTGTGCGGCTGTGTTTCCACACCATTATGTACCAATGCTTTTTGCTAAAAATATAAGAAATAAGGTAGAATAAGATTTTTGTATATAATATAAAATAATATGGCTAATTATTTATTTTTTTAAATGTTTCATTGAAATGAGCTGTGCTGAAATAATGCTTTTAAATATTATAACAAATAATTAATAAAGATTTGTAATTTTATTTTAAAATATTTCAGAGCTTGACTATTGGAAGACTTTGAAAGATTCTTGTAGCAAGGAATTCATCAACACAGAATTTATTAGATAACAATACTGTGCCAGTTAGCGTATAGGGTGTGATAAGGATATGATTAAGGAATGAGTTTGTTAAGTACACATATTTTTATTTTAAATATTTATTAGTTTGAATTGTCAACCAAAACTAATTTTTTAATTGTTTCTAAATAAATTTCTTAGATTAGTACTTATATTTCTAAAAAAAAAATATTTGCAGTACTCCACATATGGAAGACTGACAAGGATTCTACAAGGCCATTGTAATTGGTTATGACCCTGTGGACTGGCAGATAGGTTTGTACATTATTAACATTGATTCAGTTTTATTCAAAATAAACCATAAATAATGAACAATTGAAACACTTTGTACAGGAATGTTTTCTTACTTTTTTTTTCATGATTGTGTGAGATTGGGGGGGGGGGGGGTTATCAAATCTTTGCTTTTGACCCATGCAATGAAGTTAAAATATGTTTACAATAGGTGATAAAATTTAATTTTCATGACAGTTATTAGACAGCCTTGATAACACATCTGAGATATATTTTTTCTCTTTGAAATCAAATTACTTTACAAGTGATGCTTTCAATGGTGTGCTCCCATTCAGAGTAAAAAAAAAAATTTAATAAAGTAATTTTCAAGCTTTTGATCGTGTTTATTGAAAGAAATAAAATACAAGGTATGAGCCAGTATGAGGACTTGAGTAATTGATCCTAATAAGCAGAAAAATGATGGCAGCAATTAAAACCTAAGAAAAAAAAGTCTCATCACTGTAAGTGGACAAAAGTCTTAAAAGTTATATTCCATTCTTCCTTGTCAAGATCAGATTTTTTGTCAGCCTTTTGGCTTAAGGAATTAATATCTTTTTTTAAGTGAAGTGAAATAGCAGTAAAAAGAAATTAAAGTTTTCAGCAGGTTATTTGAAAAGACCTTTTATTAGGTCACACAAATTAAAACATTGTACATATCTTGGTTAAAATAAAAACATCTCATCATTTTTTTATAATATTATTAGAGCCAAAAATTCATCAGTGTTTCATGACAATCAAGAATTAATGTCTGACACACTAGAATATGAAAAACTTAATTTTTTTGGATATGACTAAAATATTTTCTTATAATATTTAACATTGTTTAAATAAAACAGGCTTAGTTAGAGTTAAGAAAAACTTTATTTTAATTATGTAAAATAGACGAATTTCATAGTATTACTTTAAAAATTGTAATCGATGATCTGTCAGTATCCATGAACTGGAATATGCTTCCTCCACATCAGAAACAAATATATTAAATGCAGCCTGTAGGGTTATGTACAGTATTCATCTTGCATGTTGAATTACTATGATTTAAGTTTTTACTTAGCTCTACTCAATGTATTTCTGAAAGTATTGTAGAAATGATTTGTCATAATATTTCTAATTATCAGGACGCCATAAAAAGATGTTGCTACTATGCTCTACCTCAATTCCATGGGCGTGGCTTAAAAGTTGTTGTTTCTACAAGATTTTAATTTTTTAATTCGGATGGAAAGGTTAAGTATTTATTTTTTTTTTTTTATATCTAGTCTAGCCATTCTATTAGATTTTTTTAAAACTATGGTTGAAATTATATGTTATAACTTGTACTACAAATTCCAGAAATAATTATTTTCAGACTCTCATGTCAAAAAGTCTCATAAGGCTTCTTCCATGAAGTGCTTCCTAATATCATATACAAATACCTTTATTAATACATGTATTATGAAATGTAAAGGGATAGCATTGTATTTAACACAAACCTAAGGTTTAGTACTATTTGCATGTAAACATTTTATTAGTTTGATTTGTGTTTCTACCGACTCTGATATTTTTTTTTAAATTTGTTACAAGTGAATTATATAAATGACTTTGCAGTCTTTCACCACTGGAAGGCTCACAGAGAGCATAAGGATTTGCTTTTTACTAACTCTTTAGTACATTTAAAAATATTTTTTGTTGAAATTAATAGAAATATTCATACTGTGGTTTATACTGATGATTATTCGCAGACCTCAACCTCTTGAAGACTCATAATGAATCTGCTCAATATCAGATGGAAATATTATGCCTATAAGTTTCTGGTACAAGGTAGAGAAATATAATTTATTTTTAGAAATTTTTTATTTTAGTTTTAAATTTTATTTCTATAAGTTAAGTATTAACTTTTTAGTTAGTGTTATATTAGTTTGAATTGTTTCTTTTCTAACTATACTAAAATTACTTTTAAACCGATCAAACATATCTATATTAGTTCCAGACCAACGTTTTCCAAAAAAAACAAATTATAAACAGATCCCGACCACTGGAAGTCTTACAAAGATTCTGATAGGATGTATTTCCTTCAAAAAGAAAGAAATGTTGTGCCTTTAAACAAATGAGGGGAAATAACTGAGTTTAATTAAGGATTACAGGTGAAGTTTTTTTTTATTACTATATAAGTTGAAATTTTTTATAAAAACTTGACTAAACTTTAAAAAAAATAAATTAATTAAAAAATTATTTGAAGACCCCCCCCCACCACTGGAAGCCTCACAAAGATTCTGCCAGGTATAGAGCTTCCTCAAAATCAAATGGAAATACTGTGCCTTTTAATTCAATGGATGTATTAAAGGAAAAGTTTATTTGATCTTTTTTTGCTTTTTTTTATTACAGCTTTATTAGATTTCAATGCCTTACTAGCTGTAATATAATCATACTTTAGAAATGTCAATGGAGTTTTAAAGTTTGATTAATTTTTTTTATAAAAATGATAATTAGCAGAACTGCAGAATGCTTTCCAAAATTTATGATAGGATGTGATTGTTCACCTTCAGGCACATGTACAAATGTTGTGTCCATTTTTATACAGAATGTGCAAGGAAAAGAATTTGTACTTAAAAAAAAAACATATGGTTAGGTGATAATTTATAAATAATTTATTATTTGAAATTTAGTATACTAAAGTTGTTTATCAACTATTATAGAAATAAATTATATAAATTTGTATTTTTAATTTCAAAAATATTTTTTTCCGATTTTAACTACCAGTGTGCTGACAAAGATTTTGCTACTGTGTGCTTTCTCGACCTCACAAACTGATGTCATGGCTATTAGAATGTTAAATGTTATAGAGAAAGATTGATATTTAATATTAGCAATATGAATTATTATTTATTTTTCAATGTTTTAAAATTAATTATAAATATTCGCACTCTACTCTCAAAAATTAAAATGTTCATACTTCAACTACTGGTTGAAGAAAGATTGTACTACTTAGTGCTTCCTCTCTATCACATATAGTTCATACGCTTAAAATGTAAAAATTAATCTAGTGGAAGGGTTTGTTCCTAATGCAGACAGAAATCTCTTTGTATTTAATCATTTAATATTTTATTACTTTAAAGATTGTACTTTCCATTAAATTTTTAATATACTGTGTGTATTGAATCTTAAAATATTTCAGTTTCAAAATTATCATTTAATTTTCAGACCTCCACCTCTGGAAATTTTAGGAAGATTATGCCCTAATGTGCTTCCTTGCCATCAGATACAAATGTTGTGCAAATACATGAATGTGTAGTGTGTAAGGCATGTGATGTGGGAACAGTATATAATTGCAGACTGTAAGGTAAAGTCTTTTTATGGACCTGTAATAACTGTTTTAGCAATTGTAATACAATCTTTTTTTTTTTTCAATTATTGCTAGAGACAATTATAAAGACAGTATTTCTTTGACAATACTTTGGAAAAAAATGCTTCTGGGAGGCTCAGAAAAATTAAGCTTGGGTGTGATTGTTTATCATTATATACCAATACTTTCCCTAAAAGTATAAAAAACTATGGACAAATGTCTATAGTTTTTCATTGCTAAATTTTTTGATTGGGTTGTTTTAAGTTCTACTAAAATAAGTTTAAAAAAACTTATTGTTGAGAAATGAGTTACAAAGATTTGTAATTATATTTTTAAATATGAACATTCCTTATTGCATCTAATTAAAGTCTCACAATTTACAGGGCTGTTACTGAAAAAGTTTCTGCTACCTCACTGCTAGAAACAGTTGTCTATACATATATATGTACGGAATGTGGTATGGAATCAGTTTTTTTCTTTTGCTTCTTCAATATCCTGATGCATCAGCTTGGATTTAGAATGTATGAAATGAGATAGATAAATGTTTATATTAAATGTAGATACATTTTTTAATCATCTTAGTTTCGGTGATCCTACATAATCTAATAAACAATTTTTTTTTTAAATATTTGTATTTTAGAATATATAATTTTATTTTAACAGACTGGTTTTACTCGTTTGATTTTTTTTTTGTTAACACCACTAAAACAACTTTTTTTTTTGTTGAAAACTTTCATTGGAAATGAATTTTGAAGATTGGAACTAATATTTCTAATAAATGGTCATCTGCAGGACTAGTTCAGTGGGATCGATCTCAAGGATTTGGTAACCCTAGCCTATCACTGGGACTCATACCTAAAACATGAACAGTTTGTGGACAAAGAGCTGCACTAGCTATGAGTGAGGAAACGATAAATTATAGAGATGCTAGAAATCTAGAGACTACAGCAGTGCAAATCATGACTACACAGATATGGATAGGTTAAATGTATAATTATATTACAATAGTTTAATGATTTAACTTTGGATTTTAATGATTTTCTTGACCATGATTTAGGCAGACTTGTTAACCACAAAGAAAAATTTTTATTTTAGAATATTGTATGAATAAAGAAATATTTCAAGGCAAAAATTGTGTTATGTTCTTCATTATAGAGCCTACAATTTATGAAGCATTATAACTAAATGTATGGTTTTTAAAAAGTTGGTCTTGTTTATGTAAGCTGCTTACTTGACTGAGAAGGTACATCAATTTAAGCATGTGCTACTATTACTTAAACAGGTTAAGTATGGTTGATGTTAACTAAATGTAGTGTAGAAAAAGTGGTTTTTGAAGTTAAACTTTTGGAGCGTTCTATATCAGACTTGTTTTATTTTTCCAATCAGTGACAATTATTAATCTGATTGTTAGAGGAACATGAGGTGAATGTTTACCTTTCTGGGCATTTTTTGTTGAGTGGTATGCTGACATGTTTGGAAATATTTTTTTTTTCACTTAAATGCTAAACAATGTTGAGGTCAAGTGCTGATCTGTGAAGTCCCTGTAAGGATGAAATGTCTATATCTTAGATCATATCAAACACTATGGGAATGTATTTTGTAGTGCCCTTCTTTCATCCCCACCATAACTGTATAACTGTTAGTGCAATGGCCCTGAGGAAATGGAAGGAACTTTCACCATGACCTGAAAACACCCAATGTTCTAACCAGAGATTGAACCGGCAGTGTTTTGTGAAGTTAAACTTTTGTGGCATTCTATCAGACTTGTTTTATTTTTCCAATCAGTCACAATTAATGATTGTTAGAGGAACATGAGGTGAATGTTTACCTTCCTGGGCATTTTTTGTTGAGTGGTATGCTGACATGTTTGGAAATATTTTTTTTTCACTTAAATGCCAACCACACTGAGGTCAAGTGCTGATCTGTGAAGCCCCTGTAAGGATGAAATGTCTATATCTTAGATCATGTGAAACACTATGGGAATGTATTTTCTAGTGCCCTTCTTTCATCCCCACCATAACCGTTAGTGCAATGGTCCTGAGGAAATGGAAGGAACTTTCACCATGACCTGAAAATACCCAATGTTCTAACCGGAGATTGAACCCAGAACCGGCAGGTCAACAGTCAAGGTGACTATCAAGATATCATATGACCATCCGCCCCCTTGTCAAGTGTTGATATCTATCACCTGTTCATCAATAAGAATTTTCTCTTACATATGTTTTTACCTAAGGTATCTCTCGATCTGATATTTAACCAGATAAATGAATTTGTAGTTTTCTTTGTACATCCTGCAGAGCTCACTTTAATAAAGTAACTGGGCTACACATGTGTCACCCAGTAATGAATGTCACCTTTTACATTCCATTTTCAAACACTGGGTGACAACCAACTTCATTTTCTTTATAGTTCTATGCTTTGTTCTAATAAAATACAGGGTACTATTTAATTTTCTTATAGTCAAAATCCATTTAAGTACACACTGGGAGATCGACATCAACCCGAGTGCCAACATGTACCCTAAGACTAAAACCCAGATGCTTGTTGAACTAGGTTTTTAGAGCATTTTCGAAAAAAAATGTTCTATTGCCCCCGTTTTGTCTGTCTGTCTGTCCATCCGTCATCACCCTAGATCTCAACAACCATAAGTCCTAGACCCATGATGTATATATCATTTTGTAGGTCTTGGCCTGCCATGTGTACATCAAAAGTTCATTTCGCGATAGGACCTCTGAGGGCCGGGCTTCAGGGCTCCTAAGGGGCTTATATATTATATATACACCTTGTACGTTCAATAACCCGTTCATTTGGTGCGAAATACTGCAGCACGTAGTTTCACCAAGATTTATTAAGAAACTCATCAAATGAAATAGTAAGCTTGTGGTCTGAGTTTAATTGAAAGTATTAGAGCTATGCAACAATTGACGGAGTTTTCGGACGATTAAATGACTATAATTTAGAATGTTTTCAATTATGAGTCCTATTTCAGTAACCACAAACCACTTGTAGTTAGATTTAAGAGAAAATATTTTTTTTTTCAAATATAAAGAAACGTCTTTATAATTTTTTTTTTACAAATATATGCATTACACAATTGAATTTATAAACATTTCCAAAATATACAAATATTTACTGAAAGCTAACAAACGTACTGATACATAACACGAAAATGCGCTAACACGTCCTGTGTCCAGAATGGAACAGGCTTAATTGCTTGTTTCAATTTGGTCTTTTTCTTATCATTTATATTATAAATAATATCAAAATAAATTCTGCCCCTAAAATACTATAATAAAATTAAGCCACAACAGTAAATTTTTGCATTAAAAGTAGTTTTTAATTAGTACACCTTTATTTCTATAAAATAAAAATATGAACATCTTGTTATATTTTGTCAAAGTTGAAAAATGTTTCTTTCTATGGGAGACAGATTTTATATCAACCAATACGGTCGTTAGGGGGAAAAACATGCTTACAAACATTCTTTCAGTGGGCTGATAACACTACTCTCCATGTCTCTGGCAAATACTTTTGGCTTTACCAGGGATAGGAACCTGTACCCCTTTGCATGTGAGTCGAGGGCACTATCCCCACATTTTATACGAGGGCACTATCCCCAGATTTATACGAGGGCACTATCCCCACATTTATACAAGGGCACTATGCCCCACATTTTATATGAGGGCACTATCCCCACATTTTATACGAGGGCACTATCCCCACATTTTATACGAGGGCACTATCCCCACATTTTATACAGCACTGAGAGTGTTTGATTATGACATAAGGGAAAAGTGGTCGCCCCAATGAACATTCTGATACACAGTGAAAATAGCAGAAAGTTATTTATCGAAAACACTTTTCAATGTTAGTGACATATTTGGTTCCGTGATATCCTTTGTCCAGGTTCTCAATTTAGACATTTTAAAAGCTGACAATTTCTAAAAGTTTGATGGCGCTGGAACCGTTGAAAGTTTTTTTTTTAACATGTGCTAAGCAGTGTGACTTGAAGCGTGGCCTTGATGTAAACTGTTGGTAACAGACTGGACAGCTAAATGGTTTTTTAGTATGAACTGAGCAATGTACTTTTAATGCTGCATAACTACTGAAAAATCTATTGCATAAGCTGCAATGAAATTTTTTTTCTAGACCAGATTTAAGACAGCGATGATTTGTGTAAGACAGCTTGCAGGTGAATTGATTTTGACATGATGAACAGTGTAATAAAACTTCAGCGTGAACTGATTGCTGTTGGATCATAGGTTCTTCCTTAACTGGTCTAGTCAAGTAAACTGATTGCTGTTGGATCACAGGTTCTTCCTTAACTGGTCTAGTCAAGTGAAGTGATTGCTGTTGGATCACAGGTTCTTCCTTTACTGGTCTAGTCACGGCAGTATGCATCGCCTGGTCTTTATCCATGGTGGCTTTCAGAAGAGCTAGTTTCTGAGGGATAGTAAGAGGCTTTCGATTGACATTAGATTGTGGTTTTTCTTCTGTATAAATAACCTGATCTTTGTCCATGGTGGCTTTCAGCAGTGCTATCTTCTGAGTGATTGAAAGCGGCTTATCTCTAGTATGAGTTATCTGGTGTTTTTTTAAGTTTTCTTTTCGCCAAAAGCCTTTGTTACAAATTAAACATTTAAATGGCCTTTCTCCAGTATGTTTAAACTGGTGTACGTCCAGCTTATTTTTTTGAGAAAAGCTTTGATGACACTGCGTGCATTTAAATCGTTTTTCTACAGGGTGAACGATCCGGTGTAAGGTAAAGTTTTTTTTACAAGAAAAGCTCTCAAGACATGTCAAACACTGAAATGATTTTTCGCCTGTGGGAGGGGACCGGTGTCTGAGGAAGGACATTTTTCTAGAGAAGCTCTTATGACATTCCAAACACTTGAATGCTTTTTCTTGAGTGTGAATTGAGAGATGGTTTTTCAAATTTAACTTGCTGAAAAAACTTTTACGACACATTAAGCACTGAAATGATCTTTCCCTGAGGTGCTTTGAATGTTTTCTTTTCACATGCCTGGCCGGGGACCGTTGATGACAAAAGCTTTCATCACATGCTGAGCATTGGAATAATTTTTCACCAATATGACTTGCTAGGTGGCGTTTCAAATCATTCAAATGGAAAATGCTTTTGTCACACATCAAACACTGATATGGTTTTTCTCTTGACTGTTGTCTGGGGTAAGACCTTGGCGAAGTTAAATTTGTAGGACTATTAGAAGAATTTAATGGATTTTCTCCAGCATGCATTAACATGTGTTTATTCAAGATATATTTCGGAGGAAAATGTTTATTACAAGTTGAGCAGTAAAATGGTTTTACACCAACATGATCTGCCGTATGCTGTTGCAATTGAAAAAAGAAAATAAAGCTTTTATCACATCTTGAACACTGAAACGGGTTTTTTACTCCATGGGTTTCTTCTTTATGAGTTAATTTGTGTGATAATAAGCTTTCCTTAACACGAAATCTTTTTTTACATATAGAACATTTGAATGGTTTTTCCCCAGAATGAATTAACATATGTCTCTTTAACTCGGATGGTTGAGCAAAACTTTTATTACATTTTGAACAATGAAATGGCTTTCCTCGAGAATGCATTAAAATGTGTCTTTTTAAGTATCGTATGTGAGAAAAGTATTTATTACATTCTGAGCATTGAAATGGTTTTTTCCCAATATGACATGCTTGGTGCCGTTGGAAATCACACAAATCATAAAAGCCTTTATTGCATAGTAAACACTGAAATGGCTTTCCTCCGAAATGTTTAATCGTAGTGTTTTCATGATCAGAGTTTCTATGACTTACTAATATGTCTGACAATCGTTCTTTCTAGGCATGAACTAACTCATGTTTAGCCAAGGAATGTCCCTTGTCGAAACATTTAGGACACACTGAACATTTAAAAATAATTTTCCCTGTATGAGTTAACTGGTGTTTGATGAAGGATCTTTCCTGCGCACAGCTCTCTTGACACTCAGAACATTCACATGTCCTGTCCCCAGTATGAGCTTCAGCTATATTGTTATGTGAGGGGCTGACAAGATTTGTACATGAGTATGTTTGACATGATATAAACAGTTTCAATAGATCCCAGCTAAACAGCTGCATACGAGTGTGTTGACTAGTTCTTAAGTTTTAGTCAAAGGCTGATAGGGTACCTTCCTCATTATTTGCAGAAGGCATTTTTTTTTAAAGTTTTTCTCACATATTATTCAAATGTATCCCATTGTCATTTTTTTTTTAAACTTGGAAAGTGCACAGTATATTCTCCAGTCTAGTCTAATGACAAACATTTTTGTCTGTATTGAGTTTCTGCAAAGAAAAAACATAGAAATTAGATTAGTTAAAAGATTTATTTAAGTAAACCACCTAATCCACAATAAATGAAACTAATTAAAAAGTTTTTTTTTAAATGTATATAAGCACAGTCAAAGTTATTTTCCTTATATTTCCATCAGCACTAAATTTCAACAAAATCTGTTTTAAAAGGTCAACATCGCAGATTATAAAAATTAATTTTTTTCCGACACAGATACCAATATCTATTTCAGAATATAACCCCTAAAGGGACAATATGACCATATTTATATTTTGCAATTTACTATATAACTAAATTAGTGTAAGTTCTTTCTCTTGTCTGTATTTTTATCATACTTCATAAGTCCATATCATTACTTATTACTAAATAATAGTTTAATAAAATAGTGGGGCAGGCCTATTTTAGTATTTATTGTAGTATAAAGGTTATGAAGTTATAGTTTAATACCATGCCCATGGCTAATAAAAGGGAAAAAAATACAGTGAACCTTGGCTGTAGATAAGTTTGAAAAGCTACCTTAGAGAGTAGACTAAAGGTCCATAGACATACAATCACATAGCTGCTATAGACACCATGGCTATGGTTAGCACCAGTCACCATGCAAGGGATATGTACATTGTGTTACTGGGGCTGAAACCAGTTAACATAAAATATGATTATCTTACCCAGAGGAATACCTAGGGTGGGGGTCCAAATTCGAAGCCCATCCCCGGTCCCCAGCTTGAAGGGGGACCCAAAAAAAATTGTTTACATTGAATATTAAGTACATTATCTCATGTCATGGTGTCTGATGTTAACATGCAGGGGCTCCCAAAGAGGCCAAGCCCCTGGCCCCCTTAATCCCTGAAATTACTGAACCCTAACAACATTAACTAATCCTAAAGCTAAAGACTAAAGTAAGGGCCACCCCAGATTTGCAATCACAGTGGCTGTCCAGACACCAGTGATGTCTTTCATTCAAATTATTATTTCGTCTTCTTTAAGTTATTTTAGTTACCAACACTTGAGTGTTTTCAAATATTACCATTGCTCACCATGAATGACAAAATATATTGGAGTCTCAGAAAGTAGGCCAGATAATCAAGATTTCAATTATTTGTACTGAACTTGTACTGGGTACCCACTGTCCAGCCACTTAAGTTTATCTAAGTCGCCGGTGAATGGGACAACTTCCTCTTGATTCGCATAGATGTACGTGACGGCTATTCGTAACTACATGCACGTAATAGGCTACATGCAAGTGAACAGACGACTCGTTGAGCATTAAATGAATCAAGAGTCACGTTTACTTATCATTATTTAAATTTTCCTTTTCACTTTGATATTTAGTTGTGTAAAATGTCTTATTATGGCTTATAGTAAAACTTTCGTCTCACAGTAAATTAGCGGTGAAGTGAAATGCTTTTTAGGACAGATACAATGAAAAAAAAGGGAGGTGACATATAGTTTGTGGCATCAACCGATTTAGGTGTCCCCCCTCCCCCAAATTACCATCGCTACTGAGCCGAATATTGAATAAATCTTTCTGGATTTTTTCTTAAAATCTGGCAGCCATATTATAACCTGTGCCAATCTTATAACCAATAACAGACTTATTGTGTGAAGTCTCTGTAAGGATGGGATCATGGGATGAAATCTCTTAGATCCTACAAACCAGTAATGGGACGGTTGTTTTACAATGCCCTCCTTTCATCCCCCACCATAGACAATAGTGCTATTCGCATGGCGAAACCACGACCTGAGAAATCCATTGGCCCTTACTGGGGATCGAACCAGTGACCCGCATGTCCTTCTTAAACACACGTTATGGAATGCGTCGTACGCACGTGGACATAACATGCATCTGCACGGAGCCGGGCGAATAAATTTCTATTGAAGCAGTTGTCGTATAGTTGTATGGGTGTCGAAACACTGGTCTGTCTGGGGCAGGGCCGGCCTAAGGCCGATTGCTCCAAATTGGGCCCGACAATTTACATTTATATAAATAGTTGTTATTGTAAACATAAATTAGAAGAGGGGCCTTGCAAGCATCCGTTAAATTGGGCCCTGCAATTCGTAAGGCCGGCCATGGGGAAACCCACAAATCTGATAGCGTACAATATATCATGTGGGCCTATAGCGTACAATATATCATGTGGGATTATAGCGTACAATATATCATGTGGGCCTATCAGCCCCGTAGAATGAAAATTATAAAACAGGGGCCAGGCAATAGCAGAGGGGGGGCAGATAATACATTTTACTAAGTAGAACAAATCAGCAGAGGGGGCTACGGGCCTGAGGACTACACTGATACAGCGGCCCATTTTCAAGATCAGTTTAGCTGTTGAAATGTATACTTCATTTAATTTGCTGCGAAATTGATGGGAAGAAAGCCAAGTGTGTCTCATGGGCCTCAGAAATCCTAGCTGCGGCCTAGGGGGGGGGGGAGTAAAAAGGATGCTTGTTTGTATGACGCTGCGTCGTGTATTTAAACAATTATTGTGCAAAATACAGGACAAAACAAAGCGAAACAACTGCAGCACTTTCCTGGGTAGCTTATTTGTGCACAAATCAAGTCGATGGTGTCTTCTTTGGAATATATGAATCTATGCGGTGACGGTCCTTTTGGAGACCGCCACAGGATTGAAACCGAACACAGGATGACTACCCCACACACACCCCTCCCATATCAAATAAGTTACATGATCGCCTGTAAGAGGGGAGGAATGCCCATGGGCACGGACTGAGCTGACCAATCAACTTTTGAAAATATTATTATCAGCACGGGGTGGGATGGGTGCCGTGACAGCCCTGCCCGGGGGGGGGCAGAAATTTCTGTCGGTAGGCCTGTCTATACACAGCTTAACGTTCACTGACGACATCATGTGATGGCAACAGAGAAGGGGAAACAGAAGCGACTTTTAACTTATTAATTTTTAAGTTGTAGCAAACTTTAATGTTTCTTCCGGGACACGCATATAACACCCACCGAACTCCTTCCCCCATGACACAATCATGCTATGTCCCATCTATTTATTGCTAAAGGCCGCCTTTGATACCATACTCATCCAGGGCCCCTTTGATACCATACTCATCCAGGGCCCCTTCGATACCTTACTCATCCAGGGCCACCTTTGATACCAGACTCATCCAGGGCCCCTTTGATACCATACTCATCCAGGGCCCCTTTGATACCATACTCATCCAGGGCCGCCTTTGATACCAGACTCATCCAGGGCCCCTTTGATACCATACTCATCCAGGGCCCCTTTGATACCATACTCATCCAGGGCCGCCTTTGATACCATACTCATCCAGGGCCCCTTTGCACTGCACTAACCCCCCACCTCGCTTAATGTCATTTCAAAAATCGATGTTATCTTTAAACAGGAATGCAACGTACCAACTGGTGTTTTTTTCTTCACATCTGTGTGATTGTAAAATTGACATGATAATTGTTTATTATTGTTAACATAATTCACTGTGTGAATGTAAAGTTAGCATAATTCTGTGTATGATGATAGTGAAGTTGACACTATTCTGTGATTGTAAAGTTCACACGATTCTGTGCATGATTGTAATGTTAACATGATATGCTTTAAATTAGTTGGTCATTTTTCTCTGCTAAGATTATTGCTCAGTCATTGAGGTCAGACCTGGTTAACTATTCCACATACTATAAATAGGGATTTTTATTGTTTCTTTTTCCTGTATAGCAATATACAATGTTCTCTAAATCATATGGTGCCCGTATTTTCGTCTTGGCTCTTTATATGTCCCACACAATGGCCGGGTCTTCAATGGCCATGAAGGTGCCCTGGAAGTCATATCTGGCTGGACATGACAGAAGTTTGAACCCGTAATCTACATCTGCCCATACAGACTGCATAGGGGTCCAGTCATGGGGCTTGTCCATCATCAATGTTATGTCAATTCAGACTGGTTCATAATGGTGATTTCAGTGTCAATGTTATGTCAATTCAGACTGGTTCATAAAGGTGATATCAGTGTCAATGTTATGTCAATTCAGACTACTTCATAATGGTGATATCAGTGTCAATGTTATGTCAATTCAGACTACTTCATAATGGTGATATCAGTGTCAATGTTATGTCAATTCAGACTACTTCATAATGGTGATATCAGTGTCAATGTTATGTCAATTCAGACTACTTCATAATGGTGATATCAGTGTCAATGTTATGTCAATTCAGACTACTTCATAATGGTGATATCAGTGTCAATGTTATGTCAATTCAGACTGCTTCATAATGGTGATATCAGTGTCAATGTTATGTCAATTCAGACTACTTCATAATGGTGATATCAGTGTCAATGTTATGTCAATTCAGACTGCTTCATAATGGTGATATCAGTGTCAATGCTATGTCAATTCAGACTATTTCATAATGGTGATATCAGTGTCAATGTTAAAAAAAATAAAGAATTAAGTTAAATATAATAAGGAATATGAGCGCAATGGTGATTATACAATGTTATTTCATGTATAGAGAGCTCTTTTGACCTTAAAAAAAAATTATAAAGAAGATTATTGCTTTTATGCTCTATGAAAATATTCTATTTGTCAATAAAGAACCCATCTTTGTGGAAATTCACCATCGCTGTAGTCAGTAACCAATAAGCCACAAAAAATGAGGGAAGACTTTGGTTGATAAACTGGAGCAGGGGTGGGCAAACTATGGCCAGCGGGCCGCATGTGGTCCTTCAGCATATATTAGGCGGCCCGTAAGCAAGTACATATTGTGAGTGTGAATGTGAAATAAATGACAAATACATGGTTATTATCATTAATTCATATTTTAATACAATGTAAATTGTAATTGAAGTAGACAAAATATATGCGCGGCCCGCCGATAACAATCAAGTTTTCAAAGTGGCCCTCCGTAGAAAAAGTTTGCCCACCCCTGAACTAGAGTATGTACAGCGCTACCTTTCTGTCTACATTTTATTTTGATAACAATGTTTTATTTCATTACTTTTAAGACATGAAAGTGGCTTGTGACTAGACCATTTATACATGCTTGGTATGATTCTAATTACAGATGCATATTTTTTCAAAATATCTCACTATACATTTTATGAAATTACTTGAATCATTAGTTGAGTATGTCCGTCCCTTCATCAATGACAAACACTTTTTACCCATGTGGCCCTCAGAGTTTCTTGTGCCTGGCCTAATAGTTTCAATTGTGCTTAATTGTCATATTTCATTGCTTTGCTTACATTTTTGTAATAAATTTCTAAATAGATATCATGTGCTAACACAAACAACTTCACGAGCTTGATAGTTTTACACCTCAGCTTTCTCATGTTGCTGTTAGCAAAGGCATTGACTACTCATATAGATGTTCGCAATAGCCTACTGCTATCCCCACTTAAGTACAAGGCACTAATAGTATTTCAGTCACCGCCTTTTAACTGGCATCTAAATTTAAATGTCTATGCCCAACCCTTTCTCTATTTTTTTCCCGCAGTCACTGATTCAAAAATTTCAATTCACGCAACCTGATTAAATGACTAACAAACATTATCATACAATCATTGTCTGTAATGAATCTCTGTTAAGAACAACATAATATTATTTCTAGTAAAATGATTTGGGTGAAACCCTACACATATTTTCTAAATGTTTTTTTAGCAGTTTTTTTTTGCTGTTATTTATGAATAGTAATGTGTTTACAGATTACCCTTCTACTGAATGAGAGTCCAATTCCAATAAGGAGTTGCTCTGAATCTTTTCTAAATTAAATATTTTATCTTTAATAATGCAAAAACATTTTGGATGTCTATTTCAAATATATACATTTGTAGTTAAAAAATATGCTGATCCCATTATTTTCTTGTATAAGTTTTAAAAAATATGTTTGTAGGGGATATTGTAAATCTAAAAGTTAAAAAAATTAGAAAATTTTAAAATGATAAAAAAATATATCAGCTGATACAGATAGAAACAATGTCATCGCTTTCTTTAAAATTCCCCTTAGTAATTTCAATAAAATTAATCTTCAGTCAAACAATATTTTTAGACAAAGTCGATTCACCCTGTAATTTTAATATAAAAGGAAAATAATAAACTTCACAAATTTTTCAAAATGTTGTTTAGAATCAATCTAATTTACAATTTCAGAAGACATTTCCACTAAATCTATTTCACACATTTCTTTTTCAATGTCCTCACAATACCTTGCACCCAATTAATTTTACATCTCTTAAAAAAAATTAATTTAAAATCCCTTCCAAGCATTAATAAAGTCAATTGAGTTAAAATTTAAAAAAAATACCTTGATCAAATGTTAGTTGATGAATACCAGGTTCTTTACAACTTATTCAATGGCCTAGACTTCATTTAGATATACTTGCACTCTGAAAAGCAGATTTTATTCTATTAAAATATTTAGACCTCTGGCACAAAACAATTAAAACATCATTCAATAAAAATTAAAAGTGTAAATTAGGAATACATCAAAGCATCTATAGTTCTAGAATTGTTATTCTTCAAAAAAGATGTTCTCTTTAAAATAACTATTATTTTTAGACAGAACGTCTGTATGGAAGTGAAGCTTAATTTTCTGTTAAAAATAAATAAATCTTATTTAAAATGAAAATGAAGCTAATTTTAAGCACATATTATTTGATAACGACATGTATTACAACTATAGAAGAAAAACAAATTTAGGCTATATATGAAAGTTATAACACAAAATTCTAAGAAATAGGCACTTTACTCAGAAACAAAATAAATAACGGAGGTTACATTATTTTCTTCACTTGGATTATTTCCATGTTAGAGTGAAAGTGTTGAATGGGGGAAGGGGGGGGGATTACAAAATGGACTGAGTAAAGCAGTGTAAATTGATCGTCACCTTTTAGTGAGTTGATGTTCATAAAATATTAGGTTTCACACTAAAATATTAAAAAATCTTTTTTTTTTCACCCACTTGTAGTGTCAAAACATCATTTAGCAAAAAATCTATTAAATATTAAGAAAAAAATGTCTGAAATATAGGCCAATACTAATAAAATGATTCATAATTGCACCGTTCAGCCAATACTAATAAAATGATTCATAATTGCACATTTCAATGACAATTGTATCATTTCAGTGGTGAGTGTTCAGTACCATTAATATCTAAATCTTAGACACTTTAGTGATTGGCTCCAACTTGCTATGGAGCCTAATGAAAGGGATCCAAGTGGTAAAAAGGTCAGGGCCACCACAATCTAAATGAAGCCTAAATTAAGTTATAATTAACCTAAAGGCTAAACCAACAGATGTGTACAGGGACTCTTTCAAGCACAAGAGCCTGGGTAAAAATGAATTTAAACCAAAAATTTAATGTTTTTTCTTATATTTGTAATAAATAACAATAAATACTACTAGCTGTACCCTGCAAAGCCTTTGCATGATGATAGACTATTGTAAAGCCAGTGCCGAACCTAGGGATTTAGGGGCGCTACATTTTGACATTCGATACCATGACATGTTTATGTACTTAATATTTAATAGAAAAAAAAATTTGGGGGGCTCCTTTCAAGCTGGGGCCCGGCGGGATATTCGATTTTGGACCCCCAGCACCCTAGTTAGGCCTCTGTGTTCAGATTTGATACATATATTTTAAATTTTTTTTTTCAGTTATGAAATAGTTAAAAACCTAATTAGTTGTTGTTTCTTTTTCTTACAACATCCTAAAGGATAAATTATTTCAATAAAAAAATGTCAAAGAGATCTAATTAGTTACTTTTCATTGAAACAACTAAAAGGATACATTTTAAAAAAAAATAATAAAAATAAAAAATGTCCAAGAGAGGTATCGAACCTGGATAGTCAGCACAAAAAGAATACTCCAAGTTGCTTAGCCATTCAGCCACCACATCATACAACCATGTTGTACCCTGCAAAGCCTTTGCATAGAGATAGACTTTTGTAAAGGGATTTGGGTACCCGGAGCTTGGCCTCTTTTGGGGCCCCAGCATTTTGATGCTTGATACCATGACATACTCATATAGCTAACCTAAACACATAAACCGTAATACATGTGTACAATGATAAGACCTCAAATTAATTATCCAATAAACAATTTATCTAGTGGTTTTTTTTTAAATTAAATACTTCATTTGGTATTATCAGTTAAAGTTAACAAGTCTATAAATGCCTTCACATGGTTACCTGTCAAAAATAATTTTTCTCGGGTAATTATGTGTCCCTTGATTGTTCATGTAGGAGAGTCTGCAGCTATACAATTTACTGAACTTATTATGTGTCACGTAATTACTCTTGCAGTAACGTGTGTTTGCTGTCATTTCATAAACTGAATATTTTTTTTTCTCTCTCTACAAAGTGATAAAATTTTTTGCATGACATTTAGAGTTGTTGGTTTGTTAATTGTTTTTATACCTGCCGATAGACAATTGAATCAATGTGCGTATCATGGCTCTAAACTAAATTTATACATAATTAATACTAAAATGTCTTCTCTACTACATATGATGATAAGGAATGTTTCCCAAGTTATAATTTGTATCATCACAAAGTGCACTGAAATATGGTTATGGCATAGTAAATATGGCATTGATTGGTTGTCAACTTTCAATGAAAATTTTCTACAACATGATTAACATTGACATTTATTTTGTTTTTCCACATGTGACGTAAGCAATGCCTTTTCAGAGACTGAAAAATGAAAAAGGACTTGTTGCATAGGCAGCACTGAAATATTATACTTCCTGCATGGGTAAGTAAATGTTTCCGTAAGTAAGACACATAGCCAGAACTCTTATTACATAGAGTACATTGAAATAAATGACGTCCGATATGTGCTAGTAAATGTTTTCTCAAGACAGACATAAGAATGCCACTCCAGTTACATAGAGTACAGTGAAACATCCGTGTAAAGTTATGTGTCAACTGGTGCTTGGTCAAATAGGTTTTCCCAAAAAAAACTTTCAAACATACTGCACACTTATAAGGTGATTCCTTAGTATGAATTAATTGATGTGTAGTCAAGTGACTTTTCTGAGTAAAACTTTTCTGACATACTGTACATTGAAATGGTTTATCTCCAGTATGAATTAATTGATGTGAAGTCAAGTTACTTTTGTAAGTAAAACTTTTCTGACATACTGTACATTGAAATGGTTTATCTCCAGTATGAATTAATTGATGTGAAGTCAATTGACTTTTCTGAGTAAAACTTTTCTGACATACTGTACATTGAAATGGTTTATCTCCAGTATGAATTAATTGATGTGCAGTCAAGTAACGTTTCCCAGTAAAACTTTTCTGACATACTGTACATTGAAATGGACTCTCTTCAGTATGAATTAATTGATGTGCAGTCAAGTAACGTTTCCCAGTAAAACTTTTCTGACATACTGTACATTGAAATGGATTATCTTCAGTATGAATTTTTTGATGTGAAGCAAGGTTACCTTTCTGAGTAAAACTTTTCTGACATACTGTACACTGAAATGGTTTCTTTCCAGTATGAATAAATTGATGTGAAGTCAAGTAACTTTTGCGAGTAAAACTTTTCTGACATACTGTACATTGAAATGGTTTATCTCCAGTATGAATTAATTGATGTGCAGTCAAGTAACGTTTCCCAGTAAAACTTTTCTGACATACTGTACATTGAAATGGATTCTCTTCAGTATGAATTAATTGATGTGAAGTGAAGTAACTTTTGAGAGTAAAACTTTTCTGACATACTGTACATTGAAATGGTTTATCTCCAGTATGAATTAATAGATGTGAAGCAAGGTTACCTTTCTGAGTAAAACTTTTCTGACATAATGTACACTGAAATGGTTTCTCTCCACTATGAAATAGTTGGACCATGGTTAAGTCCATTATGAGCTAATCCTTTACACCTTATTGAATTTCTTAATGATCATGTGTTGTGTTGACGGAAAATTTCTGTAATAAACATATTTTTTAAATGGCTTTACAATCAGCCAAATTGAAGGGTATGTATGCGTCTGCTTCATTTACACTACCAATGACTGAAAAATGTCAATGGTCTTTTATGAGCTAAATAATGTTAAGTATTTTTTGTTGAACTTTTTTTTTAGCAGCCTATGTCTTGTACTGTAATAATTTCATTTTAAATTTAAAAGGTAATGGGTCTAAAATTCTGCTGTGTTGAAATGACTAATGCACAAGGTCATAGTTTCACCTTTAGAAGTAACGCTGTGGATTAGACAAAAATAATACCATAATAAATTATTATTGTGAGTTAATGAATTGATTTTTAGATATTTCAAAAGATGCAATCTTCAGACAATTTATTTCAGTTTTCTTTATTAAATTGTTATCTGTACTAATTGATGGAAGAATACAAAAGATGTCCTTTTTATCAGAGCTATAAAATAAAAAATAGTTAAAAATGTCCTTTTACCAGAACTAAATGAAACAACAACATATTTCAATGAACGTATTGATGTAGTTTGTAAAATTTTTTTACCAAATGGTGGACTATGAAAAATCCTGTGTTGCCCACACCTGTACTATGCCAATAAAATACTATTTACAAGGCTACTCTATTAACACACTGATACTGGTATAGAATGCATAGAAAATTATAAATAACATTTTAAAATACAGCTTAAGCATAGATGAAATATGTTTTTTTTATTTAAAGATACACAGAAGTTGTCTTAGCCACTAAGGAACTATTGGGGCAGATGAAGTGTAGAATCCATATGTTTTACTAGCCATGACACATAAAAGGATTGAGTGGTTATTTTTACTGGGACATAAAAAAAAATTTCCTTTGTTCTCACCAAAGATGGAACCGGGGACTTTCAAATTGAGCAATCTACTCTGTTCAACCACCCGTACCACCCAAAGTATGGGAACAATGTACAATTTATTATGAAATATTTTGTAAAATAAGTAGCTGTTGTTGTTTTTTAATATTAAATAATTTTTTGGAACGCAGTGGCTACGGTTCTGTCTGTTCAGAACCCGTATTATTTTTGTCCAGGTATCCATCCATATGTGCGCATGCGACTTTCAGACTCCGTATATTTAGCGATATAATGTTTAAAAAAAAAAAGAAATTCTGCTAATTTCTATACAACTTAAGTTCTCAGCTTTTATAATATTTTTTTTTTTAAATAAGTACGGCTTAGAATTATTTTAAATAACAAAATAAGAATATAGGCCTAAAACTAGGTCAAAAGAAAGTGAAAACATAACCGAGCACATTTTTTTTCAATAGTACAATAAAATTGTTGCTTGGTTTGTGTGGCGCGCTAGCAGAATGGTTTAGACGCTTGGCCATGTGTCATTTTTATGCTGACTATATCCAGAGGTTCAATTCCTCTGAGAGACATTTATACACGCTTTGTATGATTATAATTACGGGTGCATATGGTTTCCCTTTACCCATGACAACACACTTTTTACCCATGTGGACCTCAGAGTTTCATGTACCTGGCCAAATAGTTTTAGTTGTACTTAGTTGACAGATTGCATTGAATTGCATACAGTTTAGCAATAAATTGACTAAATGTGCATATAGTTTAGTAAACAGCATTCAAGAACTTTCTATATGTTTAGCAATGGCATTGACTACTACATATAGTTTAGCAATGGCATTGACTATTCATATAGTTTAGCAATGGCATTGACTATTCATATAGTTTAGCAATGGCATTGACTATTCATTTAGTTTAGCAATGGCATTGACTATTCATATAGTTTAGCAATGGCATTGACTATTCATATAGATGTTCACAACAGCCTACTGCTATCCCTACTTAAGTACAGGGCACTAATCATATTTCAGTCACCACCTTTCAACTGATATCTAAATCTAAACGCCTTTGCCACCCCCTCCCCCTATTTTTTCAACCAGTCACTGATTCAAATATTTCAATTCACCTAATCTGATCAAATGACTAACTCACATTATCATACGCTCATTGTCTGTAATGAATCTCTGTTAAGAACAACATATTAATATTTTTTCTAGTAAAATGACTTGGGTGAAATCCTACACATATTTTCTAAATGTTTTTCTTTTTGCACAATTATTTTGGCTATGTTCTTTATGAATAGTAATTAATGTATTTACAGATCACCCTTCCACTGAGAGTCCAGTTCCAATAAGGAGTTGCTCTAAATTTTTTTCTAAATTAAATATTATATCTTGAATAATGCAAAAACATTTTGGATTTCTATTTCAAATATATACATTTGTAGTTTAAAAATATGCTGATCCCATTTTTTTCTTGTGTAAGCTTTAAAAAATATATGGCTTTTTTTAGTGTTTCCAATTATTACAGGGGATATTTTAAATCTAAAAGTAAAAAAAAAAAATTAGCAAATTTTAAAATGATTAAAAATAATATCAGCTGATACAGATAGAAGCAATGTCATTGCTTTCTTTAAAATTTCCCTTAGTAATTTCATACCAACAATATATTTAGACAAAGTCGATTCACCCTGTAATTTTAATATAAAGGAAAATAATAAAATTCACAATTTTTTAAAATGTTGTTTAAAATCAATCTAATTTACAATTTCAGAAGAGATTTCCACTAAACCTATTTCACACATTTCTTTTTCAATGTCCTCACAATACCTTGTAGCCAATTAATTTTACATCTCTTAAAAGAATTAATTTAAAATCCCTTCCAAGCATTAATAAAGTCAATTAATTAAGTGAGTTAAAATTTTTAAAAAATACCTCAATCAAATGTTTGTTGCTGAGCAGTTTTCAGTGGTAAAATTACTAATTGAATACCAGGTTCTTTACAACTTATTCAATGGCCTAGACCTCATCTAGATTTACTTGCACTCTGAAAAGCAGATTTTTCTCGATTAAAATATTTAGACCTCTGGCACAAAACAATTAAAACATCATTCGATAAAAATTAATAGTGCCTTGCTAATTAAGAAATATATCAAAGCAACTAAAGTTATCGACTCATTATTCATTAAAAAAGATGTTCTCTTTAAAATAACTATTATTTTTAATCTGACATAGTCTGTATGGAAGTGAAGCTTAATTTTCTGTTAAAAATAAATAAATATTATTTATAATGAAGCTAAGTTTTAGCATATATTATTTGAAAACGACATGTATTACAGCTATCAAAGAAAAACAATGTAAATTGAGTTCGACCTTTTAGTGAGTTTCACACTAGGTTTCACACTAAAATATAAAAAAAAAATTAAAACATCTTTTTTTCACCCACATGTAGTCACTTGTAGTGTCACAACATTTAACAAAAATTTATTAAATATAAAAAAAATGTCTGAAATATAGGTCAATACTAATAAAATGATTAATAATTGCACTGCTCAATGACAATCGTCCTTCCAGTGATGAGTGAATGAGTGTTCAGTGCCATAATGATAATATCTAAATCTTAAGTGATTGGCTCCAACTTGCTATGGAGCCTTAATGAAATGGATCCAAGTGGCAAAATGGCCAGGGCAACCACAAACTAAATGAAGCCTCAATTACATTACAATTAACCTAAAGGCTAAACTAACAGTTGTGTAAAAGGACTCAGTAATATCACAAGAGTATCTATCCATCTAATGTACATGTAGTTTAAATAATTTAAGTCATGCCCTTTAAGTGCTGGGTATTAGTTTTTCTGAAGGTACCGTCCTATCTTTCAGTATTTTTTTAATCGCAGTGGCGATTTAATACGGCAGACGTATTCCGTATTTTTTTCCCTGGTATGTGATAGATTTGTGCATGTGCGGAAGATGGACTGCATTTTATTGCTAATTTTGTGTTTTCGGGGCTAAGGTTAGGGGGTTAGGAGCAATATTTATAGCCGGACCCCAAAAATAAATAATTCGGAGTCCGACTCATCGCGCATGCGCATATCTACAGCCGTAAAAAAAATTAAGTCCGTCTAGAGCGCACACTATCCCATACATGCACCCCGGAAAAAAATACAGAGTACGTCTACATGGTTGACAGTATCCCTAGCCACTCGCGTTTTTTTTAATAATCTTGTAGTTGGCAGCTGCCTTTTTTGGGCTTGTAAACAATTCCCTTTTAGGTCATCTCTTAACATGGTTGACAGTATTTTATATACTTTAAAATATTTACATACACTTTTTGTAAAAAATTCCAAGCAGATACCTTGTGCTAGCGTAGTAACAAAAATCAGTATGAGCCAGATAGTTTCGCACCTTAATTTCCGCTTTCTCTTGTTGCTGTTAGTGAAGACATTGGCTATTCATACTGATCACATGTTCGCAACAGCCTACAGTCAGGTCGATTGTGATGAGATCGACTGCTAAGCAGCTCGATTTACTTATGTTAGTATAGTATCACGGTTATACCTTATAATTAATTATACGCATTTTTTAACTCATATTTATGAAGAATGCTGGGATGAAATCATTGCAAGGGCTACATTTCAATGATAAAAGATCCACGTTTCATACCTATTGTTATAGAATAGACAAATACGTTTGATGAATCTTCAAACATAATAGGCTAAAAATGAAGATTGTAATCTTATACACTAATTAAATATAAAATATGTCGTTTATAAATGGTATATAATGTTAAGCGTTTCACACTTTTCAGAACGGTGTGTGTGTATGTCGGAAGGAAGAGCGCCAAAATGAACTCGCACAGGGCACCTCAGCTAGCTGTGGATAATGTGGTGGTCGTATACATGCAAACCCAATTTTCAATACTGTGCAAAAAAAAAAAAAAACTCATTGAAGAGTAACATACTGTTATATAATATTTGAGGACTAGAAGAGAGGGGTTCTAGGTTGTTTTGAAGCTTGTTATTTAGGGAAGGAGACTCGTGGATAGTATTATTCTGTCAGTCAAACCGGATTTCATCGATTACAACTAGGATCGGAGTTTGAGTAAGAATTAAATCTAGTATTGGACAAAAAAATAAATTTAGTTGTTTTTTTTTTTTTGTGAATTAAAAAGTAAATGTGATTCTTGAATTTTAGAGTTATAAATTACTGTAGAGGAAAAAAAACTAGTTTGAGTTTTGCAGCAAAAATTTTAATAATATTATATTAAAAGGCCGAGATCACCGGAGATATACCGTAGATCGTGATTATTAGTTTTCAGTTAAAATGCACGATGGTCGACCGGAGAGTCCTGGGTTCGGATCTCGGTGAGAGCACTTCGGACCTTTCAGGTCCTGGTGAAAGTCCCCAAGTACACCCAGCTTTGAATGGGCACCTGACATTAAGTTGGGGGGAGTAAAGACGACGCTGGGCGTTGTGCTAACCACACAATGCTTTTATATGCTAAGGTTACTGAAACAGATGAGTTCTACACTTCATCTGCCTCGATGAGCCCTTTGGGGCTTAAGGAACTTTTTTCAAAATGCACGTGCTTTCATAACCTCATTCTCGCTTTGAAAACATCAAGTAGTTTTTAAGTCAATGGATGACTTTTCAATAGCACACATTCTTCTCTTGCCATACTATCTTCTTGTATATCATGTCATCTCTTGTTACATTATCTACTTGTATATCATGTTATCTCTTGCCATACTATTTTCTTGTATATCATGTTATCTCTTGTTACACTATCTGCTTGTATATCATGTTATCTCTTGTTACACTATCTACTTGTACATCATGTTATCTCATGCCACACTATATCTTCTTGTATCTCATGCCATCTCTTGCACATTATCTTCTTGTATATCATGTTATCTCTTGTTACACTATCTACTCGTACATCATGTTATCTCTTGCCACACTATCTACTTGTATATCATGTTATCTCTTGCCATACTATCTTCTTGTATATCATGTCATCTCTTGTAACACTGTCTACTTGTATATCATGTTATCTCTTGCTACTTTTATCTTCTTGTATATCATGTCATCTCTTGTTACACTATCTACTTGCTCATCAATATGCATCTCTTGCACATTATCTTCTTGTATATCATGTCATCTCTTGTTACACTATCTACTTGTATATCATGTTATCTCTTGTTACACTATCTACTTGTACATCATGTTATCTCTCTTGCCACACTATCTTCTTATTTTACTATCTACTTGAATATCATGTTATCTCTTGCCACACTATCTTCTTGTATATCATGTCATCTCTTGTTACACTAACTATTTGTATATCATGTCATCTCTTGTTACTATCTACTTGTATATCATGTCATCTCTTGTTACACTATCTACTTATATATCGTGTTATCTCTTGCCACATTATCTTCTTGTATATCATTTCATATCCTCGCCAACTTAAATTTTCCCCTCGACCGATAGTCAATAGAAAACAAAAACAAGCAATTAAGCCTGTTCCATTCTGGACACAGGACGTGTTAGCGCATTTTCTTGTTATGTATCAATGCGTATGTTACTTTCAGTAAATATTTGTAAATTTTGGAAATGTTTATAAATTCAATTGTGTAATGCATATATCTGTAAAAAAAATATTATAAAGACGTTTCTTTATATTTGAAAAAAAATTATTTTCTCTTAAATCTAACTACAAGTGGTTTGTGGTTACTGAAATAGGACTCATAATTGAAAACATTCAATTATAGTCATTTAATCGTCCGAAAACTCCGTCAATTGTTGCATAGCTCTGATACTTTCAATTAAACTCAGAACACAAACACTATTTCATTTGATGAGTTTCTTAATAAATCTTGGTGAAACTAAGTGCTGCAGTATTTCGCACCAAATGAATGGGTTATTGAACGTACAAGGTGTATATATAATATATAAGCCCTTTAGGAGCCCTGAAGCCCGGCCCTCAGAGGTCCTATCGCAAAATGGACTTTTGATGTACACTTGGCAGGCCAAGACCTACAAAATGATATATACATCATGGGTCTAGAACTTATGGTTGTTGAGATATAGGCGCTCTTTATTAATATAGCTTATATAGCAAAAAACGGTACTAAGCCCCTTTTACGGCCCTGAGAGGTCAGATCGCCGAAATGGAAAAAAGTCATTTCTTGACAGGCCAAGACCTACAAAATGATATATACATCATGGGTCTAGGACTTATGGTTGTTGAGATCTAGGGTGATGACAGACAGACAGACAAAACGGGGACAATAGAGCATTTTTTTCAGAGAAATGCTCTAAAAAAAAACAAATAAATAATAAAAGAAATGAAATACATGCAATCAAATAACTTAGAATAAATGGAATGAAAAAAAAAGAAGCAAACATTCTTAATGTTATTAATCAAGCAATCAGTCAACAAGGGAATCTATTTTCTCCACAGGGAATGGTTACCTGTTTTTAGGCAATCCACGTGGATGTGACACCATAAAAATTAACTTGTCTCTTTCTCGACACTTTTTTTGTATCCGTCTTTCAGTTGTTTTTTAATATCATAACATTTTCCATTCACTGTTCAGCTTCTTTCCTAGTAATGGGTCACATGTCACACATGTTAACATACAGACAATCACTCTGTATGTGCTAGCATACTCGACACTGACCTGATCAACTATAACTACTGGACTGCCCTCACTATCGTAAAACAGTCTTAACGGATTGTGGCTGGCCTCAAAATCATCAAAAAAATCACATGTGTGGCTGTCATTACGTTCAACTCGTACCATACGTGGCTGGCTGAATCAGAATGCTGACATTTTTTACACCAACACTTAGTGCGGTTCTTCCAATGTTTACACCCATCGATCAAACCCATTATTAAAATCTGCCACACCAGAAATCATGCCGCTCCCGTTCTTAAGCACCCCAAGTTATAAAATGGATACGAAACTTCTGTGTTGGGCCAAAACTCTGGTCTGTCTGCACTGGTTTTTTCGACAGCTACTCTGACTGTCAGGTTAGCTGTAGCTTTTATGAACTCATACAAATCACCACCACGATGATCTTTAGGTAGATCGTTTAAGGTGAATTTATCAAAAGAAATAGTCTTTGTATGATCTGGATTCTCCCAAAAACTAGTGAGATATTTTTTGTGGGTCAGCTTCTTCATCTTCTGACACCTGAAATGTATATTATATGTGTAGCTCTATAAGTGTGTGTTACTTCTTTTTGTATAGCTTTAAATTCTGTCAAAATACTTTCTTATTTTTTTAATCTAATCACAACTATATTATTACTTTGTAGAGTTTTAAGAAGAATAAAATTTGTGTTTACTGCCTTGTTTTTTTTTTAAATCAATGAAAAAAAAACCCATATATTTGGCATTCAAAAAACCTTACTTGAAAAATGTGTAAAACCATATCCGTCTAAGAATGAAACAAAAAAAACAGCAACTAATTCACCTAATGGGTTTTTTTTTTTTTGGTCTCATTTCAGATGAAATACTCTTTCATACATGTTCGACAAAAATGACAGTGTAAATATTTTTATCGTTCGTGCTATAGTAATTAGTAGTATAAACTACTAGTTATGATAAAGGCGGCCCTCGACTTTCGCACATAATTGGTTCCTGAAAGTGTGTGTGAATGTTGAATGTTCGAAAGTAGAAGGGAAATATTAATTACATAAACAGTACATAACCAACTAAATCACTTTCAAAATGGCGATCATGACATTCCAAAAACAATTGCTTTTGGGACCATTGGGCGGAGAAAGACCCGGTATAATTGGAAATTATGTTTACCGTGTATACGGAAACAGTCGGAAATTACTGAAAGTGCTTCACTAGCGCTTTTACGGACGATTCTAAAAACACATTAAAAATAATATATTTTTTAAAAATGTTCAAAACAGCGAATTGTGCGAAAGTAGAATGTGCGGAAGTCGAGAGCCGCCTATATATATATATATATATATATATATATATATATATATATATATATATATATATATATATATATATATATAAACAAACAGTGTGCAAATGAAAAGCGCGTAAAAAAATTAGGCCATATGTTTCTATTCTTACGATTAAGTTTGTAAAGAAATACTTGTAAAACAACTAAATAGAGTTTAGTGCACTAAAAAAACCTGACCGTGTATTAGATAACTCGAAAATTGAACCAAAATCATTAAGAAAATGAATTAATTGAAAGCTGAGGTTATCAGTGGATTAACGTGGTATCAACAACATATGCAGACCTACATTCATTAATGACGTAAATCTGAAAATTCCATTGGTGATTTAGCCCCCCCGCCCCATCCTGCCTCTGATAGCATCGAGCCTTTAATCGACTAAAGTCGTGTGTTTAGTATTGGAATGACTAGAGTTTAGCTTGTTGTAGAGTACCGATATATAACTCGGTATTCAATACTTCCTTCAGGAGTGGTAAATGACTGGCTTTTGTTGTCTCAGAAAACAGTTCAGCGATTAATATAGCTTGTAATCATAAAAAATCGATTTCAAATCATTTCAACGTTATAACTGCCATGTTTAATACACTATATATTTTCTCCAGTTATTCTTATGGATTTAGTTTTATACCAGTCTGGCTGATACTGACTTGCAACAATCTGACGCCCACATGTGAATAGGGTATCTGAATGATACGGAATGTAAATACAGTAAATAAAAGTAATCGGACCAAACGTATAAATAAGTGTGCAAATAATACAATGAGAATAATGAGAATAATAATTTAGATGGGATTATCTTGTCTATTAATTGTTTTACAGTAAAACAGATAATAATAATTTATTAAATTGTTTTACAGTAAAATAGATAATAATAATTTATTAAATCTTGTTTATTAATTGTTAACCAGTAAAATAGACCTGCCTTAAATCTATTTAGCAGCTTAATCAATTTCGTAATCAGTGTATCTCTCTCTAAACAATTATTTTGCCAATGGTGTGCTTGCGTCAGATGGGTGTGGGGGGGTCGGCAAATCAGGGAAATAAACAGATGCGGATTTAAATAATACACACCCGGTGTTATAGAACGCACATCCTGGAAGAGGGGTGGGGCACGATTTCGTATGCGTTCAGTTTAATTTAATAAAACCTATTTTGGTTAAAATGTGGACAGGTTAGTTTTAGTTTCTAATTCTCTGATTGTCGTTCTTGGTATATTTACATTGTTATCTTCTGTTATGACGTATAATTGTGAACTTGTGTCTGTACGTCTGACTGTTCACTAATATATTTAATACATAGCTTCAAGGCTATTTTTTTTTACAATTTTTATTTAGTACGTTATCTATTTATTTGTAAAACCAAGACTTCTTTCACTCCCGAAAAATATACATTATGTCAAATATTAAAAAAAAAAATGTGTCCGAACAGTGGCGTAACTAGGGCAGGGTAAGGGGGGGGGTCCAAATTTGAAAGTACCCCCGCGCCCCAGCTTGAGGGAGGCCCCCAAAGGACTGTCCAAAATTTTTTGTACATTAAATAGTAAGTACATTATCTCATGTCATGATATCGAATATCAAAATGCAGGGGCCCCCAAGAAGCCGAGCCCCCAAATCCCTAGATAAGCCACTGTGTCCAAATATATTTGAATCAGTGTTTCGACAAATTTTCGACATCTGTGTACCAACCCTATTAATTTTCTTTATACTGTGCGCCCCCAGTAAAAAAGAAAAAAAGAAACTTGCATATTGTTTTTACTGACTGGTTTCCCTTCATTTCATTGTTTTCGTTTTAGCCATGCATGTTTACCCGGTGTTCTCAGCCCGGTGCAGCGCGTACACCGCCACTCATTTCTTACCACCTGGGGCTATGCGTACTGCGCCTTTGGGAAACACCTTGCCTAGATCATGCAAGGGCATACGGACTGCATGGTGCTTTCAAAATCTATTCTTTGCTCGTTTTCCGTTACTTTATAAATAGAAGAGTCACTCGCATTTTAGACGAAAGTTCGAAGAGTGGAAACTAATTGATCAATTTTAAGCTTCTCTCGATTTCAACTCTATTTAAATAAATAAAAAGAAAACATGTACTGCTATTAACTTTCGGGGACTATGCGTTATAAAACTAGTCAAGGGATGCAACTGTGTAATTTGACTGAAAACATAAGTTTTGAAAGTTGTCTTACTTTTATTTTAAATACACATGTTTGTAAACAGTAACATAAAAAGTGCACTAGTTGACCCTAATAGACGTGATTTGATGGGAAAGTGTCTATAGCTACGTAGTTTGAGAAGATTGCTGTTTGGATGGATACAGAGTGAAGACGTTAACGCATTGAGTAAACACTGATTTTAATTTAATTGAAGGCGGGCGTGGTTTCAACCGTCACATGTTCCGCAAACTCCAACTTTACAATCATCTTAGTGCGTAAATTTTTGTACTAAAATAAATCCTATGTAATTGTGTGGCCATAGTACATTTTTAAGTAGATAGCTTACTATCTTTACGTCATCCACTGACTTAAATCATAAATTTCCTTACGTCATCCAATGACTTAAGTAATCCACTGATTTATCTCGTGACATAAAATGGCTTTAAATAATGCTTTACTTTTTACCTATTTATTTTTTAAATCTCATGTAATAAATGTATTTATTTCGACCCTCATATAGAACAATACATACAATTTGTAATATTTCAAGAATAAAACAGGTTGTTTAGTATAGTATTGTTTAATATTTCATTACTAAGTTTAATTTTAAAAAAACAATTAAGGCACCAGTTGACACTATTTTTATTCCCCATACTTACCTGAAATTGGATATTTATCATATCTAAACAAAAATATCAATAACAAACATCAACTGTTAAAAAAGGTCACCCTCCACATGCCCAGTGAATCATATTTCATACCGCATTTAGTATTTTAATTGTAATTTTGTTCTTTGTTGTTCCATACACCGTCAGCATTTAGTTGGCAACTATTATATGCATAATTAGCATTTTTGTCATTTCTGGATTGTCTCAGAGCAGTTCTGTTAAAAACGCTCCAGCTTCTGAGACGAGCAAGCGGAGTAGGACTTCAAATCTAGTGTACATGTATTATGAAGACCGACATGAAAATATAAAGCAAAAACACTATTATTCATTCACACAATCATTCATTACAGTATTTTCAGTTGACATATAACACAATGATTTGATTCAGAGGTATCCATGTGCACTCTGGGATCAACCAAGTGATTAAAATTAATTTATGTACGGATCATAAAACTGTCTAAGTAGATCTAAAGGATCCGAAATGATGGTGGCCGTATAGCGGGTATGAGTGTATATAATGGAAGAGAGAGAGATTTTGCCTATGCATTCATTTAATTATTTAGTACATATTTAGTATAATTTGTTGTACAACGTATATCCCTTTTTTTCATCTTTATGATTCCATTTATCATATGAAAATGGTAATGAAACGGATTTTTTTCCTTTCACCCACAAATAACTTGAATAAAAGTATGTCGACTAACTTAACTCTGACACCTCAAGACTAGCTATGGGAGCACAATAGCTACGATATTTCAAAAATAACTAATTGTGTGGATAAGCACAAAGTACAGCCACTTCCCTAATAAATCTCAGGTACCCAGTTTAAGCTGAAGAATTAGGAAATTTCACAGTGGCCTGAATAAATCCAAGGTTATCACTGAGGTTCAGGCCCGGTCAATAATTGAGCTACTACCGCATTGCCACTCGTCCCCTTCTTCACTTTTAAAAGAGGTTCAATATTTTCCCTTACACCAAAATAAAATCCACCTCGAATTAGAAAACATGTTTTACTACCATTTATGTAAGGGTTAATGAACTCAAACAAAACTAAATGATAGCACAAGTTGCCACCATGCAGAGCAGTAACACAGGGTGCCACCATGCAGCGTCTGGAGCTTAGGTAAATGAATACAATTCTTGAGATGCTGAGTCATATGAATCAGTGTTATTAGAGCACCAAATGAGATTAAAGAGAACAATATAGATGGACAATAAAAAGCTTCGTATTTTATCTATCACCTGAAAGTGAAACTCAAAATGAATTTATAAATGTCTTGGCACATCATTAGAAGAATTACTCCTCGTATGGATACAAAGGCTGAGAAGCATTTGGAATTATGTTTGACAGCACACCTGACATATCACACACTGAACAGATGTTTGATAGCTCTCATTTTCTTTGATGAGTTATTCGAAGTTGAGATTTTAAAAAAAGATAGGAAGGCCAAATAGTGGTCAGTACTTGTGTTACGAAGTAGGTTTTTAGCACGATTTTTAAAAAAGTTTTAGTAACAAAATCAGCGGTCAGCTTGAGAAGTGGGCGTGTCATGAAGTGACCAGGTAGTGGAATCATTTAAGCAACAGGCTACCTTGTCAGATCACCGGGGGGGACATTTATTTATAGAGGGCTACAGGTGAGCACTGGGACTCAGGGGATTCAAATACCTGTAGAAAAAGGACTTTTGTACGTGTGGGCAGGTTTGATTTCAATAGACCCATCAGTAAATTGTAGGGGAGGTTACATTTATTTAGAAAGGCCGTTACGGTGGAATTTACACGGTTGGGGGGGGGGATGTTAAACTAGAAAGTTTATAGGTCCCCAGTTAATCTCTTTCTATCAGAGCTGTCATATAAATTGTCCCGAGGGTTAGTTGGGGTTAATAGTATTTATGGTTAATAAATCACTGATGCAAAGCCAATTGTTTAGAGTATATAAGGTGTACGATATAGTGAGTTAGAGAAGAGGCGAGGAAGATAGGTGCGAGAGTAGGACGTAAGCTGAAGTAATGTATTTAGAGAACAACTGGCATCAATATCTGCATGCTATATCAGCAAGAAACAGTATTGTTTGACTTTATTGGTGGAGACTAAACGTAAGCTGTGAAGTATACATATAGTCATCAGACCGCAAGCAGAAACCTTTTTCTCATACTTAAGACAACGACCTGTTCATGGAAAGGAATCCAGTCCTTACACCATGTAACAACTTGATGTTTTTGAAATTCATAGCTGAATGGGACGTCATAGAATCTCTGCCAACACTCAGACTATGTCTGCAATTGTATTTATCAATATTTGTGTGTCTGTAGCTTCAAAACTAAAACTGTTAAAATTACCTGCCATCCACTTTGTTATCTTGCTCTACTGTTGAAAATGATGTAGAAAATATTGATATTGATGGAGTGATTGACAGATTTGCAACTTTGAAGACCAGGAAAGAATAACAATACTTTGACTTTGCTGATTGTTGCAGTTCTTAAATGCTTTCACGTTAAATTATATTTTGTTATTATTGCTTTTTCTTATATCATTAAAACTCATCAAATTTTGGATCAATTGGACGTATTTTACAAACATAAATGTTTTAGGCGACTACAGGGCAGGGAAATTCGAAATATGCTCCATTCCTCATTGTGATAGTCTTGGGGGATAAGGGCACCATTTCTGTATAGTTTCCTGAGAGTCCCACTATTGTGGCTTCCCTTGTTCGAGCCTGGGCCCTTTTTGAAATGGGAATAGTTTTTTACAATATATCAACTTTGTAATTCTTTTTCTAACCTTTATTCTTCTTTGGGCCCCATGACCTTTAGAATCATTATTAGAAAAAATAAAAGGCACAATGCCAAACAGGGGTCCATTTTTATATAATTTCTGAGAGTCACACTATCCTTTACCTACCCTTGTTCGAGCCTCGGTCCTTTTCAGAAATTAGGGTATAGTTTTTTTACACTAGATTATTTGTATTTTTTTCTAACTTTTATTCTTCTTTGGGGCCCCGCAGCAGCTAGAATCCTTATTAGAAAAATTAAAAGGCACTATGCCAAAAGAGGAGGTCCATTTCTATATAGTTTCTGAGAGTCGTACTATCATACCTACCCAGTACTCGATTTAAGAAAAAACCAGTGCCGGGGATGAACAAATTTTATGCAGAGCCGAGGATAAATGCCATCCCCGGCGGGGATGAAAAAACTAAACCAGAGCCAGGGGATGTCAATTCTCAGTGCCGGGGATATCCCCGGCATCCCCAGCAACGGCGGATGCCAACAATTTTTTGAGGATCTTCAATTTACAATCCATAGGCCAACAAGTAGGCTAACTAATTTATTTTCATAGACAAAACCAACAATAATATAAAAAAATGGGGAAACATTTGTCTTCATTAACATAGTTCACGTTGGTTAAAAAAAAAATTGAAGCTGCACATTAATAGGACAAGCAATAAGTTTATTTTTAACAAAAATAAATGCAATTTTTTTATTTACTACTCTGTTGTTGAAATCAAACATTCCCTAACTTATAATGTATTTCATTTATTTAAACAAATTATGACGTTGTTCCATAACTAATTCTTTTGTTGGTTTGCCTGAAGGTAGGCCTACATCGCTGGAAGAATGCCTTCCGTCTTTTAACCACATTGCGGCATACAACTTTGCATCAAAATATTGAAGTGGTGGACCATTAATTTGAATAAATAGCAATTGTTTGATGGTTTCGACGTCTAATGAATTATGACAGTTACCATCACTTGGTACATCGACAATAATGCAACTTCTCTCTTCAACAATTTTTGTTAGATTTGTGTATAAACTTGTTAAAACAATATAGGAGTCCCCGGGCCTAAAAATGAAAACGATGCAGTATGAATTGCAATGAATGACTGTCAGAGCAGGCACGCGGTTTACAAGGCCAGAGCGATATACCCCCACTGCCTACTATCCCCACAGCCTACTGGCCTTCCCGAGGACCGATTCCTAGATCAGCATCACGAAAAGGAAAATTCTTTTAGATTACACTGTTTGGTTTAATTTTACCATAAACATTTTGACGTATCTTATAACTGTGAATCAGTCTTGAAAACTTATATTACACTGTTTAAAAGCAAATGGTTTTACTCCAGTGCAGGCCCGTAGCGTGGGGGGAACAGGAGGGCCGCCCCACCTGCGTTTTGTCTGGCCCTCTGCTTATTTGTTCTACTTAGTACAATGTATTACCTGGCCCCTTCTATTGCCTGGCCCCTGCTGTTGAATGCAGGCCCCTGCTGTATAATTTGCACGCTACGGGGCTGCACCAATGTTACCTTTAAACAAAAAATTAGTGCGTGCAGAATAAAACATTATTTTATCAATACATCCAGATACTTGGGTATTTTGATTTCAACTTCAAATTAAACTTATTAAAGTCGAATAATCTAAACTTGTAATAACAAATTATTGTTACGGATATACTGTAACACATGACTTACACGCAGTATACGTAGTATGAGGATCATCCTCTAGAGATTTGACTCCTTGAAATACAGTTGTTTGTGTGTAAAAGAAAACTTTGTTTGTGTTTTTTTGCAAGACGGCTCTTTAGGTATGTTAATTTTAAAATTATAAAATAAAAATATTACTTTAAATCTTTGTCTGGATTTTTATATAAAAATATTTTTTCATTATTAACTTGCGCCTTACGACTTACGAGCAACGAATTAAAAGTAAACATAATATTAGAACCAAAGATTACAAAAAAAAAATACTTCGAACTCTTACTGTACGTTTATTTCTTTTGATTCGGTAGATGGAAACGCAGTACAAAATTATGAAGTTAAACTTCAAAATTTACAAAAAATCAGTGCTGGGGATGAAAAAATTCCGCAGAGCCGGGGATAAATGTCCTCCGCGGCGGGGATGACTTTAGCTAAAGCAGAGCCGGGGCGACAGCCCTCAGTGCCGTCATCCCCAGCGGGAAATCCGAGCACTCTACCTACCCTTGTTTAAGCCTGGGCCCTTTTTGAAATGGGGTATAGTTTTTTTACAAAATATCCTATATGTAACTTATTTTTCTAACCTTTATTCTTCGTTAAGGCCCCCTAAACGTTTCGAATCCCTTATTGGAAAAATTAAAAGCCACTTTAACAAAGAGGCCCATTTCTGTATACCTTTTTTACGTAACTGTGTTTAATTGTAAATGTAGAGGCTTTTTTTAATTATAAACATTTTTAGTGAAATTTGAATTAATTAATAATTAAATAATTTCAACCGTGATAAAATAAATCGAAAAATTATTGCAAGTTTTAATGATTATGTAAATGTTGTTTACTTGTCATATATAAATATATAGATCATACGAAATATCTGTAAAAAAAACACTGTAAAGGTGATGTTGGAAAATATTTTTAAAAATAGAAAATGATTGCTTTTACTCAAAAAGTTTGAATATTTTAGAATATTTTATTAATAAAGAAAACTGAAATATAATTGTCTGAAGATTGCATCTTTTAAAATATTTAAAAATCAATTCATTAGCTCACAATAATAATTCATTATGGTATTATTTTTGTCTAATCCCAGAGTTACTTCTAAAGGTGAAACTATGACCTTGTGCTTTAGGCATTTCAACACAGCAGGATTTTAGAGCCATTACCTTTAAATTTAAAAAGAAATAATTACAGTACAAGACATAGTTTATAAAAAAGTTCAACAAAAAATATGTAACAGTATTTAGCTCATAAAAGACCATTGACATTTTTCAGTCATTGGTAGTGTAAATGAAGCAGACGCATACATACCCTTCAATAAAGCTGATTGTAAAGCCATTTAAAAATTATGTTTATTACAGAAATTTTCCGTCAACACAACACATGATCATTAAGAAATTCAATAAGGCGTAAGATTAGCTCATAATGGACTTAACCATGGTCCAACTATTTCATAGTGGAAGAGAAACCATTTCAGTGTACATTATGTCAGAAAAAGTTTTACTCAGAAGGTAACCTTGCTTCACATCTATTAATTCATACTGGAGATAAACCATTTTAATGTACAGTATGTCAGAAAAGTTTTACTTGGAAAAGTAACTTTACTTTACATCTATTAATTCATACTGGAAAGAAACCATTTCATTGTACATTATGTCAGAAAAGTTTTACTCTGAAAAGTCGTTTTGACTTCACATCTATTAATTCATACTGGAAAGAAACCATTTCAATGTACAGTATGTCAGAAAAGTTTTACTCGCAAAAGTTACTTGACTTCACATCAATTAATTCATACTGGAAAGAAACCATTTCAGTGTACATTATGTCAGAAAAGTTTTACTCACAAAAGTAACTTGAATTCACATCACAAAATTCATACTGGAGAGAAACAATTTCAATGTACAGTATGTGAAAAGTTTTTCTCAGAAAAGTCACTTTACTTCACATATATTAATTCATACAAAGAAAGAAACCATTTCAATGTACATTATGTCAGAAAAGTGTTTCTGGAAAAAAACACTTGACTTTGCACATCTATTAATTCTAATACAAAGAGGAAAGAAACCATTTCAATGTACATTATGTCAGAAAAGTTTTACTGAGAAAAGACACTTGACTGCACATCTATTAATTCATACTGGAGAGAAACCATTTCAATGTACAGTATGTCAGAAAAGTTTTACTCACAAAAGTAACTTGAATTCACATCTATTAATTCATACAAGAAAGAAACCATTTCAATGTACATTATGTCAGAAACGTGTTTCTGACAAAAAACATGACAGCACATCTATTAATTCATACTGGAAAGAAACCATTTCAATGTACAGTATGTCAGAAAATTTTACTGAGAAAAGATACTTGACTGCACATCTATTAATTCATACTGGAGAGAAACCATTTCAGTGTACATTATGTCAGAAAAGTTTTACTCACAAAGTAACTTGAATTCACATCAAAAAATTCATACTGAAGAGAAACCATTTCAATGTACAGTATGTCAGAAAAGTTTTACTCGGAAGAAGTCACTTGACTTCACATCTATTAATTCATACTGAAGAGACCATTTCAATGTACATTATGTCAGAAAAGTGTTTCTGAGAAAAAACACTTGACTCCACATCTATTAATTCATACTGGAGAGAAACCATTTCAATGTACATTATGTCAGAAAAGTTTTACTGAGAAAAGATACTTGACTGCACATCTATTAATTCATACTGGAAAGAAACTATTTCAATGTACATTATGTCAGAAAAGTTTTACTCACAAAAGTAACTTGAATTCACATCAAAAAATTCATACTGGATATAAACCGTTTCAATGTACAGTATGTCAGAAAAGTTTACTCAGAAAAGTCTTGACTTCATCATATAATTCATACTAAGGAATCACCTTATAAATTGTGCAGTATGTTTGAAAAGTTTTGTGGGAAAACCAATTTGACCAAGCACCAGTTGGCACACAACTTTACACAGATGTTTTCACTGTACTCTATGTAACTGAGGTGGCATTCTAATGTCTGTCTTGAGAAAACATTTACTATCACATATCGGACGTCATTTTATTTCAATGTACTCTGTAATAAGAGCTCTGGCAATGTGTCTAACTTACGGAAACATTTACTTACCCATGCAGGAAGTATAATATTTCAGTGCTGCCTATGCAACAAGTCATTTTTTGATTTTCAATCTCTGAAAAGGCATTGCTTACTTCACATGTGGAAAAACAAAAAATAAATGTCAATGTTAATCATGTTGTAGAAAATTTTCATTGAAAGTTGACAACCAATCAATGCCATATTTACTATGCCATAACCATATTTCAGTGCACTTTGTGATGATACAAATTATAACTTGGGAAACATTCCTTATCATCATATGTAGTAGAAAAGACATTTTAGTATTGATTATGTATAAATTCAGTTTAGAGCCATGATACACATTGATTCAATTGTCCAGTGGCAGGTATAAAAACAAATTAACAAACCAACAACTCTAAATGTCATGCAAAAATTTTTATCACTTTGTAGAGAGAGAGAAAAAAATATTCAGTTTATGGAATGACAGCAAACACACTTTACTACAAGAGTAATTAAGTGACACATAATAAGTTCAGTAAATTGTATAGCTGCAAACTTTCTACATAAACAATCAAGGGACACATAATTACCAGAGAAAAATTATTTTTGACAGGTAACCATGTGAAGGCATTTATAGACTTGTCAACTTTAACTGATAATATCAAATGAAGTATTTCATTTAAAAAAGACCACTAGATAAATTGTTTATTGGATAATTAATTTGAGGTTTTATCATTGTATACATGTATTACGGTTTTTGTGTTTAGGTTAGCTATATGAGTATGTCATGATATCAAGCGTCAGGAATGCTGGGGCCCCAAAAGAGGCCAAGCCCCGGGCTGACATCAGGTTCGATACCTCTCTTGGACATTTTTTATTATTATTATTTTTTAGAAGTATCCATTTAGTTATTTTAATGAAAAGTAACTAATTAGATCTCTTTGACATTTTTTTATTAACATCAACTCACTAAAAGGTGACGATCAATTTACACTGCTTTACTCAGTCACATTTTGTAATCCCCCCCTTCCCCATCCAACACTTTCACTCTAACATGGAAATAATACAAGTAAAGAAAATAATGTAATTTCCGTTATTTATTTTGTTTCTGAGTAAAGTTCAAGACTTTTTGACCCCGGATAGTTCAACCCCGCCACTTCAGCCCTGACAGTTAAGGCCCCGTCAACTGATAAAAATAATATTTGAACTATTATTTCTTTGTTTTAAAAAAGTTTAGTAGCCTTGTTCAACGTGCTTTTAATTGTCAAAGTTATTTGTATATTTTATTTAAAATGTGTGTTTTTAACTGTTTAAAATTTTTTTAATTGCATAAAATGTGTGTTTTAGTCTTTGTGACGTCTTAGCAATGGACACAAGTTTTACTGATTGCCTCCACATATCTATTTCCCCCCCCTCAAATGTGGTAAGTGTTACCAGATATAATACGAGCATAATAATAATGTACAGATAAGTCATGAGGTAAACATTATAGTGCACCTATCCTTGGATATTAGTCACTTATGTCATTTGTGCCAGTGGCTAGAGTAGACACAAATCATTGTCAATGAAACTAATGTACAAGCATGAGAAGTGGATGTAAGATATATTGTCGGTCTTTAAAAACTGTTGAACGTGCTTAGAGTATCAGAACTCCAAAACTTACAGAAACACATATTTTAAATAATTAAAACACATATTTTAAAAAATCAAAACACATATTTTTAAACAATCAAAACACATATTTTAAACAATAAAAAATATATTTTAAACAATTAAAAGACTTATTTTAACAAAATTAAAATAAGTAATTTAAACAATTAAACACATGTTGAACAAAGTTAATAAATATATTTAAATAATGATATAATAATTGAATTATTATTTTTATCAGTTGACAGGTTGAACTGTCCAGGGTCAAAAAGTCTGACCACCTCTGAGTAAAGTGCTTATTTCTTAGAATTTTGTGTTATAACTTTTCATTTCATGTATAGCCTAAATTTGTTTTTCTTCTATATATAGTTGTAATACATGTCGTTATCAAATAATAAAAATTAGCTTCATTATAAATAATATTTATTTATTTTTAACAGAAAATTAACTTCACTTCCATACTTCAATGACCAAAAATAATAGTTATTTTAAAGAGAACATCTTTTTAAAATAGCAAAGTCTAGAACTATAGGTGCTTTGATATATTCCTAATTAGCACTTTTAATTTTTCATTAAATGATGTTTTAATTGTTTTGTGCCAGAGGTCTAAATATTTCAATCGAAAAAAATAATCTGCTTTTCAGGATGCAAATATATCTAGATGAAGTCTAGGCCATTGAATAAGTTGTAAAAGACGGTATTCAGCAACAAACATTTTGATCTAGGTATTTTTTAAAATTATAACTTACTTTATTAATTGACTTTATTAATTCTTGGAAGGAATTTTAAATTAATTTTTTTTAAGAAATGTAAAATTAATTGGGTGCAAAAGGTATTGTGAGGACATTGAAAAAGAAATGTGAAATAGATTTTGTGGAAATGTCTTCTAAAATTGTAAATTAGATTGATTTTAAACAATATTTTAAAAAAATTGTGAAGTTTATCATTTTCCTTTTATATTAAAATTACAGGGTGAATCGACTTTGTCTAAAAATATTGTTTGACTGAAGATTAATTTTATTGAAATTACTAAGGGAAATTTTAAAGCGATGACATTGTTTCTATCAGTATCAACTGACATTTTTTTTATCATTTTAAAATTTGCTAATTTTTTTAACTTTTAGATTTACAATATCCCCTACAAACATATTTCTTAAAACTTACAAGAAAAAAATGGGATCAGCATATTTTTTAACTACAAATGTATAGTGCTTCCTTTCTATCATATATAGTTCATACGCTTAAAATGTAAAAATTAATCTAATTGGAAAGGTTTGTTCCTAATGCAGACAGAAATCTCTTTGTATTTAATCATTTAATATTTTATTACTTTAAAGATTGTACTTTCCATTAAATGTTTAATATACTGTGTGTATTGAATCTTAAAATATTTGCGTTTCAAAATTATTATTTAATTTTCAGACCTCCACACTCTCTGGAAATCTTGAGAAGAGTATGCCCTAATGTGCTTCCTTGCTATCAGATACAAATGTTGTGCATATACATAAATGTGTAGTGTGTAAGGCATGTGATGTGGGAACAGTATATAATTGCAGGCTGTAAGGTAAAGTGTTTTATGGACCTGTAATAACTTTTTGCAAGTAACTGTAATATAATCTTTTTTTCAATTATTGCTAGAGACAATTATAAAGACAGTATTTCTTTGACAATACTTTGGAAAAAAATGCTTCTGGAAGGCTCAGAAAAATTAAGCTTGCTGTGATTGTTTATAATTATATACCAATACTTTCCCTAAGTGTATAAAAAACTATGGAAAATTGTCTAAATTTTTTCATTGCTAAATTTTTTGATTGGGTTGTTTTAAGTTCTACTAAAATGTTTCAAAAAACGTTATTGTAAGAAATGAGTTACAAAGATTTTTTAATTATATTTCTAAATATGAACATTGCTGATTGCATCTAATTAAAGTCTGACAATTTATAGGGATATTACTGAAAAGGTTTCCATAACTACCTCACCACCAGAAACAGTTGTCTATACATGTATGTATGGAATGTGGTATGGAAGCAGTTTCTGTTTAATGCTGGCAATAAGGTCAAGCTATTATTTTCCAGTAATGATTTAATTAGCATCAAGATATTTAATAACTATACTTAACATTTATTTCAAATAGTTTTAGAAATGAATTATAAATGTTCCCATATTCATTATGTCCTTTTGACTAATCATTAGTATTCTGGTAATATGTGCGACCATCAGATAATGTTGTGTCCATGGTATGTATTATGGAAAGGGTCTGTATTTACTTAATCAAAAAGGACATTTTTTGGTGAATTTTTACCAGGTAAATATATTATTTATTTTACATTTTTGCATAAATTGAGACCTGACAATAAATATACATGTATAATAATATTTGCATCATGAAATGTAGGGATTATAAAACGAAATAACAGCTTTCCAATATTTTCTTTTCCTTCTTGACTACCTTAAAACCTTCTAAGTAATCTTTTCTAAATGAATTTTGAAAGTTTGACACAAGCATGTTGAAAATATGAGCACAAGTCTGTTATTTCTACTCATTTCCTACTATTGGAAGACCCTCATCACTGAACAGCTAAATACAAATTTGCTAGGATTGGCCTTTGCTTCTTCCTGATGCATCAGCTTGGATTTAAAATGTATGAAATAGAGGTAGGTAAATGTTTATAATAAATGTAGATACATTTTTTAATCATCTTAGTTTCGATGATCCTACTTAATCTAATAAACAATTTCTTTTAAAATATTCTGAAATGACATGCGGTATTTGTACTTTACAATAAATAATTTTATATTATATCTTTTTTTTATTAACACCAATAAAGAACTTTTTTTTTTATTTGAAAACTTTCATTGGAAATGAATTTTGAAGATTGGAACTAATATTTCTTATAAATGATCATCTGCAGGACTAGTTCAGTGGGATTGATCTCATGGATTTCGTAACCCTAGCCTATCACTGGGACTCATACCTAAAACATGAACAGTTTGTGGACAAAGAGCTGCACTAGCTATGAGTGAGGAAACGATAAATTATAGAGATGCAAGAAATCTAGAGACTACAGCAGTGCAAATCATGACTACACAGATATGGATAGGTTAAATGTATAATTATATTACAATAGTTTAATGATTTAACTTTGGATTTTAATGATTTTCTTGACCATGATTTAGGCAGACTTATTAACCACAAAAAAAAAGTTTTATTTTAGAATATTGTTTGAATAAGAAATATTTCAAGGCCAAAATATCTTTATATTTCTTCATTATAGAGCCTACAATTTATGATGAAATATAGCTAAATGTATGGGTTTTAAAGTTGGTCTTGTTTATCTCTAGCTGTTTGCTTGACTGAGGAAAGGTACATCAATGTAAGCATGTGCTATTATCACTTAAACATAGTGAGTTGATTATGGTTGATGTTAACTAAATGTAGTTTAGATACAGTGTTTTGTGAAGTTAAACTTTTGGCAACCTTCTATCAGACTTGTTTTATTTTTCCAATCAGTCACAATTAATGATTGTTAGAGGAACATGAGGTGAATGTTTACCTTCCTGGGCATTTTTTGTTGAGTGGTATGCTGACATGTTTGGAAATATTTTTTTCACTTAAATGCCAACCACACTGAAGTCAAGTGCTGATCTGTGAAGCCCTGTAAGGATGAAATGTCTATATCTTAGATCATGTGAAACACTATGGGAATGTATTTTCTAGTGCCCTTCTTTCATCCCCACCATAACCGTTAGTGCAATGGTCCTGAGGAAATGGAAGGAACTTTCACCATGACCTGAAAATACCCAATGTTCTAACCGAGATTGAACCCAGAACCGGCAGGTCAACAGTCAAAGGTGACTATCAAGATATCATATGACCATCAGCCCCCTTGTCAAGTGTTGATATCTATCACCTGTTCATCAATAAGAATTTTCTCTTACATATGTTTTAACCTAAGGTATCTCTCGATCTGATATTTAACCAGATAAATGAATTTGTAGTTTTCTTTGTACATCCTGCAGAGCTCACTTTAATAAAGTAACTGGGCTACACATGTGTCACCCAGTAATGAATGTCACCTTGTACATTCAAGATTCAAACACTGGGTGACAACCAACTTCATTTATTTATAATTCTATGCTTTGCTCTAATAAAATACAGGGTACTATTTAATTTTCTTATCAGTCAAAATCCATTTAAGTACACACTGGGAGACCGACATCAACCCAAGTGTCACCATGTACCTAAGACTAAAACCCAGATGCTTGTTGAACTAGGTCATTTCAATTTGGTCTTTTTCTTATCAATCATATTATAAATAATATCATAATAAATTCTGCCCCTAAAATACTATAATAAAATTAAGCCACAACAGTACATTTTTTGCATTAAAGTAGTTTTTTTAATTAGTACACCTTTATTTCTAGACAATAAAAATGTGAACATCTTGTTATATTTTGTCAAAGTTAAAAAATGTTTCTTCCTATGGGAGACAGATTTATATCAACCAATATGGTCGTTAGGGGAAAAACATGCTTACAACCATCCTTTCAGTGGGCTGAAAACACTACTCTCAAGTCTCTGGCGAATACTTTTGGCTTTACCAGGGATGAACCTGTACCCCTTTGCATGTGAGTCAGGGCACTATCCCCACATTTTATATGAGGGCACTATCCCATTTTACAAGGGCACTATCCCCCAAATTTTATACGAACTTATCCCCACATTTTATACGAGGGCACTATCCCATTTTATACGAGGGCAGTATCCCCACAATTTAATGCGAGGGCACTATCCCCATTTTCTACGAGGGCACTATGCCCCACATTTTATACGGGCACTATCCCCATGTTTTTTATACGGCACAGAGAGTGTTTGATTATGACATTAGGGAAAAGTGGCCCGCCCCAATGAACATTCTGATACACGGTGAAAATAGTAAAAAGTTATTTATTGAAAACACTTTTCAATTTTGGTGACATATTTGGTTCCGTGATAGCCTTTTTCAGGTCCTCAATTCCAGACATTTTTAAAGCTGACAATTTCTAAAAGTTTGATGGCGCTGGAACCATTGAAAAGTTTTTTTTTAACATGTGCTAAGCAGTGTGACTTGAAGTGTGGCCTTGATGCAAACCATTGGTAACAGACTGGACAGCTAAATGGTTTTAGTATGAACTGAGCAATGTACTTTTAATGCTGCATAACTACTGAAAAATCTATTGCATAAGCTGCAATGAAATTTTTTCTAGACCAGATTTAAGACAGCGATGATTTGTGTAAGACAGCTTGCAGGTGAATTGATTTTGACATGATGAACAATGTAATAGTTTTCAGCGTGAACTGATTGCTGTTGGATCATAGAGTTCTTCCTTAACTGGTCTAGTCAAGTGAACTGATTGCTGTTGGATCACAGGTTCTTCCTTAACTGGCCTAGTCACAGCAGTATGCATTGCCTGGTCTTTATCCATGGTGGCTTTCAGAAGAGCTAGTTTTTGAGGGATAGTAAGGGGCTTTTGATTGAGATTAGATTGTGGTTTCTTCTGTATAAATAACCTGTTCTTTGTCCATGGTGGCTTTCAGCAGTGCTAGCTTCTGAGTGATTGAAAGTGGCTTATCTCTAGTATGAGTTATCTGGTGTTTTTAAGTCTTCTTTTCGCCAAAAAGCCTTTGTTACAAAATAAACATTTGATACCATACTCATCCATTTAAATCCCCTTTGATACAGAAGAGAAAAGCTCATACTCATCCAGGGTCCCTTTGATACCATACTCATCCAGGGCCCCTTTGATACCATACTCATCGAGGGCCCCTTTGATACCATACTCATCCAGGGCCCCTTTGATACCATACTCATCCAGGGCCCCTTTGATACCATACTCATCCAGGGCCTTTTTGATACCATACTCATCCAGGAACTCTTTGATACCATACTCATCCAGGGCCCCTTTGATACCATACTAATCCAGCGCCCCTTTGATACCATACTCATCCAGGGCCCCTTTGATACCATACTCATCCAGGGCCCCTTTGATACCATACTCATCCAGGGCCCCTTTGATACCATACTCATCGAGGGCCCCTTTGATACCATACTCATCCAGGGCCCCTTTGATACCATACTCATCCAGGGCCCCTTTGATACCATACTCATCCAGGGCCCCTTTGATACCATACTCATCCAGGGCCCCTTTGATACATACTCATCCAGGGCCCCTTTGATATCATACTCATCCAGGGCCCCTTTGATATCATACTCATCCAGCGCCCCTTTGATACCATACTCATCAGGGCCCCTTTGATACCATACTCATCCAGGGCCCCTTTGATACCATCTCATCCAGGGCCCCTTTGATACCATACTCATCCAGGGCCCCTTTGATACCATACTCATCCAGGGCCCCTTTGATACCATACTCATCCAGGGCCCCTTTGATACCATACTCATCCAGGGCCCCTTTGATACCATACTCATCCAGGGCCCCTTTGATACCATACTCATCCAGGGCCCCTTTGATACCATACTCATCCAGGGCCCCTTTGATACCATACTCATCCAGGGCCCCTTTGATACCATACTCATCCAGGGCCCCTTTGATACCATACTCATCCAGGGCCCCTTTGATACCATACTCATCCAGGGCCCCTTTGATATCATACTCATCCAGGGCCCCTTTGATATCATACTCATCCAGCGCCCCTTTGATACCATACTCATCCAGGGCCCCTTTGATACCATACTCATCCAGGGCCCCTGATACCATACTCATCCAGGGCCCCTTTGATACCATACTCATTCAGGGCCCCTTTGATACCATACTAATCCAGCGCCCCTTTGATACCATACTCATCCAGCGCCCCTTTGATACCATACTCATCCAGGGCCCCTTTGATACCATACTCATCCAGGAACTCTTTGATACCATACTCATCCAGGGCCCCTTTGATACCATACTCATCCAGGGCCCCTTTGATACCATACTCATCCAGGGCCCCATTGATACCATACTCATCCAGGGCCCCTTTGCACTGCACTCCCCCCCACCCCACCTAGCTTAATGTCATTTCAAAAATCGATGTTATCTTTAAACAGGATTGCATTGTACCAACTGGTTTTTTTTCTTCACATCTGTGTGATTGTAAAATTGACATGATAATTGTTTATTATTCACTGTGTGAATGTAAAGTTAGCATAATTCTGTGTATGATGATAGTGAATTTGACACTATTCTGTGATTGTAAAGTTCACACGATTCGGTGCATGATTGTAATGTTAACATGATATGATTTAAATTAGTTGGATAGTCATTTTTCTCTGCTAAGATTATTGCTCAGCCATTGAGGTAAGACCTGGTTAACTATTCCACATACTATAAATAGGGATTTTCATTGTTTCTTTTTTTTCCTGTAGAGCAATATACAATTTTCTCTAAATCATATAGTGCCCGTATTTTCGTCTGGGCTCTTTATATGTCCCACACAATGGCCAGGTATGCAATGGCCATGAAGGTGCCCTGGAAGTCTATGTGGCTGGACATGACATGAGTTTGAACCCGTAATCTACATCTGCCCATACAGACTGCATAGGGGTCCAATCATGGGGCTTGTCCATCATCAATGCTATGTCAATTCAGACTGGTTCATAATGGTGATATTAGTTTCAATGTTATATCAATTCAGACTGGTTTATAATGGTGATACCAGTCACTGTTATGTCAATTCAGACTGGTTCATAATGGTGATATCAGTGTCAATGTTATATCAATTCAGACTGGTTCATAATGGTGATATCAGAGTCACTGTTATGTCAATTCAGACTGGTTCATAATGGTGATATCAGTGTCAATGTTATATCAATTCAGACTGGTTCATAATGGTGATATCAGAGTCACTGTTATGTCAATTCAGACTGGTTCATAATGGTGATATCAGTGTCAATGCTATGTCAATTCAGACTGGTTCATAATGGTGATATCAGTGTCAATGCTATGTCAATTCAGACTGGTTCATAATGGTGATATCAGTGTCAATGTTATATCAATTCAGACTGGTTCATAATGGTGATATCAGTGTCAATGTTATATCAATTCAGACTGGTTCATAATGGTGATATCAGAGTCACTGTTATGTCAATTCAGACTGGTTCATAATGGTGATATCAGTGTCAATGCTATGTCAATTCAGACTGGTTCATAATGGTGATATCAGTGTCAATGTTATGTCAATTCAGAGTATTTCATAATGGTGATATCAGTGTCAATGTTATGTCAATTCAGACTACTTCATAATGGTGATATCAGTGTCAATGTTATGTCAATTTAGACTACTCCATAATGGTGATATCAGTATAAAGAAATGAAGCCACAACAGTCATGTCCTACATTAAAAAGACAAACATAAAGGTAGTATTCAACATTTATATAACCAAATATAAAGAGATGAAAATCTAGTATTAAGTCAAATTAAAATTTATTTTTCTCCATACAACACCATAGTTAATACAAGACAAAAATGAAAACATGCATTTTGTACTTTAAACCACCACACCAGTACCACATACATATAAAAACAAAACAAGCAATCATCATATTCAATAACAAATAACAAGGTTTTAATCACAAACTAGAGAGAATGATAGAAAACAATACACAGTTGTACAAGCAATAGAAACATTAAAAAGCAAAACAAACAACATATTTTGATATTTTTTTACATATCAGGCAGAAAGGACTAAATCTAAGTCTTCGATTGTTTGTTTTTTTGGTTGACTAAAATTATAAAAAAAAAAAAATACCAAGCTTAACCGGATGTGTATTGTAGTGATGTGAAAAATTGCTTTCCGATTAGACCTTTTTCAAAAGAAGAAATTGAGAATATCTATATTTAACCAATATTTCCAAGCAAGCAAGTGTAGATTTTTTTAAGAGTAGCAGCTAAGGAAGTAAAGAAAGGGAGATAAGAAAATGTTCAGGCGTAATAAACCTATAATTATATAATTTGCATTACAAGTGATGAAAGTTGACAAGTGCTTGATTAAGCTCCATCTTTATTGATACATGTAGAATGAACACTTCTGGGGTTCTTCCTCAGTATTTAACATGGTCATCTGACAGGATTCCCTGCATTGTAAATAGCTTCTGAGAGAGTGTGAGTAGTTGTTCTCTAGAGTGAATTCTCTTGTGTTGGTACAGACACACTCTCTGGGCAAAGCTTTCTCCACAGACCAAACACTTGAATGGCCTAAGTCCAGAGTGAGCTAAGAAGTGGTTCATAAACATCCATTTATCACAAAATCCTTTTTTCAGTCAGTGGACATTTAAATGGTTTTTCTCCAATATGATTTAGCAGTTGCCTTTGTAGAAGAATAACATCATAAAACCTTTTCTGGCATAATGAGCAAAATAAAGGTTTTTCTCTGGTGTGTGTATGCTGGTGTATGGTCATCTGACAGGCTTCCCTGCATTGTAAATAGCTTCTGTGAGAGTGTGAGTGGTTGTTCTCTGGAATGAATCCTGTTGTGTTGGTACAGACACACTCTCCGGGCAAAGCTTTTCCCACAGACTGAGCACTTAAATGGCCTAAGTCCAGAGTGAGTCATGAAGTGGTTCTTCAATGCATATCGATCACAAAATCCTCTTTCACAAAGAGAGCATTTAAATGGTTTTTCTCCAATGTGCTTTAGCAGGTGCATTTGTAGATGGGTGACATTATGAAACCTTTCCTGGCATAATGAGCACAGTAAAGGTTTTTCTCTGGTGTGTGTATGCAGGTGATTGGTTAATGATGCTTTGAGAGAAAAGCATTTATGGCAAAACGAGCATTTGAATGGCTTTTCAAAAATGTGGGTAATAATGTGTAGCCTCAGATCACGAAAATCAGAAAAGCTTTTCTGGCATACCAAACACAGCAGCAGTTTTCCTCTGGTATGTGTTATCAAGTGCGAAGACAGGCATCTTCTATGAACAAAGCTTCTTTGACACACTTCACAATTATATTTACTTTGCCCATGATGAATGACGCTATGACTGTTCAATCTTGTCCGGGTTGGAAAACATGCGGGACATTTTGAACATTGAAATGTTTTTTTTACCGGTAACAGCTTGAGCCATAACAGTGATGGTTCAAATGTACAGATATTGATCTTTGCCAGTGCATATGACATAAAAAAGTTAGCATTTAGAATACTAGTTAGAATGATTTTGAAGCATTAAGAATTCTAGTCAGGATGATGTTGAAGTATCTTTTATGTTCATCTGTCTTTTAGTAAATCAATGATTAGTTTCAAATGGCATCCATATTAATATCATCATCCCCATTGAGTTCTGGAGAGAAAAATATTCAATATGGTAATATTTTTAATGGTTAATTTAAAATATTTAAGATGGTAAATTTTAACTGGTTCATTGAAAATGAAATGATTTACTATATACTATACTGATTAGGATACTCTTAATACATGTATTGTTACTTTGTGTCATCACACTGCTTCAACATAATCCAACATTCACATAATAACTCGTCAACAACACGCATTTAAAATAAAAATAATTGTATTAACATAAAATATAACTTTCCCCCTAGAAAATGGAAATTAACATAAAATATAACTTTCCCCCTAGAAAATGGAAATTAACATAAAATATAACATTCTCCCTAGAAAATGGAACTTATAAAAAAAAAAATGTTGAAAATGAATTGAATCACTTGCAGATATTAATGATTTATTAATGAAGCACATTCAAAGTTTAAACATTATGGTAGCCCTTTACAAATCTCTGAATAGATGTATTATCCATTTGAACAATATAAAATGAAGTATAATGTTATTTGTACATGTTTTAAAAAAAAAAAAAATTATTCCCGTAATCTACATCTGCCCATACAGACTGCATAGGGGTCCAATCATGGGGCTTGTCCATCATCAATGCTATGTCAATTCAGACTGGTTCATAATGGTGATATTAGTTTCAATGTTATATCAATTCAGACTGGTTTATAATGGTGATACCAGTCACTGTTATGTCAATTCAGACTGGTTCATAATGGTGATATCAGTGTCAATGTTATATCAATTCAGACTGGTTCATAATGGTGATATCAGAGTTACTGTTATGTCAATTCAGACTGGTTCATAATGGTGATATCAGTGTCAATGTTATATCAATTCAGACTGGTTCATAATGGTGATATCAGAGTCACTGTTATGTCAATTCAGACTGGTTCATAATGGTGATATCAGTGTCAATGCTATGTCAATTCAGACTGGTTCATAATGGTGATATCAGTGTCAATGCTATGTCAATTCAGACTGGTTCATAATGGTGATATCAGTGTCAATGTTATGTCAATTCAGAGTATTTCATAATGGTGATATCAGTGTCAATGTTATGTCAATTCAGACTACTTCATAATGGTGATATCAGTGTCAATGTTATGTCAATTCAGACTACTCCATAATGGTGATATCAGTATAAAGAAATGAAGCCACAACAGTCATGTCCTACATTAAAAAGACAAACATAAAGGTAGTATTCAACATTTATATAACCAAATATAAAGAGATGAAAATCTAGTATTAAGTCAAATTAAAATTTATTTTTCTCCATACAACACCATAGTTAATACAAGACAAAAATGAAAACATGCATGTTGTACTTTAAACCACCACACCAGTACCACATACATATAAAAACAAAACAAGCAATCATCATATTCAATAACAAATAACAAGGTTTTAATCACAAACTAGAGAGAATGATAGAAAACAATACACAGTTGTACAAGCAATAGAAACATTAAAAAGCAAAACAAACAACATATTTTGATATTTTTTTACATATCAGGCAGAAAGGACTAAATCTAAGTCTTCGATTGTTTGTTTTTTTGGTTGACTAAAATTATAAAAAAAAAAAAATACCAAGCTTAACCGGATGTGTATTGTAGTGATGTGAAAAATTGCTTTCCGATTAGACCTTTTTCAAAAGAAGAAATTGAGAATATCTATATTTAACCAATATTTCCAAGCAAGCAAGTGTAGATTTTTTTAAGAGTAGCAGCTAAGGAAGTAAAGAAAGGGAGATAAGAAAATGTTCAGGCGTAATAAACCTATAATTATATAATTTGCATTACCAGTGATGAAAGTTGACAAGTGCTTGATTAAGCTCCATCTTTATTGATACATGTAGAATGAACACTTCTGGGGTTCTTCCTCAGTATTTAACATGGTCATCTGACAGGATTCCCTGCATTGTAAATAGCTTCTGAGAGAGTGTGAGTAGTTGTTCTCTAGAGTGAATTCTCTTGTGTTGGTACAGACACACTCTCTGGGCAAAGCTTTCTCCACAGACCAAACACTTGAATGGCCTAAGTCCAGAGTGAGCTAAGAAGTGGTTCATAAACATCCATTTATCACAAAATCCTTTTTTCAGTCAGTGGACATTTAAATGGTTTTTCTCCAATATGATTTAGCAGTTGCCTTTGTAGAAGAATAACATCATAAAACCTTTTCTGGCATAATGAGCAAAATAAAGGTTTTTCTCTGGTGTGTGTATGCTGGTGTATGGTCATCTGACAGGCTTCCCTGCATTGTAAATAGCTTCTGTGAGAGTGTGAGTGGTTGTTCTCTGGAATGAATCCTGTTGTGTTGGTACAGACACACTCTCCGGGCAAAGCTTTTCCCACAGACTGAGCACTTAAATGGCCTAAGTCCAGAGTGAGTCATGAAGTGGTTCTTCAATGCATATCGATCACAAAATCCTCTTTCACAAAGAGAGCATTTAAATGGTTTTTCTCCAATGTGCTTTAGCAGGTGCATTTGTAGATGGGTGACATTATGAAACCTTTCCTGGCATAATGAGCACAGTAAAGGTTTTTCTCTGGTGTGTGTATGCAGGTGATTGGTTAATGATGCTTTGAGAGAAAAGCATTTATGGCAAAACGAGCATTTGAATGGCTTTTCAAAAATGTGGGTAATAATGTGTAGCCTCAGATCACGAAAATCAGAAAAGCTTTTCTGGCATACCAAACACAGCAGCAGTTTTCCTCTGGTATGTGTTATCAAGTGCGAAGACAGGCATCTTCTATGAACAAAGCTTCTTTGACACACTTCACAATTATATTTACTTTGCCCATGATGAATGACGCTATGACTGTTCAATCTTGTCCGGGTTGGAAAACATGCGGGACATTTTGAACATTGAAATGTTTTTTTTACCGGTAACAGCTTGAGCCATAACAGTGATGGTTCAAATGTACAGATATTGATCTTTGCCAGTGCATATGACATAAAAAAAAGTTAGCATTTAGAATACTAGTTAGAATGATTTTGAAGCATTAAGAATTCTAGTCAGGATGATGTTGAAGTATCTTTTATGTTCATCTGTCTTTTAGTAAATCAATGATTAGTTTCAAATGGCATCCATATTAATATCATCATCCCTATTGAGTTCTGGAGAGAAAAATATTCAATATGGTAATATTTTTAATGGTTAATTTAAAATATTTAAGATGGTAAATTTTAACTGGTTCATTGAAAATGAAATGATTTACTATATACTATACTGATTAGGATACTCTTAATACATGTATTGTTACTTTGTGTCATCACACTGCTTCAACATAATCCAACATTCACATAATAACTCGTCAACAACACGCATTTAAAATAAAAATAATTGTATTAACATAAAATATAACTTTCCCCCTAGAAAATGGAAATTAACATAAAATATAACTTTCCCCCTAGAAAATGGAAATTAACATAAAATATAACATTCTCCCTAGAAAATGGAACTTATAAAAAAAAAATGTTGAAAATGAATTGAATCACTTGCAGATATTAATGATTTATTAATGAAGCACATTCAAAGTTTAAACATTATGGTAGCCCTTTACAAATCTCTGAATAGATGTATTATCCATTTGAACAATATAAAATGAAGTATAATGTTATTTGTACATGTTTTAAAAAAAAAAAAAATTATTTAGTTAAATATATTAAGGAATATAAGCGCATTGGTGATTATACAATGTTATTTCATATAAAGAGAGCTCTTATGGCGTTAAAAAAATTATAAAGAAGATCATTAACAAGCTTTTATGCTCTATGAAAATATTCTATTTGTCAATAAAGAATCCTTTGTGGAAATTCACCATCGCGGTAGTCAGTAACCAATTAGCCACAAAAAAAAATGAGGGAAGTCTTTTGTTGATAAACTAGAGTAAGAACAGAGCTACCTTTCTTTCTACATTTTATTTTGATAACAATGTTTTATTTCATCACTTTTAAGACATGAAAGTGGCTTGTCACTAGACCATTTATACATGCATTGTATGATTCTAATTACTGGTGCATATGGTTTTCAAAATATCTCACTATACATTTTATTAAATGACTTTAATCATTAGTTGAGTGTGTCCGTCCCTTCACCCATGACAAACACACTTTTTACTTACATGGCTGGGCCTCAGATTTTCATGTACCTGGCCAAATAGTTTTAATTGTACCAAGTTGTCAGATTGCATTGAATTGCATAATTTTTGTAATAAATTTCTAAATGTGTTCAAATATAAACAACAAACAACTTCAAGAGCTTGATAGTTTGGCAATGGCATTGACTACTCATATAGTTTAGCAATGGCATTGACTACTCATATAGTTTAGCAATGACATTGACTACTCATATAGTTTAGCAATGGCATTGACTACTCATATAGTTTAGCAATGGCATTGACTACTCATATAGTTTAGCAATGGCATTGACTACTCATATAGTTTAGCAATGGCATTGACTACTCATATAGTTTAGCAATGGCATTGACTTCTCATATAGTTGAGCAATGGCATTGACTACTCATATAGTTGAGCAATGGCATTGACTACTCATATAGTTTAGCAATGGCATTGACTACTCATATAGTTTAGCAATGGCATTGACTACTCATATAGATGATTGCAACAGACTACCGCTACCCGTACCAAAGTACAGGGCACTAATCATATTTTAGTCACCGCCTTTTAACTGATATCTAAATCCAAATGTCTATGCCCCCTCCTCTATTTTTTTCCCCCCCAGTAATGATTCAAATATTTCAATTCACCCAATCTCATCAAATGACTAACACTCAATATCATACGATCATCATCTGTAATGAGTCTCTGTTAAGAACAAAGTATTAATACTCATTCTAGTAAAATGATTTGGGCTTAATTCTACACATATTTTCTAAATGTTTTTAGCACAGCTTTTTTGGCTATGTCCTTTATGAATAGTAATTAATGTATTAACAGATTACCCTTCTAGTGAATGAAAAGTCAGTTCCAATAGGGAGGTGCTCTGAATTTTTTCTAAATGAAATATTTTATCTTGAATAATGCAAAAACCTTTTCGATTTCTATTTCAAATATATACATTTGTAGTTCAAAAATATGCTGATCCCATTCTTTTCTTGTGTAAGCTTTAAAAAAATATACGTTACTTTAGAGTGTTTGTAAATCTAATAGTAAAAAAAAAATCACATTTTAAAATGATGAAAAAAAAATATCAGCTGATACTGATAGAAACAATGTCATCTCTCTATTTAAAATTTCCCTTAGTAATTTCAATAAAATTAATCTTCAGTCAAATAATATTTTAGACAAAGTTGATTCACCCTGTAAGTTTAATATAAAAGGAAAATGAAAAGCTTCACAATTTTTAAAAATGCTGTTTAAAATCAATCTAATTTACAATTTTAGAAGACATATCCACTATATCTATTTCACACATTTCTTTTTCAATGTCCTCACAATACTTCGCCGCCAATTTATTTAGCAAGTTCACATTTCTTAAAAAATAATTAATCTAAAATTCCTTCCAAGCATTAATGAAGTCAATTAATTAAGTAATTTAAAAAAAAAAATATACCTTAATCAAATGTTTGTTGCTGAACAGTTCTCAGTGGTAAAATCACTACTTGAATACCAGGCTCTTTACAACTTATTCAATGGCCTAGAGCTTCATCTAGATATAATTGCACTCTGAAAAGCAGGTTTTTTTTCTATTGAAATATTTGTTTAGACCTATGGCACAAAACAACTGAAACATCATTAAAAAAAAAATTAATAGCGCCTTGCTAATTAGGAATATATCAAAGCAACTAAAGTTATAGACTCATTATTCATTAAAATAACTATTATTTTTAATCAGATACAGTGTCTGTAAGGAAGTGAAGTTTAATTTTCTCAAAAAATAAATAAATATTATTTATAATAATAAAGCTAATTTTTAGCACATATTATTTGAAAAAAAAAACATGTATTACAGCTATAAAAGAAAAACTACATTAGGCAATACATGAAATGAAAACTTGTAACACAAAATTTAAGCAATAGGCACTTTACTCAGAAACAAAATAAATAACGGAAATTACATTATTTTCTTTACTTGTATTATTTTCATGTTAGAGTGAAAGTGTTGAATGGGGGAAGGGGGGGTGGCATTTACAAAATGTGACTGAGTAAAGCAGTGTAAATTGATCGTCACCTTTTAGTGAGTTGATGTTAATAAAATATTAGGTTTCACACTAAAATATTAAAAAATCTTTTTTTTTTCACCCACTTGTAGTCACTTGTAGTGTCAAAACATCATTTAGCAAAAATCTATTAAATATTTAAAATGCACCATTCAGCCAATACTAATAAAATGATTAGCAATTGCACTGTTCAATGACAAATGTGTCCTTCCAAATATGAGTCATTAGTGCCAAAATGATAATATCTAAACCTTAAGTGATTGGCTCCAACTTGCTACGGAGCCTAATGAAATGGATCCAAGTGGCAAAAAGGCCAGGGCCACCACAATATAAATGAGGCCTACATTAAGTTATAATTAACCTAAAGGCTAAACCAACAGATGTGAAAAGGGACTCTTTCAAGCACAAGAGCCCGGGTAAAAATGCATTTAAACAAAAAATTTAATGTTTGTTCTTATTTTTGTAATAAATAACATTAAATACTACTAGCTGTACCCTGCAAAGCCTTTGCATGAAGATAGACTATTGTAAAGCCAGTGCCTAACCTAGGGATTTAGGGGCGCTACATTTTGACATTCGATACCATGACATGTTTATGTACTTAATATTTAATGTAAAAAATAATTGGGGGGGGGGGGCTCCTTTCAAGCTGGGGCCCGGCAGGATATTCGATTTTGGACCCCCCCACCCTAGTTACGCCTCTGTGTTCAGATTTGATACATATATTTTAATTTTTTTTTAAAGTTATGAAATAGTTAAAAACCTAATTAGTTGTTGTTTCTTTTTCTTACAACATCCTAAAGGATAAATTATTTCAATGAAAAAATGTCAAAGAGATCTAATTAGTTACATCTCATTAAAACAACTAAAAGGATACATTCTAAAAAAAAAATAATAATAAAAAATGTCCAAGAGAGGTATCGAACTTGGATAGTCAGCACAAAAAGAATACCCCAAGTCGCTTAGCCATTCAGCCACCACGTTACTAAACCATGTTGTACCCTGCAAAGCCTTTGCATAGAGATAGACTTTTGTAAAGCCAGTGCCAAACCTAGGGATTGGGGTGCCCGGGGCTTGGCCTCTTTTGGGGCCCCAGCATTTTGACGCTTGATACCATAACATACTCATATAGCTAACCTAAACACATAAACCGCAATACATGTATACAATGATAAAACCTCAAATTAATTATCCAATAAACATTTTATCCTCAGTGGTCTTTTTTAAAATTAAATACTTCATTTGATATTATCAGTTAAAGTTGACAAGTGTATAAATGCCTTCACATGGTTACCTGTCAAAAATAATTTTTCTCAGGTAATTATGTGTCCCTTGATTGTTCATCTTGGAAAGTCTGCAGCTATACAATTTACTGAACTTATTATGTGCCAGTTAATTACTCTTGTAGTAAAGTGTGTTGGGTGTCATTCCATAAACTGAATATATTTTTTCCCTCTCTACAAAGTGATACAATTTTTTACACGACATTTACAGTCATTGGTTTGTTAATTGTTTTTATTCCAGCCACTGGACAATTGAATCAATGTGTGTATCATGGCTCTAAACTGAATTTATACATAATCAATACTAAAATGTCTTCTCTACTACATATGATGTTAAGGAATGTTTCCCAAGTTATAATTTGTATCATCACAAAGTGCACTGAAATATGGTTATGGCATAGTAAATATGGCATTGTTTGGTTGTCAACTTTCAATGAAAATTTTCTACAACATGATTAACATTGACATTTATTTTGTTTTTTTTTTTACACTGTGAAGTAAGCAGTGCCTTTTCAGATATTGAAAATCGAAAAATGACTTGTTGCATAGACAGCACTGAAATATTATACTTCCTGCATGGGTAAGTAAATGATTCCGTAAGTGAGACACATTGACAGAGCTTTTATTACATTGAGTACATTGAAATAAAAGACGTCTGATATGTGATAGTAAATGTTTTCTCAAGACAGACATTAGAATGCCACTCCAGTTACATAGAGCACAGTGAAACATCTGTGTAAAGTTGTGTGTCGACTGGTGCTTGGTCAAATAGGTTTTCCCGCAAAAAAATTTCAAACATACTGCACACTTATAAGGTGATTCCTTATTATGAATTAATTGATGTGTAGTCAAGTTACTTTTGTGTGAAAAACTTTTCTGACATACTGTACATTGAAATGGTTTCTCTCCAGTATGAATTAATTGATGTGAAGTCAAGTGACATTTCTGACTAAAACTTTTCTGACATACTGTACATTGAAATGGTTTCTTTCCAGTATGAAATAATAGATGTGAAGTCAAGTATCTTTTCTCAGTAAAACTTTTCTGACATAATGTACATTGAAATGGTTTGTCTCCAGTATGAATTTTTTGATGTGAAGTCAAGTTACATTTCTGAGTAAAACTTTTCTGACATACTGTACATTGAAAGGGTTTATCTCCAGTATGAATTTTTTGATGTGAAGTCAAGTTACGTTTCCCAGTAAAACTTTTCTGACATACTGTACATTGAAATGGTTTCTTTCCAGTATGAATTAATAGATGTGAAGTCAAGTTACTTTTGTAAGTAAAACGTATCTGACATACTGTACATTGAAATGGTTTCTTTCCAGTATGAATTAATAGATGTGAAGTAAAGTTACTTTTGTGTGAAAAACTTTTCTGACATACTGTACATTGAAATGGTTTCTCTCCAGTATGAATTAATTGATGTGAAGTCAAGTGACATTTCTGACTAAAACTTTTCTGACATACTGTACATTGAAACGGTTTATCTCCAGTATGAATTTTTGTATGTGAAGTCAAGTTACGTTTCCCAGTAAAACTTTTCTGACATACTGTACATTGAAATGGTTTCTTTCCAGTATGAATTAATAGATGTGAAGTAAAGTTACTTTTGTGTGAAAAACTTTTCTGACATACTGTACATTGAAATGGTTTCTCTCCAGTATGAATTAATAGATGTGAAGTCAAGTGACATTTCTGACTAAAACTTTTCTGACATACTGTACATTGAAATGGTTTCTCTCCAGTATGAATTAATTGATGTGAAGTCAAGTGACACTTCTGACTAAAACTTTTCTGACATACTGTACATTGAAATGGTTTCTCTCCAGTATGAATTAATTGATGTGAAGTCAAGTGACACTTCTGACTAAAACTTTTCTGACATACTGTACATTGAAATGGATTATCTTCAGTATGAATTAATTGATGTGAAGTCAAGTGACATTTCTGACTAAAACTTTTTTGACATAGTGTACATTGAAATGGTTTCTCTACAGTATGAATTTTTTGATGTGAAGTCAAGTTACGTTTCCCAGTAAAACTTTTCTGACATACTGTACATTGAAATGGTTTCTTTCCAGTATGAATTAATAGATGTGAAGTAAAGTTACTTTTGTAAGTAAAACGTTTCTGACATACTGTACATTGAAATGGTTTCTTTCCAGTATGAATTAATAGATGTGAAGTAAAGTTACTTATGTGTGAAAAACTTTTCTGACATACTGTACATTGAAATGGTTTCTCTCCAGTATGAATTAGTTGGGCCATGGTTAAGTCCATTATGAGCTAATCCTTTAGGCCTTATTGAATTTCTTAATGATCATGTGTTATGTTGACGGAAAATTTCTGTAATAAACATATTTTTTAAATGGCTTTACAATCAGCTTTATTGAACGGTATGTTTGCGTCTGCTTCATTTACACTACCAATGACTGAAAAATGTCAATGGTCTTTCATGAGCTAAATACTGTTAAGTATTTTTTTGTTGAACTTTTTTTTTTAGCAAACTATGTCTTGTACTGTTATTATTTCATTTTAAATTTAAAAGGTAATGGGTCTAAAATTCTGCTGTGTTGAAATGTCTAAAGCACAAGGTCATAGTTTCACCTTTGGAAGTAACTCTGTGGATTAGACAAAAATAATACTGTAATGAATTATTATTGTGAGCTAATGAATTGATTTTTAAATATTTCAAAAGATGCAATCTTCAGACATTTTATTTCAGTTTTCTTGATTAAATTGTTATCTGTACTAATTGATAGAAGAATACAAAACAGAGCTATAAAATAAAAAAGAGTAAAAGATGTCCTTTTTAGAGATAAAGGAAACAACAACATATTTCTATGAACGTATTGATGTAGTTTGTAACATTTTTTACCAAATGGTGGACCATGAAAAATCCTGTGTTGCCCCCACACCTGTACTATGCCAATAAAATATTATTTACAAGGCATTTCTATTAACACACTGATACTGGTATAGAATGCAAAGAAAATTATAAATAACATTTTAAATACAGCTAAAGCATAGATGAAATTTGTTTTTTATTTAAAGATACACAGAAGTTGTCTTAGCCACTAAGGAACTATTGGGGCAGATTGTAGAATTCATCTGTTTCACTAGCCATGACACATAAAAGGATTGAGTGGTTATTTTTACTGGAACATAAAAAAAAATTTCCTTTGTTCTCACCAAAGATGGAACCAGGGACTTTCAAGTTGAGCAATCTACTGTGCTCATCCACCTGTACCACCCAAAGTAAGGGAACAATGTACAATTTATTGTGAAATATTTTGTAAAATAAGTAAATGTTCTTTTTTAATATTAAATAATTTTTTGGAACGCAGTGGCTACGGTTCTGTCTGTTTAGAACCCGTATTATTTTTGTCCAGGTACCATCCATATATGTGCGCATGCGCGACTTTCGGGACTCCGTATATTTAGTGATATAATGTTTAAAAAAAAAAAGAAATTCTGCTAATTTCTATACAAATTAAGTTCTCAGCTTTTATAATATTTATTTTTTTTAAAATAAATACGGCTTAGAATTATTTTAAATTACAAAATAAGAATATAGGCCTAAAACTAGGTCAAAAGGAAGTGAAAACATAACTGAGCACATTTTTTTTCAATAGTACATTAAAATTGTTACTTGGTTTGTGTGGCGTGCTAGCAGAATGGTTTAGACGCTTGGCCATGTGTCATTTTTATGCTGACTATATCCAGAGGTTCGATTCCTCTGAGAGACATTTATACACGCTTTGTATGATTATAATTACGGGTGCATATGGTTTCAAAATATCTCGCTAGACATTTTATTGACGTTAACCATTAGTTGAGTATGTGTCCCTTTACCCACGACAACACACTTTTTACCCATGTGGCCCTCAGAGTTTCATGTACCAGGCCCAATAGTTTTAATTGTACTTAGTTGACAGATTGCATTGAATTGCATACATTTTTGTGATAAATTTCTAAATGTGCTAAAATAAATAAACAACAACTTCAAGAACTTGATAGTTTAGCAATGGCATTGACTACTCATATAGTTTAGCAATGGCATTGACTACTCATATAGTTTAGCAATGGCATTGACTACTCATATAGTTTAGCAATGGCATTGACTACTCATATAGTTTAGCAATGGCATTGACTATTCATATAGTTTAGCAATGGCATTGACTATTCATATAGTTTAGCAATGGCATTGACTATTCATATAGTTTAGCAATGGCATTGACTATTCATACAGATGTTCAGAACAGCCTACTGGTATCCCTACTTAAGTACAGGGCACTAATCATATTTCAGTCACCACCTTTTAACTGATATCTAAATTTAAACGTCTTTGCCCCCCCCCCTCTATTTTTTTCCCCCAGTCACTGATTCAAATATTTCAATTCACCTATTCTGATCAAATGACTAACACACATTATCACACGCTCATTGTCTGTAATGAATCTCTGTTAAGAACAACATATTAATATTTTTTCTAGTAAAATGATTTGGGTGAAATCCTACACATATTTTCTAAATGTTTTTTTTTTTTGCACAATTTTTTTGGCTATGTTCTTTATGAATAGTAATTAATGTATTTACAGATCACCCTTCTACTGAGAGTCCAGTTCCAATAAGGAGTTGCTCTGAATTTTTTCTAAATTAAATATTATATCTTGAATAATGCAAAAACATTTTGGATTTCTATTTCAAATATATACATTTGTAGTTAAATAATATGCTGATCCCATATTGTAAATCTAAAAGTAAAAAAAAAAATTATCAAATTTTAAAATGATTAAAAATAATATCAGCTAATACAGATAGAAAGAATGTCATTGCTTTCTTTAAAAATTTCCCTTAGTAATTTCATACCAACAATATATTTAGACAAAGTCGATTCACCCTGTAATTTTAATATAAAAGGAAAATAATAAAATTCACAATTTTTTTAAATGTTGTTTAAAATCAATCTAATTTACAATTTCAGAAGAAATTTCCACTAAACCTATTTCACACATTTCTTTTTCAATGTCCTCACAATACCTTTCACCCAATTAATTTTACATCTCTTAAAAGAATTAATTTAAAATCCCTTCCAAGCATTAATAAAGTCAATTAATTAAGTGAGTTAAAATTTAAAAAAAAAATACCTCAATCAAATGTTTGTTGCTGAGCAGTTTTCAGTGGTAAAATCACTAATTGAATACCAGGTTCTTTACAACTTATTCAATGGCCTAGACCTCATCTAGATTTACTTGCACTCTGAAAAGCAGATTTTTTTCGATTAAAATATTTAGACCTCTGGCACAAAACAATTAAAACATCATTCAATAAAAATTAATAGTGCCTTGCTAATTAAGAAATATATCAAAGCAACTAAAGTTATAGACTCATTATTTATTAAAAAAGATGTTCTCTTTAAAATAACTATTATTTTTAATCTGATACAGTGTCTGTATGGAGGTGAAGCTTAATTTTCTGTTAAAAATAAATAAATATTATTTATAATGAAGCTAATTTATAGCATATATTATTTGAAAACGACATGTATTACAGCTATCAAAGAAAAGCAATGTAAATTGATTGTCACCTTTTAGTGAGTTGATGTTAATAAAATATTAGGTTTCACACTAAAATATAAAAAAAAAAAATTAAAACATCTTTTTTTTCACCCACATGTAGTCACTTGCAGTGTCATAACATTTAGCAAAAATTTATTAAATAAAAAAAAAATGTCTGAAATATAGGTCAATACTAATAAAATGATTAATAATTGCACTGCTCAATGACAATTGTCCTTCCAGTGATGAGTGAATGAGTGATCAGTGCCATAATGATAATATCTAAATATTAAGTGATTGGCTCCAACTTGCTATGGAGCCTAATGAAATGGATCCAAGTGGCAAAATGGCCAGGGCAACCACAAACTAAATGAAGCCTCAATTACATTACAATTAACCTAAAGGCTAAACTAACAGTTGTGTAAAAGAACTCAGTAATATCACAAGAGTATCTATCCATCCAATGTACATGTAGTTTAAATAATTTTGGTCATGCCCTTTAAGTGCTGGGCATTAGTTTTTCTGAAGGTACCATCCTATCTTTCAGTATTTTTTAATCGCAGTGGCTCTGGATACGACAGACCTACTCCGTATTTTTTTTTTCCAGGATACGTGATAGATGTGCGCATGTGCGAAGACGGACTGCATTTTATTGCTAATTTTTGTTTTCCGGGCTAGGGTTAGGGGGTTAGGATTAGGAGCAATATCTATAGCCGGACCCCAAAAATAAATAATTCGGAGTCCGGCTATCGCGCATGCGCATATCTACAGCCGTAAAAAAATTAAGTCCGTCTAGAGCGCACACTATCACATACCCCGGAAAAAAAATACAGAGTACGTCTGCCGTATCCCTAGCCACTGCGTTTTTTTTAATAATCTTGTAGTTGGCAGCTGCCTTTTTTTTTTTGTAAACAATTCAGGTCATCTCTTAACATGGTTGACAGTATTTTATATACTTTAAAATATATAGACTTAGAGGGCCTTTTTTACACACTTTTTTCTTATTCTTTTAATAAACAACAATTAATACTATGATTTTGGAATGTTTATAGAGGTAAAGTATCAATAATATTTATCAAAATAAAAATTAGGGCTAAAACTGGAGATTACCCTATTTGTATGGCCATGGGCCTGTCATTGTGCACCCTCTCCCACTTATCATGACTTATGTCGCTCTCAGGAGAATTTGAGAGTGACTGGCAAATTGAACATGAGTGAGAGTTTTAAATGGGCGTAAAGCCTAATAGTTTTAATTGTATTTAGTTGTCCAATTGCATTACTTTACATACACTTTTTGTAAAAAATTCCAAGCAGATACCTTGTGCTAGCGTAGTAACAAAAATCAGTATGAGCCAGATAGTTTCGCACCTTAATTTCCGCTTTCTCTTGTTGCTGTTAGTGAAGACATTGGCTATTCATACTGATCACATGTTCGCAACAGCCTACAGTGAGGTCGATTGTGATGAGATGGACTGCTAAGCAGGGCTCGATTTACTTATGTTAGCATAGTATCACGGTTATACCTTATAATTAATTATACGCATTTTTTTACTCATATTTAAAAAGAAAATTAATTGCGAAATTAATTCTTGACTCATGTATTATCATGAACATGTATCATAATGTATGCGAAATTGAAAGAAAATCTATAACTAAAAAGTCCCTCAAAAATCGATTACAAAATCGATTTTCCAAATTAAAAAAAAACAGAAGTTTTGAGTGGTGAAAACGATTAGAATTAGAAAAGATGTAAAAAGGTCTCAATGTTTAGTCAATTTGGCTGACTATAAAATTGTATTTATTTGGTCTTACGGGATGGTCGTGTGAATTAGAGCGCCCTATTGTCAGCCTGAGGGTCACAAGTTCGATCTCTGGTGATTTTATTTTTGTACATATAGTCCTGGCATGAGCTACTAAGCTTTAATTAGGTTTCCGAAATTCAAATAGTTGGGCTACTGAAGGCGGCTGGGTATTGTACTTGCCAAATAAACCACTAGTCTGCCTTGGTTACGCAACTAATGAATGCTACAATCCATCTGACCCTACTAGCCACTATGTACTGCAACTAATGAATGCTACACTCCCATCTGACCCTGCTAGCCAACATGTACTGCAACTAATGAATGCTACACTCCATCTGACCCTGCTAGCCAACATGTACTGCAACTAATGAATGCTACACTCCATCTGACCCTGCTAGCCAACATGTACTGCAACTAATGAATGCTACACTCCATCTGACCCTGCCAGCCACCATGTACTGTTTAAAAGCGGAATCCTTTTATTTTATTTTTTTTTATTACCTGGTATTTGTTAGCATACAAAAACGTGTATCGGGTGAGATCGGATCAGTTCTGGATTAACCTTTAAGCAATAGAATCACGTGGTTGGGGTTATGGCATCAAGGGTACGGGGAAGGGGGGAGTGGCCGCACAGAGTTTTCAAAGATTAAAGAAAAATGACCCCCCACCCCTTTCCTCCCCCAACAAAAAAAAATTATAAAATAGAGTTCTTTAGTCTCGTAGGCTACTTTAATCACGTGAACAGCTTAGGTGTGTGTTAGGTGGGGGGGATTTGAAGATTTTTCTGACGACGACAATGCAATTCTTATGGAAAATGATTTTATTTTAATTCTTGAGAAAGTTTCATTAAAATGACATACTCTGACGCATAATTTACAATATATTAAAATTTTAAATAGTACAAGAAATATAAATGCATTTGTGTAAACTAATTTACATATAAATATATACAACACATTTTTTTAAAATACTTATTAGATTGGTGAATATCGTAATCAATGGAAGTTTGGGAACAAAACTTTGACTAGTTTTGTAAATGTACATTTAAATTCTGGTATTTAAGTCCTGGATTTAAGATGGTCTTGCAATGTTTGGAATTATTACCGTAACTAATGATTTAGCTAAGAATTGGTTACTTCAACATTCCTCCCTTACTATCCTGACATATAGTGACTTCCAATGCTCCGAGTCACCCAACTCACATCAGGCTACACCAAGCCTCCAGCAGCTCTCATATATTACAGTAAACAACAAGGGTGTATAGTTATATTGTGCTCCTTTTGAAAACCACTCAGATTTGCAATGGAATATTTGTAAGATAATAAAGAGAAAATAAATACATCAAACATCATTCTATCAATAAATTTGAACCTTAACATCAATAATATGTAAACAATATTCTTCAAATTGATCATCTTTTAATAATTTCTTATTATGACAGGATATAGATCTAGATGATAACACAAACTATCTATATTCAGACAGTAGAATTTGATTTAAAATTATCTAAAGTTTTATTCTGCATCTTGGGTATTATATTTAATTTAAGTAAAAATTTAAGATGGTTTTTATATTGGAGATAACAAAATCTGCCCAGTACTCTTGAATGTTGCACATTCCAAAAAGAGATCATAGTTATTTTCAACAAAGTCAGAACAACAAATATAATTTCTTACTAGTGTGTAGCATATGCTGGGATATTGGAGAAGATTATTTTAATGATTATTTAAGTCAGCAAGTCAGTGTAAGTACAGACTTATTAGTTAATAGTTTGCCATCCAGAGTATGAAGAATGCTGGGATGAAATCATTGCAAGGGCTACATTTCAATGATAAAAGATCCACGTTTTATACTATTGTTATATAATAGACAAATACGTTTGAGGAATCTACATACATAATAGGCTAAAGATGAAGGGCGTAATCTTATACACTAATTAAACATGAAATATGTCGTTTATAAATGTTATATAATGTTAAGCGTTTCACACTTTTCAGAACGGTGTGTGTGTATGTGGGAAGGAAGAGCGCCAAAATGAACTCGCACAGAGCGCCTCAATAGCTAGCTCTGTGGATAATGTGGTGGTCGTATACATGCAAACCCAATTTTCAATACTGTGCAAAAAAAAAACAACTCATTGAAGAGTAACATACTGTTATATAATATTTGAGGACTAGAGAGGGGTTCTAGGTTGTTTTGAAGCTTGTTATTTAGGGAAGGAGACTTGTTGATATTGTTATATCAGTCAAACCAGATTTCATCGATTTACAACTAGGAACGGAGTTTGAGTAAGAATTAAATTTAGTATTGGACAAAAAAAATAAATTTAGTTGTTTTATTTTTTGGTGCATTAAAAAGTAAATGTGATTCTTGAATTTTTAGCATTATAAATTACTGTAGACGAAAAAAGAAACTAGTTTGAGTTTTGCAGCAAAAATGTAATAATATTATATTAAAGGCCCTAGATCTTTTTTTTCGTGGATATACCGTAGATCGTGATTATTAGTTTTCAGTTAAAATGCACGATGGTCGACCGGAGAGTCCCGGGTTCGAATCTCGGTGAGAACCTTCGGACTTTTTCAGGTCCTGGTGAAAGTCCCCAAGTCCATCCAGCTTTAAATGGTACCTGACTTTAAGTTGTGGGACTAAAGGCGGCTGGGCGTTGTGCTAACCACACAATCCTTTTATATGCCAAGGTTACTGAAACAGATGAGTTCTACACTTCATCTGCCTCGATGAGCCCTTTGGGGCTTAAGGGAACTTTTTCAAAATGCACGTGCTTTCGTAACCTCATTCTTGCTTTGAAAACATCAAGCAGTTTTTAAGTCAATGGATGACTTTTCAATAGCACATTCTTCTCTTGCCATACTATCTTCTTGTATATCATGTCATCTCTTGTTACACTATCTACTTGTATATCATGTTATATCTTGCCATACTATCTTTTTGTATATCATGTCATCTCTTGTTACACTATCTACTTGTATATCATGTCATCTCTTGTTACACTATCTACTTATATATCGTGTTATCTCTTGCCACATTATCTTCTTGTATATCATTTCATATCTCGCCAACTTAAATTTTCCCCTCAAGCCGATAGTCAATAGAAAGCAAAAAAAAACAAAAAAAAAAAAAATAAATAATAAAGTAAATGAGATACATGCAATCAAATAACTTAGATAAATGGAATGAAAAAAAAAGAAGCAAACATTCTTAATGTTATTAATCAAGCAATCAGTCAACAACGAATCTATTTTCTCCACAGGCAATGGTCACCTGTTTAGGCAATCCGCGTGGATGTGACACCATACAAATTAACTTGTCTCTTTCTCGACACTTTTTGTATCCGTCTTTCAGTTGTTTTTTAATATCATAACATTTTTTCCATTCACTGTTCAGCTTCTTTCCTAGTAATGGGTCACATGTCACACATGTTAACATACACACGTCACTCTGTATGTTAGCATACTCGACACTGACCTGGTCAACTATGACCACTGGACTGCCCTCACTATCGTAAAACAGTCTTAACGACGTGTGGCTGGCCTCAAAATCATCAAAAATCACATGTGTGGCTGTCATTACGTTGAACTCGTACCATACGTGGCTGGCTGAATCAGAATGCTGACATTTTTTACACCAACACTTAGTGCGGTTCTTCCAATGTTTACACCCACATCGATCAAACCCATTATTAAAATCTGCCACACCAGAAATCATGCCGCTCCCCGTTCTTAAGCACCCCAAGTTATAAAATGGATACGAAACTTCTGTGTTGGGCCAAAACTCTGGTCTGTCTGCACTGGTTTTTTCGACAGCTACTCTGACTGTCAGGTTAGCTGTAGCTTTTATGAACTCATACAAATCACCACCACGATGATCTTTAGGTAGATCGTTTAAGGTGAATTTATCAAAAGAAATAGTCTTTGTATGATCTGGATTCTCCCAAAAACTAGTGAGATATTTTTGTGGGTCAGCTTCTTCATCTTCTGACACCTGAAATGTATATTATATATGTAGCTCTATAAGTGTGTGTTACTTCTTTTTGTATAGCTTTAAATTATGTCAAAATACTTTCTAAATTTTTTTAATCTAATTACAACTATATTATTACTTTGTAGCGTTTTAAGAATAACAAATTTTATTTACTGCCTTTTTTTTTTTAAATCAATGAAAAAAAAACCCATATATTTGGCATTCAAAAAACCTTAGTTGAAAAATGTGTAAAACCATACCCGTCTAAGAATGAAACAAAAAAAAAACAGCAACTAATTCACCTAATGGAGTTTTTTTAGAGCATTTTCGAAAAAAAATGCTCTATTGTCCCCGATTTGTCTGTCTGTCTGTCTGTCTGTCATCAACCTAGATCTCAACAACCATAAGTCCTAGACCCATGATGTATATATCATTTTGTAGGTCTTGGCCTGCCATGTGTACATCAAAAGTTCATTTCGCTTCAGGGCTCCTAAGGGGCTTATATATTATATATACACCTTGTACGTTCAATAACCCATTCATTTGGTGCGAAATACTGCAGCACGTAGTTTCACCAAGATTTATTAAGAAACTTATCAAATAAAATAGTAACCTTGTGTTCTGAGTTTAATTGAAAGTATCAGAGCTATGCAACAATTGACGGAGTTTTCGGACGATTAAATGACTACAATTTCGAATGTTTTAAATTATGAGTCCTATTTCAGTAACCACAAACCACTTGTAGTTAGATTTAAGAGAAAATATTTTTTTTTTCAAATATAAAGAAACGTCTTTATAATATTTTTTTACAGATATACGCATTACACAATTGAATTTATAAACATTTCCAAAATTTACAAATATTTACTGAAAGCTAACAAACGTACTGATACATAGCACGAAAATGCGCTAACACGTCCTGTGTCCAGAATGGAACAGGCTTAATTGCTTGTTTCTTTTTTTGGTCTCATTTTCAATTGAAATACTCTTTCATACATGTTCGACAAAAATGACAGTGTAAATATTTTTATCGTTCACGTGCTATAGTAATTGGTAGTATAAACTACTAGTTATGAAAAAGGCGGCCCTCGACTTTCGCACATAATTGGTTCCTGAAAGTGTGTGTGAATGTTGAATGTTCGAAAGTAGAGGGAAATATTAATTACATAAACAGTACATAACCAACTAAATCACTTTCAAAATGGCGATCATGACATTCCAAAACGATTGCTTTGGGACTAACAAGGGCGGAGAAAGACCGGGTATAATCGGAAATTCTGCTTACCGTGTATACGGAAACAGTCCTAAATTACTGAAAGTGCTTCACTAGCGCTTTTACGGACGATTCTAAAAAGACATTAAAAAATATTCTTAAAAAATGTTCGAAATAGCGAATTGTGCGAAAGTAGAATGTGCCGAAGTCGAGGGCCGCCTGTATATATATATATATATGTATAAAACCATATATTACATTTCTTCGGTACACGTATACAAATATTGAATATATATATATATATATATATATATATATATTTGTTTTTTACAATACCTCTAGAAAGGGAGTTAATTCTATTTTATCATGACCAGAATTGAACGCAGCTTCTTTAGAAATATCTTTTCTTTTCCTCACAGCTGGTTCCGCTGCATTATGCTTCAAGATTTTGTCATTGGAAGCGGATATTGAAATATTCTGCTCTCTGAGGCAAAGAAATTTATTAAGCTTACATATGAATGCAATTAAAAAAACAACCAATTTTATATGTATTTCACAAAAAGAATGTATGGAAATAAATTTAAGATTTTCAAAAGTAATTTAGTGACAAGTGATATTATTCAATAAAAACACTTTCATTTTTTTTTAAAACATAACTTATACATTTAGCCTACAAAAAAATACAGCATTGGATTCTTTCTTTTCATCTGTTTATCAGGATAATTAAAGTGAAAAGCGATGGAATTAAGTGATTTTAAGCAATAAATGCAATGTTAGCCTATTATATATTCATTATTTGTAATATAACTATAATACAAAACAAACAAACAACAACACAGGTAGGCTAATATTTACTTACTAATTGAAATTTAGTGACGCTAATATATTTATATTTAAAACATTATGTAAACACTCATCCCTGCTAAGTTCATTAAAGCATTTTAAAATGGTGCATTAAAATTCATCTCACCTTGATCGATTTAGTAAATGATCATTCTGTCGAATTTCACAATCTTCATCATTATGTATGCCATCATCAAGAGATATGTCGGGCTTTAAGTTGTTCAGTGAAACAAATCAGAAATTTAATTATGACATTAAACTTGTCCTATCTGGATATGTCCAGAATATTTTTAAAAAGTTTTTAATTTATATTGGTCTAGTCTTAGAAAAAAAAAGTTATATTGGAATTATTTTTCAACCTTCTGTGTTCTAAACATCGTATTATGTTTGTGTTTCCTTTTCTTGCTTTTCTTCTATACCCATGTAGGTCAGTGGTAATTTCATTCGCTGATCTTTTTCAAACATGTTTTTCAAATACACCACCGAAGCAATTATTTCTGTCAACTAAAAAAAAAATGAAAAAAAAAGAAAGAAACAAACAAAAATGTATTACACAATTCAATCCAAACAGAGCGTGCTAATGAAAAGCGCGTAAAAAATGTAGGCCATGTGTTTCTATTCTTTCGATTAAGTTTGTAAAGAAATACTTGTAAAACCACTAAATAAAGTTTAGTGCACTAAAAAAACATGACCGTTTATTATATAACACGAAAATTGAACCAAAGTCATTAAGAAATTAAACTAATTGAAAGCTGAGGTTATGAGTGGTAAACGCGGTATCAACAACCTACATTCATTAATGACGTAAATCTGAAAATTCCACTGGTGATTTAGCCCCCCCCCTCCCCGCCCCATCCCGCCTCTGATAGTATCGAGCCTTTAATCGACTCAAGTCGTGTGTTTAGTATTGGAATGACTAGAGTTTAGCTTGTTGTAAGAAGTACCGATACATAACTCGGTATTCAATACTTCCATCAGGAGTGGTAAATGACTGGCTTTTGTTGTTTTTTTTTTAAGGCTGGCACAGCAACTAAAGTCTGGAGTAAAATTACTTTTTCCCCCCATTACATTTGTTGTAGTGACTATTGACATTTTTTTTTTAATTCGGACAAAAATATTTATAATAATGGTCATGTCAGGCCTTTTGGGGAAATCCGGTGCCCCGGGCGGGCTTTGTCATAAAATCCCTCTCTTCGTATAATCATTTACATAAGAATCAATAGCAGTATTTTATGTGTACATTTTTTTCTATCTACTTACATAAAACCCACATTCAAAGACTATTGTGTCCTGTTTCTTCTCAAGTGAAACACATAATGGAATGTTTGAGTTTGTAGGTCTGAGATAATGCAGACATTGTAAATTTAATGTTTTATCGATATATATATATATATATATATATATATATATATATATATATATAAGCCCATTCTAATAATAATAATAAGCATTGTACATTATATAAAACAACCGTAACTTTAGAGGTAGCCAAAAAAAATAAAAAAACTTTTAGGCTATATCAGTGGTTCTCAAACTATGATGATTCGCGATCCACAATAAAAAAAATCTTTTTAAATATATACATTCATTAAATTGTACTAAATCTTAAGAGGATTCACATTTTTACAGAAATTTTGATGACAAAGAAGTTGAATCTTTTAATATCTCTAGTGTTAGAAGAAATGAATTCGTTTTCTTTTCTTTACATAAAACTCTACTATCTAATTCTGTTTTCGAAGTATTTCAGCTTAAGTGAAACATCTTAATGCTCAATGTACACACATGATCTCACCTGTGCTGTTTAGATAAACCCTGTATAGATGGATAGAGTTTGTCATTCTATGGTAAAAACAAATACACACACAACAAATAATATCAGAACATTTTTTTATATTAATATTTATTAATTTTAAAAATTGATACATGTATAGTATTTAGCATTTTTTTAAAACCTTTATGAGCTTTGTGATAACATTTAAGCACAATGCAAGAGTTTTTTTTTAACTAACTGTCATAATAATTTTAGTTTTACACGTTGGTTTTTTCGCATGGTTTATATCTTTGCAATATATATATATGTATATATATATAAATATAACTGAGCCTGAAAAAAAAACAAGATAAAATTAACTATTTTTTGAAACGACATGTATTATAACAAATGTATTTAGACAATTATCTTAGTATAAAGTTCTCTAATGTATTCAAAACTGGATAGTAGCCAAGAAGTCACAGTAAACACAAGAATAAAGACTTTATTGGCTATCGTTTGAAGAATGAGTAATACAAAAATACCATCTGAAAAAATATCATCTGGAAAAAAATAAATACATCTTTCCCTCCAGCCGGAAATTAATTTCAAAAATATTTTTAACTAATCGACACCGCAAAATAAACAACAATAAAGGAAAAAAAACCGAAGAAGAAAACAACTTTCTAACCATCTGAGATCAAGGTCACGAGTTAGAGCGTAAATGTTACTACTGTCAAGTATAATAGAGTGCCGGGTTTAAAGCTCGATGAGTGCTTGTGATTTTTATCAGCTCATAAGAAATCCCTTAAGTTCATAATTAGAATATCGATTAAAATTGATACTTGATTTGGGTAGGGGGAAATAATAATATGTTTTTGCAGACCATGTTTGTTTCCATGCTGTAATAGCAAGAGTTAATAAAATTTCAACTATTAAAATGACGAAAACAATTTACGTTACATATATTCCATCATAATGAGACTCCAAAACTCAACTAGCCAAGCTTAGAATCGGTAATAGTTCGGTTTTAGTATTATTTAGTGGGAGATTAATTGATGCAAGGATTTTTTTTTTTTGCAAATGACGCAAATATTAATTTTTAAGAATATTTTTGGAATAATTTCGCAAAAACAAACAAACAACAAAAAAAAACCCACAAAAAACTATTAATAGAATACTTTGAGCGTATATTCACTCACCAGATACTTGGTTTGTGTTAATATACATGATTTAGGTGCATTCATATGAATGAATAATCAATTACTAATGCTTTTGTGGCATTATCTACAGGACTTTTTTTCACATATATAAATCTGTCGAATCTGTCAATATATGCAAACAAAATAAATATGAACAAGGGTATTACATGCAAACATATATTAATATTTTACTGTGGTTACTCGACATACGAGTGCCCTAGCATATTAGATTTTTTAGATACGAGCCGTCGAGCGAACGATGTTTTGATTCGAAATAGGAGAAAAAATTCAGATACGAGAGTGTCAGCTGGCTTCACACGAACCACTTTACTGCGCCTTGAGCTTCTCATGCATTTTCCCGCACCTCAGTCAGCGTGCTTGTTTGCCTCACAGTCAAACTATCTTTGATACATTATGCTCGTGTTTTTTGTGCTTTTTGTTCATTTACAGTACTTCATCACAATTATTTTTTAAAACCGGAGGGGGATGGCGGGGGGGGGGGGGCGAAGAAAGTAAATGGAGGTGTCAGTGCTCAGAAGAAAAACATGAGCTAGGTGTGGGAAAATTTGATTTACGATACGAGCAAATTAAATTTACATCTAGAGGTATCATTATATATATATATATATATATATATATATATATATATATATACAGTGCCGGATTAAGGTGCCCTAGGCTCAAATTCACACGGGTGCCCCCTTCTGCCTTGAGCCCCCGATCCTCCACTGACGTCTGGTATGTTCAATATTATGCAAAACACATATGTTTGTATCACTATTACTAATATAAATCCTACAATAAGGTATTTCTGTATTGAAATTAATATTCAATTATTTTGTATTAATGATAGAAATAAATACTGCAACTTTTTTAATAGATAAGAAAGTCAAAGAGAGCAAACATTTACATTTTAACGTTATTTTTTTCTAGATTTACGTCTGGCAAAGTTTTTGAGTACATCATCAAAGTTAATTTTTCGCAACAAGTTTGTCTCAACAATCAGCATAGATAAGGAACCAAGGCTTTCTTGTTTCATTGTCAATCTACGTGGATTTTTTTGTACGTTTCAACTGAGAAAAAAGTGCTCAGTATGAAAGTTCGTAACCAATAATGTTAGAAATATACGCAAGGCGATTTGTGAATTTGGAAAAGCACACTCGATGTTGTCTCAGACTATTACTTTGTCTAATTCTGCATGACTGAACGTGTTGTTTTCAGATTTTGATGTTCGAAATTTGTGGCGAATATATGGGTGGAACTGATGTAGTTCAGTATATAAATTATTGTTCAGATCTTCAAGATAAGCAATTATTAGTCCTTCACAGCACTGAGATTTTTGTGATACATATCAAAAAAGAAAATCTAACTGCTATATCATTATACACCTGTCCTCGCTACCTGGACAATATACACATTTTTCTTGTGGTCCCCCCCCCCCAAAAAAAAAAAAGCTTGGTGCCCTAGGCAAGTGCCTTGTTTGCCTAATAATTAATCCAGGCCTGTATATATACATACACCCACACACACAAATGTGATCAGTTAAATATGATTAAATGAGTTACTTTACCTGAATTTAAATTTAATATAATAACATATTTAAGTGTATTATGATTTTTATTGCCACATACTAATTATATTTTCGTTACAGGTAAATGATTTTATTCATTAAAATACTAATAGTTTATTCTTTTTTAAAGCAATTATTACATTGAAGTTATCAAATATATTTGTCAATAGTATTATAAAATAAATGAACCATATAATATATCGATTTCTTTTTTTTCAGTAATGGAAATTTATTATTTTACTCATGATCATTTTTAAAAATTCGTAACAAATAAATAAGAAGCTAAAGAATTTGTATAGATCTTTATATAATTTAGGGGTAACTCTGTTAGATTATAAATAGATTTTTAAGTTACCTCATCCTTTTGTTTACCTTGAGCTTTGCAGCTGCATTGGTTTTATCTAGAAAATCATATTTTGCCATCTGTCGATTAAGGAAATATTAATAGTTACATACTAAGTGTTAAAAAACTGACACTAAACATTTTTTTTTAAAGTTATCTTATTTCTTAAAATGCCTAAAGATCTGGTAAAAAAAAGAATCGATTAAATATTTGATGGTAAAATATTCAGAGACATAAATTATTATGTGTTTTATATATTTTCATTAGAGCTGCTGTTCGATTAAAAATTTTAATCGAAATTAACGCATAATTAAAAAAATATCGCAAATTAACGCATATTTAATCGAAAAAATACTTTATTTATTAATTGTAAAATTTTTTAATTCTATCAACATGTCATTTTAAAATGATAACAACCTGTGGTTATTTTTTCGCACTTACTTGGCCTAAGCAATATAGTATTAAACCTGTGTGTGTGTGTGTGTGTGTATGTGTGCGTGCGTGCATGTGTGCGTGTGTGTGTGAGACGTCTTTGACAAGCCAGACCTTGAAATGTTCGACTCATTTTTGATGCGAGAAAGTAAGCATCCTTGTTCATTTGTTCTCAGTCTCAGATGTGGGTCGCGACTTGTTATAAAGTGTGTCGTCAACAGGAAAGAAGGAACAGAAGATGAAAAATGAAAGCCGACCGATAACATCAAAGAGTGTCATTTTACACAATATTTTTTTATAAATATAACTGACAGACCGATAAAAAAATTACTTTTTGTTGTTCACAAAACATTGAACAAATAGTTGATAGTAAGAAAGTAAATGAATGAAAGAATATAAGAATAACATTATATACAGCGACGCGCAAAGCAAAAACTTCAAAAGAAGATTAAAAGTAAATTTGTCCTTCAACTTGCCGACTGTGGTTATATTGGTGGGGAGGTGGGTAATGTTAATATTGGTAGATGACGTCACTTACCAACCACAAGTTACATTGTTTCAAAGCCTTGACACTTGTCAATCAAACTATAACACGTGCAGATGTTCATTAATTGCATCATTCAGGGTCATAAGTTTGAATTAAGAAATGACAATCCTATTGTTTCAAGGTCATATAGATGATATGATTTATGTAAACGTGACACTCGGGTTTTTTTTCTTCTTTTTTTTTTAAATCTCGTCTGACCTGGTTATAGAATTGGGTTATTTACTGATTTTTTTTTATTTTATCTGCAACTCTGAAATAACACCATTTGGGTAAAATTTAACGCATTTAGGTGTTTGTGTTAAAAAATGTAATCGCATATTTTAACGCATTAATTACGCTTTAATTGCAGTAAATTAACAGCCATAAATAAAATTTAACTCAGTATCACAATAATTATGAAAAATACAACCACTGTCTCGGGTACAGATGTATTAGCAAGATGTTATACTATCAAAATACGATACAAAATTATGCGCAAAAAAAAATGATGATACAAAATTTCTAGCATCTCGTTATTTTGATCTAATTATTAATGGACTCATTATACCTCCACCAATACACTACAGTATATAATGTAAACTAGTGAATGAAAGTTTTCTCTTTTTACATCGACCGGGTAGGGAGCAGGAGTTTACTTGTCGAAGAGCTAAATAACCAAAACATCTTCATCATATATTACAAGTGGGGCTTCAGTCGACATACCTGGGGGTGAGGGTATGTGCGAATTGCGGCAGGGTGGGAGTGGTAGATCTACTTAATAAGTGGACGGAACTTAAACTTCAAATGGTGAAATTCTGTTATTTATCGTTTTGGTGAACGTTCCGCATTTAGTCAAATTAACGCATTTAAGTGTTGCGTTAAAAATTTTAATCGCAATTTCTTTTTGACGCGTTAATCGCAAATTAACGCAGTTTAATCAGCAGCCCTAATTTTCATCATTGTACATTTGTCTCATAAATAAAACGCGACCGGAAAAAATGGAAGGCGGCCAAGAAGTATTGTCGTTTGGCTAAACTCTCGACCGTTGACCTAAGAGTCCCTTGTTCGATCTCCGTTTAGGGCCATTGGATATTTCAGGTCTTGGCTCAAATCCCCACTATATCTCTCGTATTGCCTCCAATGCCATTGCACTACCGGCTAGGAAGGGAATGAAAGAATGACACCATAAAACAGTGGTCCTATTAATGGTTTATAGGATGTAAGAGAGTTCATTTCATCCTTACGGGGACTTCACAAGCAAAGGATCAAGACCTTATAATAGAAAGATGGCCCCGAACTTTTACATTGAGCCCATTTATTTAAATACAATCTTTAAAACTAATAATTGTGGGGGCATTGGATTTTTATCATTTTGGCCTAAAAGGTTTCGCAATCCCCATGATAGTTTGAAAACATTTCATATGTATCATGTATACAATAATAGCCTAAATCTGGGGCCTACAATGTCGCGCGCCTGGGCACCATATAATGACGACACTGCATTTAATCATAATAACAAATATATATGATACAATATTTTCATAAAAAATTTCGTCGCTGGGATGTAGTTTCGGTTTCTGAGACATAATCATGGCAAGGTGGTCATGAAATTTGTTGACTTCATAAATGAACGACTCCTAGAGAACTTTTCAAACAATTTCATGATATCTAAAAAAAATAATAATCTCAAATCATCTGTTAAATTAAAAAAAAAAATTGTTCCTTTTAATGTTAGCTAATAAACCCAAGATCGGCGCCATTGCCATGACAGCATTGAAAAAAATAATTTTTTGGATTGATCTCAAGTTAGCATAAGGTGCTTATTATAGCTGCCAAATGTCTTAAATTATATCTTAAATTAAGAAAAAGCTAGCTTTTTAATGCAGCATCTCAAATATGGTTTTCAAAACGAGAAATATGATTATAGGTCTATACATCTGACCGTTACAGAAAGCTAAAGATTACATCCAATCATTCATCAGGAAATACATTTTGAGCATAATAGTTGTTTTATTGTAGAATAATGGTAGTAAGTGTATGTTAATAAAGACATTGAGGTAGCATTAATTTTCACCTAAGCTTCGCAAATCTTGAACGAACAATATATTTGTCTGAGGGTTTTTGTTTTTATAGGAAATTTAGGTCATATACCAAACATTTTATAATGACCCATAGATATTGACTTTGATATCTACATAACCGATGTAAAAAAAAAAGTTCCCTTAGCCATAATGGGCCATCGTGTAGAGATAACGTGTAGAATTTTATAACCTCGGCAGTGGAAACAAATTTCCCAGTGTTTCTCACGTAATATTTTACAAAACAGTAATCTAACTTTAATTTTTTTTTTTAAAATCACTCATTACTTTTAAGCAGCGCTGACGCTGACCAGGAAAAGTATATCGTTTGTAGAGGAAGATCGCCACCATGCTCCAATATGCTACAATCGCAAAGTTGATTGCAATAATAACCTGAAAATTCTCATTAAGAATTCGGCCCAATGATTCAAGCATTAACGTTTGACTTGCAAGGTAGACACAAAAGGAGACAAAAAATACCGCCTGAAAAAGAAAACTTGTTAAAAAAAAATAGATGCAACAAAATAAAAAAAAATAATGTAGTGTCAAAAAAAGAAAAATGTAGTATCAAAATAAAACGAATGTAGTCTGGAATTAAGAATAGTGTAGTGTCCAAATAAGAATAGTGTAGTGTTCAAAGCTAAAGAATATACCGTTACTTTTTATATTTTTTTTTCTTATGGCCATGTATCAATTTGCATAGACTAACTAAAGAATTCAGAGTAAGTAATATGTACTGTATAAGTGAACTAGTGCAATAGTTTTATCTTTACGTCACTCAGCAATCCTCATTAGGTGCAGCTTTATATAGCTAATGCAGATGTCCGCTTGTTGGAACATGGTTCATCAAAAGTAAAATGCTCAATTTTTTTATTAAATTAGAGTCTAAAAGCTGCAATCAAATAATGAGTTAACAAGGAAAAAAAAAAGCCAAGAGAAGTTTTTGTTATTATCACAAATATATATATATATATATATATATATATATATATATATATATATATATATATATATATAAGAAGCGTTTGTTTTCTAAAAGGATTTCACACTAAGTTCACTTTATAATACTAAAACACTTAAATACATACCAGGTACAAGTTTTTTCTGTATCCATAACAGCATTTATTGACAAATCCTTCGCTGTCTAAAAAGATTTGCTTGTTAACACTCATTAATGCTTTTGTAACTATTACATCTGCACATTCTTGTCTTTTAAGTACTAAGCTGTAATATTTGAATTTAAAAAATTAATTTTAGAGATATAATAGATCAATACTCAAACGCAACCCGTGGGTGCGGACAAGAGTTCACTAGAGGATGAGTGCGCCAAGATCAGAGACTTTGAACTAAACAGGTGATTCTCGAGTTTGGACGATGGGGTGAAGGGGCAGAAATATCCACAGTCAAATGGAGTGGCTGTAAAAAAAACTGTTGCGGGCTTAGGTGAGCCGAGCAGGCACTAATGGCCCAGTTTCTTATTGGGCGTTGTCTTTTAGGTACGTAGTGTGGGAGGTTGAGGCCCACTGTCGATTCCCTTTACCTACACTGCAAAGAAGTGCAGGAAACCGTGGAACATGTGATATTCGAGTGCCCCGGGATGGCTCACCACAGGGTGAACCAATCTGGTGGCTTTCTGGCCATTGGCCTTTATGGCATTTCCCAGATGTTGAGGGACATAGCGAGTTTGATCTCACGGGCACTAAGCAGTTATCACTGAGAGAGTTCAGAAAGAGAGAGATAGAGAGAGAGGGATAGAGAGAGGGAGAGAGGGAGGGAGAGAGAGGGAGAGAGGAGGGAGAGAGAGGGAGAGAAAGAGAGGGAAAGAGGGAGAGAGAGAGGGGTGGAGAGAGAGGGAGAGAGAGAATGAGAAAGAGGGATAGAGAGAGGGTAGAGAGAGAGAGAGAATAGATATAAATATGTATGGATAATAATTGAGTGTTTTTAATTGCTTAAGAACTTTAGAGATCAACAAAAGCTACTTTGTATTAATATTTATTAAGTTTTGAAATATCAATAATTGCTATAGAAAATGCTTATTTGTTCTCTCCTGCTCATACTAATTGGTGGATATGGGGGTAATAATATTTTGAATAAAAGATTATATGTCGAGAATGTGTTTTGAATTATTACTTCACATTTATCTCGCTTGCTAGTCTACATAATGATATGTCCTGATCTATCTAACTCTTTCATCTATCTATCTATCGGTCTATCTATCTATTTCATCTATCTATCTATCGGTCTATCTATCTATTTCATCTATCTATCTATCAATCTATCTATCTATCTACCTTTAAATCTATCTATCTATCTATCTATCTATCTATAAATCTATATATATATATATCTATCTATAAATATATATATATATGAATCTAATATATATTTATCTATATATCGATCGATCTATCTATCGGTCTGTCTCTTTTTCTGTCTGTCTTTATCTATAACTATATATATATATATATATATATATATATCTAATCTATATATCTTTCTATCTTTCTTTTTTATATGTATCTATATGTCTATCTTTCTGTCTGTCTTTCTATTTATCTATCTAGTTCATCTATCTATCTATCTATCTATCTATCTATCTATCTATCTATCTATCTATCTATCTATCTATCTATCTATCTATCTGTCTATCTATCTATCTACCTATAAATCTATCTAAATATATATATATATTTCTTTAAAGCTAATCTATATGTCTATCTATCTATCGATCGATTTATCTATCGATCTGTCTCTTTTTCTGTCTGTCTGTATCTATAACTATATATATATATATATATATATATATATATATATATATATATATATTATATATATATATAATCTATATATATATTTCTATCTTTTTATTTTATATCTATCTATCTGTCTATCTTTCTGTCTGTCTGTCTGTTTATCTATTTCATCTATTTATCTATCTATCTATCTATCTATCTATCTATCTATCTATATATATATATATATGTATCTATCTCTAAATCTATATATCTAATCTATATATCTATCTATCTATGTATCTATCTATAAATCTATATATCTAATCTATCTATCTATCGATCGATCTATCTATCGACTATCGATCTGTCTCCTTATCTGTCTGTCTGTATCTATAACTTTATATATCTTTATATCTAATCAATCCATCTTTCTATCTTTTTATCTATCTATCTGTCTATCTTTCTGTCTTTTCATCTATCTATCGGTCTATCCTTATATCTGTCTATATATCTATATATCGCAGAGACAGATAGAGAGAGAAGGTGAGAGGGAGAGAGAGACAGAGAGATACAGAGAGGGAGAGAGAGAGGGAGAGAGAGAGGGAGAGATTGGGAGAGAGGGAGAGAGGGAAAGAGAGCGAGAGAGGAAGAGAGGGAGAAAGAGGGGTGGAGAGAGAGGGAAAGAGAGGGAGAGAGAGGAGAGAGAGAGGGGGAGAGGGGAGAAAGAGAGAGGAAGAGAGAGAGGGAGAGAGAGGAGAAAGAGAGAGGAAGAGAGAGAGGGAGATGGAGAGAGAGAGAGGAAGAGAGAGGGAGACAGAGAGAGAGAATAGATATAAATATGTTTGGATAATAATTGAGTGTTTTTAACTGTTTAAGAAATTTAGGGATCAACAAAAGCTACGTTGTATTAATATTTATTAAGTTTTTAAATATCAATAATTGCTATAGAAATTTTTTTCTTATGGCCTTCTCTTTCTCCCTCTCTCCCTCTCTCTCTCCCCCCATTCCATTCTCTCTCTCTCTCTCCTCCTCTCTCTCCCTCTCTCTCTCCCCCTCCCTCTCTCTCTCCCTGTCTCTATCCTTCTCTCTCTCTCTCCCTCTCTCTCCCTCTCTCTCTGTTTCTATCTATCTATCTATCTATCTAATCTATTTATCTATCTATCTTTCTATCTTATTTATCTATCTAATCTCTATATATCAATCTAATTTATCTAATCTATCTAATCTATCTAATTAAATATCTATTTATCTATCATACATCTATATCTCTGCTGACAATTTGATTCCCACCCCTCATTCTTATTAAAATCTATATCATTCCCTTTAATGTCACAAACCGAACAAAATGGGGACTTTAACCATTCATTTATTCCATTGAATTTCCGTCACGCTTAATATCGTGTATTGACGAGGTAAAAATGCAATTTGAATGGAATATAAAGTTACACGGTTGGTCGAACTATAAAAATTAATAAAAGCATGATTGCTTTTCTGCCATTTCTAAGATGGTCTACGATTGTGTCACTTTTGTGTGTTTGAGATTTATTTTGAAGTTGGATTGATTAAAATGTTTATATTCTATACAAAACATACTCAATTAACAAAGAATATGGTAATAAAGGTGTGCTACGCTTTATTGATTTTAAGTCATTTATCTTTCAAAGAGTTTTATATCGCATATTGCCCTTTCGTCACCTGAATATATGAATAATGTTTTTTTACACATTACTTAATCAAAAATTGATCTCGAATCACTATAGCTTTTAATGATTCTATTTTATCCGTGCCGGTATTGTCAAATTGCTTTGGTGCGTTTGCTGTGCAAACTGAAAGGTTCTGTGTTTAAGCCCTGGTGAATGCAAAGAATCTATCTATCTATCTATCAGTCAGTCTATCTATCTATCTACCTATAAATCTATCTATCTATAAATCTATATATCTTTGAATCTAATCTATATATCTATCTATCTATCGATCGATCTATCAATCGATTTGTCTCTTTTTCTGTCTGTCTGTATCTATAACTATAAATATCTATATATCTAATCTTTATATCTTTCTATCTTTCTATTTTATATCTATCTATCTGTCTATCTTTCTGTCTGTCTGTCTATTTATCTGTCTATTTCATCTATCTATCTATCTATCTATCTATCTATCTATCGATCCAACTATCTATCTATCGATCGATCGATCTATCTATCGATCTGTCTCTATTTTGGTCTGTCTGTATCTGTATCTATATATCTCTATATCTAATCTATCTATCTATCTATCTATCTATCTATCTATCTATCTGTCTGTCTGTCTTTTTATCTGTCTATCTATATATCTATCTATCTATTGATCTGTCTGTCTTTCAGTCTGTTTGTTTGTCTATCTATCTATCTATCTATCTATCTATATATATATAATATCATCTATCGATCTATCTATATATCGATCTGTCTGTCTTTCTGTTGTCTATCTATCTATCTATCTATCGATCAGTCTATCAATAATCGTTCACTTTGTATATGAATACAAATCAGAACAAATTAACTGATCGGTAAATGAGCGTAATAATGAAATTAAATATTTTAGTGAATAACGTCATGAAAAGTTTTCAGGATTTGTTTGGACATTTTACCTGGGACATGTTATCGCAAGGTGAAAATTGTTTGTTCTATCTAACGTGAAATGGATATCGTAATTAGATTGAGAAAACAGACATATACATTTATTTGTAAACCCTTCATCTAAAAAATTAATAAAATACATAAATTATCAGTAGGCTAATTCCTTACTTTATCAAAGAACGGGTACTTCTTAATGCTACAACATTCCTGTTTTCGCTAAGTTCCTCAATTTTATCAAGCTGGACTGTTGCTGACTTCGAACCCAAAAAATCTTGTTCGGAATGAGCGACCATGCCATTCCCTAAAAGAATGATGTAAAAATGCATACATTTCTTTTAACCTTTAAAACACTCTTCTTAATGAAATAAAATGTGACGATTGAATTTTCTAAAAGTTGAAACTTTTTTTTTTAAACTTATGCAACAGGATAAGTTAATTGTCGAGTTACCACTGAAAAACAAAGTTAAATCATTATAATGTTACTTACCGACATAAATACCCCAGAATTTTGTTAAATGTTCACGAAATTCCAGAACATCTCCTTCTTTAAATTCCAGAGAACCTGAGTAAGTATCCATATTTAGGTGTTTCTCTCACCCAGGCATACAGATATGCACGTTTAATTGCAAATCATACTAACATGTTCTGTATAAAAGCGTTGCATCAATGGTATCAACAACTTATAATTGTCTGCTATTAAACGTCTAAGAATACAACTTAGTTTGCCGAGTGTTAATATATATATATATATATATATATATATATATATATATATATATATATATATATATATATATATATATTAGGGTGGGTCAAAAAAAATTTTTTTGGAGTTGGGAATTTAAAACATATTCAAAAAGTTGCCTATGGTCCTACTGATTGTAAAAATGTAAAATTTGTAAAAATCAGATAATGTCTTCCACTCCCAACTTTTAGTTCAAGGGGTTACGGGGCGAAAAAAATTCACTATGTCTAAAAAAAAACAATTTTTTTATTTTTTTTATTTTTAGATACTAAAACATGTCAATAATAACTACGAATTAATTATATTGCAGAAAATTTTTTTTTAGATCAATTAAAATGTATTTTCAGAATGTTACTCATTCAGAAACTTCAATAATTTAAAAACTTAAAAGTCATTTTTCTCTGAAAAAATATTTTTGACATTTTGCTTCACTATGGCAAGAAAATCTCAAAAACCACCTGTCAGATTTTGATAAAACTTCTAATTTTTATGTAGAAGAGGTGCATTTATAGAATGTCAGAGGCTTTTTAAGAAATTTTAAGTCTTTTTTTTTTTTTTATTTTCAAAATTAGCATTTTTTGCTTATTTTCACCATACAAAATTTTAAAAATTCATAAAAAATTTATTTATTACATTATCAAAAAAGTAATTTGACATTCCCTAAAGTAAGCTTTTCTGATTATAAAAATGTACATTTTATATGAAACAGTCTATAAATATTTCAGAAATATTTGCCACAAAAAGGTCATAAATTTTAAGATGGCGGCATGCCGCACCCACAAATATCAATATGTTAATATTTTTTTTTAACAAAATTATTTTTAAATCTACTATATCATTACTAAGATATTAAAATGTCTTAAACTTTAATAATAAAAAAGATTTTGCTTTGACCCGGGTACCCCCCAATGTATGACATTTTACAACATTTAGAATGTTTGGTATAAGTAATATGAAATTGTACAAATCTATAAATCGTTCATGCAAAATATACAATGTACATATGAATAATACTGTTTATGGATTGTCACAGGAAACTTGCTTTGCTTTCAATTTTCGGAAGAACATCCCTTGATTTCTTTGTTTGCAAAACCATCCCATGTCTAGAGCTATGTCCGTACAGTTTGAAAAGTCCGTACACTTTCAAACTAACAGCAGTAACTTCTTTAATTGCTCTTTAATTGCAAAGTAGCAGTTATTTTCCAATACAGGCAATATAATAGATGGATCAGCAGTATCAAGGTTCTGAAGCAGTTGTATCATATAGAAAAAGTTTCTAGCCCCACTTTGACAAGATGGATCGCAAAAATCCTGTTCGCTTTTGTTAACCATCTTTGCTCTCATCAGTATGTTCCTTGGCTGCCCTATCTCTCCAAATTTTTCTATGTCGACGCATCTTTGCTGGATCCAGAGCTGTAGATGGTGTTAACATGTTTAAGTCCTTCAACACAGCTTTAACGATAAGACATGTATCCCTATTGCTTAGTTTACATCGATCCACTGCTTCATATTGATATCTGTTTTGTTATTTGGAACATTCCTCATCGCTGGAGAAGTCTGCATCAAGTAGTTCATCATCTTCAGCATCCTGATCTGGAATATCATTATCTTTCTCATCATTGACGTTATCATTTGTGGTTCCTATCTGATCGCCACCCTGCATCAATGAATGTTTTCTTTTCTGTCGATTTTGTAATATTTTTGTTGTTTGCTTGTCAACATTGTCTATGAACATATTTCTTGCCATCTTTTGATCCACCCAAAATGCCCACTCAAGCACAGAAATTATTACTGATTGTGGACATTTACAGTCTCCTCTATCCCTAACACCTGCATCTTTTTACTCGAACAATTATACTGGTAATGTCATTTGTAGGGATACTAGCCTGGTCATATAATTGTTTAACTTCATGCGCTAATGCGTACGTTCGTGAATGAAGGCTATGATTGTATTGTTCCATTTTAAGCATCCACCAATAGCCTTGAAAACATCTTCACTGGTTGGAAGTTGTCTTTTAGGCAATTCAGCTGCTGACCCAAACACAGAATGTACAGTTGCACTTCATGTAGAAGAACTCATATTCATAGAAGAACTTAATAAAATAATTGAAAAATTAATCAAAAATGAAATAAAACAACCATGCGTGATCCGATAATGAATACATGGTACACCAGTTATATTGAGAGAAAAAATTGATGCAATGCTTATCCCAGTTGTCTGAACTAATTAGTTATTCATAAAAAATGTTATAAAGAAAAAACAAAAATTTTATATGCATATCATTTCTTTTTTGAATAACCTAGGTCACAAATTTAACATGTTCAGTCACAAAAAACTCATAGTAAATATAGTAAAAATTTCGAACAAAAGTTGGGAGTAGTAAAACTATGTAGTTTTCAAATATTTGTACATATTCCATGTACTACCATGATGTAATAACTTTTTAATAATGTTTCGAAAAAAAATTTTTTTGACCCACCCTAATATATATATATATATATATATATATATATATATATATATATATATATATATATATATATTGAAACATTTACTTTTTAGCCGTATCACTCCAGTCTAGTTTGGCTACTTGCGTGTCCTTTAATTTGTAAGTAACATTATTTGTACATATTTTAAACTGCTGCCTGGAAACAAAAACATTTTAGTCACTTAACGTTTTATTTTATAGGATTATAATTACTTATGTATATACATACTTTCCGTCATAATTCTGTTTACAAGAGATCGAAAGAAAGAATAATGTTTCCTGTTTAAAAACTTGCTCCCGTCAGATAGAGGTTGTTGTTGTTTATGTCTCATCACAAAAAAGACCCATATAACCATAGAGACCTATTCACAATTACTTCAATATTGAACTAAGGTCTATCTCTCTGCAAAGGTTTTGTAGTGTACATGCTAATAATAGGTTATACATGAAAAATGACTTGTGCTTTATGATCATTTCGGAAATTCCCATACATTATTTTTGAGCTTGAGATTGGGCGGAGTGTAAGTGCGTGTTAATTTAATTCCGTTTCTTATGTACGTGTTTTGAGATTACAGAATTATAGAACTAAGCTACTTGGAATTAATGAAATAAAATAAGCAATTTTTTCCCCACTGATTCCAAATCTGTTATTTTAAATTGTCAACAGAAAGTCACGTTTTTTAACCTCAACAAGATTATTGTAGTTGTTTTTTTTTTAAAGGTATTTGGTACATAGTCTTAGGTCTCAAGTAACCTTAATCCGGCCCTGAGGTATACTGAAAAATTTCTACTGTACCATACTGTCCGGGTCTAATTAAGGTTATTATGGGCCTAAGGCTAGTTGCCGAATAGAGCCTAATTTTGCGATCAAAATGACCATATGTATTACAAGTGAATTGTACTATATGCCGATGCTTTATATATTTTTACATAATAAACCTTTTTATTGTATGAATTTGTCAATGAAAAATAACACAGTCTGTTAAACGAGGGTTATTTTTTTCAGGGCCTTAGGGTGTATGTAAAGCCCTTTATAAGGATCTTGTAAACCACTAAATGGACAGTTTTCATTGTGCCCTTCTTTCATCCCCACCATAGCCGATATTGAAATGGCTATTGAGGCATCACGGGAATATATCGGGGACTTAAGCCAAGACCTGGAATATCCACCGGAGATCGAACCAGGGACCATCAGGTCGACACAGTCGAGCTTTTTACCACACGACCATCCGTCCCATAGGGCTTAAGGTAGCCATGGGTAAACTATGGGGTGCGGGCCAAATCCGGACGGCATACCAGTTTAATCCTGTCGGCACTAGTTTCACAGTTCACTACAGCATTAGTCTTTTATAAATGTTTCTTGTATAAATAACACACACACACACACACACTAACATATATATATATATATATATATACGTATGTTTATATATATTTATATATATATATGTATGAATAATTTGGGCGTTTTTAAAATCATACTACACCTTATGCCTATCTATGTTATAGAAACATTTCAACTTCACCGTCGTCCCCCACCCCCCTTCGGACTAAGGGAACTTTACGTAGATTACTTTAAGATATATGAAGCGTTTTGAAACATTTCAGCCCAATGATTGATTTTAGTGATAAGGGACTGACTTGGAACTAGGACAAAGCGGCATTTCGAAACATTTTATAGCAGACGATTAAGATATGACTGTAATATACGGTATCATTTATCGAAAAAAAGGCAGACAGTTGTGTAATCATAAAATAATTAGATTTTATATACGATAAGCTCAAGGTCAAAACTAGGTTATTCTGGGGGTTTTTTTTGTTAGTAATTTTATATCAGTACAAGAGGAAAGTATATGTTGTCACTTAACCTTTCCCGTAAAGTTTATCAAACAATTAATTTCGCTTCCTTTGTATTTAGATTAACTTTAGCTCTATCATAAAAAAAGCAATGTACCCGGTGATGCAGGGGAAGTCAGAGGACCACGTAATACTTTTAAAAAATGTCTAATGATTATACCAGCACTATTTGAGGTGTATAGCTCGCTAGGGCAAAAAAAATTGGTAGCCTACTAATTCTCGCCACTGATATAATTTGTAACATAATCTACATTTCGTCCGAGACAAATTGCATTTAACCCCTCAACGCTTATAAATATAATGTATTCGGGATCAAACAGTTTACACTATCTGCAAAACTTTTTGCATATACCCCCCTTAGGTTAGATCAGTAGGCTAGGTTATTTTTTTGGTTTCGGACGGATTCGATTTTTTCACATTTATATTTTTATTCATGTACAGGGATATTTAGATACTCTAGCTTTTAGAAATTTTGCGATTGATAACAATGTGTTTTTATGGTAAATTTCACTGCTTACATTAGTTTGAAAATGTAGCTATAATTTTACAACAGAAAGAGAATACAAACACATTTGAAAAAAAATACTATCATTTTATTTTTTCTTAAATAAACTCCGTTCAGAACAGAATCAAAATAAAAATAGAAAATAAATTGTTTTTATGTAAAACGAGTATTTACAATAACAATGGCTGACAGTAGAATATTTCAAAGCGAAGACGTATTTACTCTTCCAGTGTAAATGATCAATATTTACGACACCCAAACCGGCAAGACGCATAACTATTTTTAAGCTGTTTTCTTCTTGTATTATTGGCATTGACTCATATATCAAGGTCTGATAAGCAGCACTGTTAAATCATACAAAGAGAATCAAAACCAAGTAATATATATATAAATATATCTATATATATCTTAATCTAGCTATATCTATCTATCTATCTATCTATCATCTATCTATCAATCTATCTATCAATCTATCTATCTATTTATCTACCTATCTATCTATCTATCTATCAATCTATCTATCTATCTATCTATCTATCTATCTATCTGTCTGTCTGTCTATCATCTATCTATCTATCTATCTAAATCTCTCTCTCTCTCTCTCTCTCTATATATATATATATATATATATATATATATATATATATATATACATGATACATTTTGTGATCAGAACCACTTAGGAATATTATTTATGTTTCTTTTTTTAATTGTTCAAATGTTATGGCAATCTGTAAATAATTTAAAAAATTGAAATAAATAGAACCGACTCATGGATCCTAAACGTATTATCAACTCTCAACTTCATGTCAAAAAAAAAAAGAAAAAGAAAAAATATAAAAAGAACATCCTAAAAAAGTTCATTGGTTCTGGCATTATTTTATAACTTATATACAACGCAGTTTGTCTTAAATTATCCGCAGTAGATATCTCTGGATACATCCCATACTGCAATTTAAACAGGTGCTTAGTGCAAACAAGGGAATTTATCATTTGGCACGATAAATATGTCTGATATAAATCATTTGTCTATTTACATTTATTTAGATTCTAAAAATACATTCTCCACTTATAAGACCTTCCCCCATCTCCCCCCATTTCGTTTTCAAGACCTGATTCCATGTAATTTACAACGTATCACTGTCTTCGTGTAGGTATCTCGATATGTAATTTACAACGTATCACTGTCTTCGTGTAGGTATCTCGATATGTAATTTACAACGTATCACTGTCTTCGTGTAGGTATCTCGATATGTAATTTACAACGTATCACTGTCTTCGTGTAGGTATCTCGATATGTAATTTACAACGTATCACTGTCTTCGTGTAGGTATCTCGATATGTAATTTACAACGTATCACTGTCTTCGTGTAGGTATCTCGATATGTAATTTACAACGTATCACTGTCTTCGTGTAGGTATCTCGATATGTAATTTACAACGTATCACTGTCTTCGTGTAGGTATCTCGATATGTAATTTACAACGTATCACTGTCTTCGTGTAGGTATCTCGATATGTAATTTACAACGTATCACTGTCTTCGTGTAGGTATCTCGATATGTAATTTACAACGTATCACTGTCTTCGTGTAGGTATCTCGATATGTAATTTACAACGTATCACTGTCTTCGTGTAGGTATCTCGATATGTAATATAAATAAGAAAAGGACCATAAAAACATCACAGCGACTTGGCAATGAAAAAAGAACGTTTATAAAATAAGTCAGTTTTTCATTATTACAGATTAAAAACATTAAAAAATTTTCAAGACAATGTTAGCTGTTTTGTTAGATGTTATTACAAAGATTAAGAAAGAATACTTAAACTAAACCAAAACAGTAATAATAACACAGTTGGGATACAGACAAATTCAATAGTTAGATAACTGTTTATCCATATGTAGACGGTTATTAATACAAAAAGTGAGCAATTGACAGCCAGAATAGTCTTCAAGGTCTAGAAAAAAAACAAAAAAAAAACTTAGATATTAAATAAAGGCTGTTATTTATATTGAGATAACTAAATACATCTCCGCGGTTAAAATATTCAATTTTAAACTCTCTAAAACGTTTTTATTTTCCTAAATGATTTTCATATCTTCTTTTTTTTCCGTGTATAATATCAAATGTAAATAAGAATAAAGTGGCATATTACCTGCAAGCTGCACCACACAGCGAGATGTCCGAAACCATAGCGGCATCTATTCACAAAGTGTTCACAATTGTATGTCAATACGTTGTACCCGGAATCACCAATGCATCTTTCTGCGTTCATCACAACATTCTCCTCAACCCTTGTTTAATTTTAAATCCATTAAAAAAAATTGCACATACTTGCTTATTTAAACAAAAACTTAAACATAAAAGAAAAAAATATAAACATGGAACACAAAACATAAACATAAAATATAAATCATAAAACATAAAACATAAATCAAAAACATTAAACATAAACATAAAGCACAAACATAAGACATAAACATGAAACATTAAAATGATCATACAATATGAAGCATAAGCAGAAATTATAAACATAAAGCATAGATATACAGCACAAACATAAGGTATAAATATAAAGCATAAACATCAAAATATAAATCATAAACGTCAAAACAAATCATCAGTATTTAAGATAAAGCATAAACATTAAAACATAAAGCATTAACATCAAAACATAAATGATGAACGTAAACATAAAGCATGAAGTTAAACATAAAGCATGAATGTAAACATAAAACATAAACAATAATCAATAAACAAAGAATTAAACATAATACATAAAACATACGGAAAAAGGCAAAAATGATTACTAAAACAATCTGAAGATCAAAAACTTAATTAAGAAGAGCATCTAATTTTGTTTAGATTTTTTTTCAATTTTCCTTACTGAAAAAACGTATCCCAGCTGTTATTTATTTTAAGCTTACGTCCTCTAGTGACATCAAATATATTGTCACGCCGAACTGTGACCTGAGATGACAACCAAAACATAGCCGGGAGGTAATCAATATGCGACATATCAGGGTGCCACAAATGAATCATTTGATTTTCTCCTAAAGCAGGGAAAAACATTAACATTAAAAATATTAATTTGTAGATTGAAGATTTTGACCTGGAAACTAATATATTTTTTTTAATCCTATATAAATGTTTTCCTACGGAACATCACCTGTAAATATTCCCCAGTGTGAATGCGTAGATCCAATAAACTGCAGTCTATCTCCTTCATTTGCTTTACTTAGTGTTCTGTCATTGAAAAGTTCTATATTATCGCTCATATTGTAAACACACAAAAAAAATAATTCTGAAATGTAAAAGAGAAAATAAATGAGCACATATAGAATTGTACATCAGGCTTTTTAAAAAAAAAAAAAAAATCACAATATTGAACTGAAATTGAAGATAACCAAATAAATGCAATAACGTAATATTTACCAGTAACATTTACAAGTAATATTTGCAAGTAAATTTATACGTGATATTTACAAGTAATATGTACAAGTAATATGTACAAGTAATGTGTACAAGTAATATGTACAAGTAATATTTACAAGTAATATTTACAATATTTACAAGTAACATTTACAAGTAACATTTACAAGTAACATTTACAAGTAATATTTAAAAAGTAATATCTACAAGTAACATTTATAAGTAATATGCACAACTAACATTTACAAGTAATATTTACAACGAACATTTTCAAGTAACATTTACGAGTAATATTTACAAGTAATATTTACAATAATTTCTTTTCGTGAAAGAAGGTGATGTTTTAATCATTATACTAGTTTTAGGTTTGTGCGTGTTGTGCATCATATTCATGATGCATGCTTCGGATTTAGTACCGAAAAAATAATCGCTGCCATTTTTGTCTGAGCTATGCAAGTGCACCGGCAAGGATGTGCTTATTTTGCACGTCATGGGTTTCGGGGAGTTTGTAAAATAACTGTAAGCAAAGTTTAATAAATACACTAAGTAGTGAGGGATCTCAATAGCAAGTACATTCCAATACTTATAACAATGAGGCAATTATCGCTGCTGTGTTATTAAAACCATTCCAGCCTGAGGAGGAGAAGGGGGTGGGTGGGAGAGAGGGGAGGGGGGAACTGTCGATTCGGCAACACTGGGTGTCTCTTTCATCATATGCTTTTTATGAGCCAGCAGTTGGTAAACTTTATAAAAAGTGATTAGTGGTTATAGAGGCTTGCTCAATGGGTCAAACAATTATTCCTATACTTATTTATAGCACATAGGGCTTTATCAATAGGCTATTTCTAACTCTTTAATATTCATGTCGTATTCGTTAAATTTGTAGTAACGTATGTTTTAAAAAAAATAACATATATTTAAAAAAAAAAAAAAGAAATAGAGATATGAACATCAATTTTATAAAAGAATACTTACTCTTATTATGTAGCTTAGAGAATAAAAAAAAAACGTTTAGATTGCAATATAAAATCGGGAATAACCCTCTAACTTCAAGCAAACGTACCTTGGTATAAATAAAACTGTTTAGGAAAGGCACACATATTATTGATCCAATTAAGAAGGACATAAAGTTAAAACTAAATACCAGTAAGCTAAATTATATGCATTTTAGTTAAATTGTGATTATATATGGTCAAGTTGAAATCAAATATGAAACATTCTATCTATCTATCTATCTATCTATCCATCCATCCATCCATCCATCCATCCATCCATCCATCTATCTATCTATCTATCTATCTGTCTATCATCTATCTATCTATCTATCTAGATATCTATCTATCTATCTGTCTGTCTCTCTATCTATCTATCTATCTATCTATCTACCTATCTGTCTGTCTGTCTGTCTATCTATCATCTATCTATTTATTAAATAGCTATCTATCTGTCTGTCTATCTATCTATATATCTATCTGTCTGTCTATCTGTCTGTCTAACCTTCTATCCGTCTATCTGTCATCTATCTATCTATCCACCTACCTGCCTCCCTGCCTGCTTGTCTGTCATTATTTATACATTATTTAACAAATACATATTTATCGTTTCGTGTGATATTTGTATTCATTTGGTTTCAAAAATTTAGGAGTAACACCTGAATCTTTCACTTGATTACTACACCCAAGAGCCTGTTGAATGATATCGCCCATGACTCAAATGTTTAATGGAACAACGTTTAATTAAGCCATCTATTTGAAAAATGATTTTTTCGCTTGTAAAAAATAATTTGGTTAAAAAATTATTTAGCATATGAAATGAAGCGACTCTTTATTATACAAGGATTACCCTAACTCTAACCCTAACCTCTTATGTATGCATTGGGTCCTAATGTAACATAAGGCAAACAGAAAAAAATTTCTAATAAAAAAAACTGTTTATACTTTCTCAAAATGATGCATGGCCATTTCTATGTGTTGCGTGTCGAGGATAACTTTCGTTGTTTGATTACAGTGATGATGTACAAGCACTACGTAACATATGAGTCGGAAGCAGGTTTTGTATTTCCTTTCTTTAATCAATGTTGAATATTTTCACATCAAATATTTACATCATAAAAAGTTCATGAGATAACATATTCCAATATTCTCTAATGCCGTCTATATATTTCTACTGTTGTATTTCACTACTAAAATAATGCTCTGAACAACTCCTGGAATATTAGTCAACTATAATGGACTTCGTTATACCCCTACGTCCACTCTCGACGACTGTCTCAGACCAACTCTCTTCTACTCTCTCACGCCGTTTCTTAAAATTTCCCGTCAGGTTTAGGGAACTCACTTGTTGCATTGACTAGTTGATAAAAATACATTAAGGTTGAGAGCCTTTTGCCACCTTCAGTTGTGTTCGGTGATTTATCTGTTAGTCAAAGGGTAAGGTATCATGTGTTAAGTCTAGGGCTGCTGATTAAACTGCGTTAATTTGCGATTAACGCGTCAAAATAATTTTGCGATTAAAATTTTTAACGCAACACCTAAATGTGTTAATTTTACCAAAATGATGAAAGTTCACCAAAAACGAAAAATAACAGAATTTGTCTCAACAATTTAAAGTTATGGTCCATTGAGTTATTAAGTAGATCTACCACCCCAATCTGTCGCAATTCGCTCACACCCTAACCCCCAGGTATGTCGACAAAAGCCCCACTTGTAATATAAAATGAAGACAAGTAATCCTCCTGCTCCCTTTCCGGTCGATGTAAAAACAGAAAAGTTTCATTTACTAGTTTACATTATATACTATAGTGTATTGTGGAGGTACAACAGTGTATTGTTGAAGGTAAAAAAAAAACAAGTGTACAATGAACCCGGTTATAATTAGATGAAAAAAAAATGAGATGATATAAATTTTGTATCATCCTTTTTTTTTTGCACATAATTTTGTATCGCATTTGGATAATACAGCATCTTTCTTGTCACGTCTGCAGCAACTGTATTAATATTTCCATATACATGACACCTATAATTAGTGTCTAGACAGTGCCTAGACATGGTCTAGACTAGGCTATGCACACATCTGTATAGTAGACAGTGGTTGTATATTTCAGAATAATTGTGACACTGAGTTAAATTTTATATAGAGCTGTTGATTTGCTGCAATTAAAGCGTAATTAATGCGTTAAAAATATGCGATTACATTATTAACACAAACACCTAAATGCGTTACATTTTACCCAAATGTTAGCATTTCAAAGTTGCAGAAAAAATCAGTAAATAACCCAATTCTATAACCAGATCAGACTACATTTTTTAAAAAAGCAAGAAAAAACACCCGAACACAGAAACTGTCACGTTTACATAAATCACAGCAATATGACCTTGAAACAATAGGATTGTCATTTCTTAATTCTAATTTAAGACCTTGAATATCATTAGTGAACATCTTTCTGTAGACGCGTGCAATATAGTTCGGCACGTGCCATCGTTTGGGACACAGGGGGTAAGGTGGTTGGAAAGCAATAAAGTAACGTCATCTTTGTGGGGGAAGAGAGAGGCTGCTAAGTGTCAAAAATGAAATTGGGATGGGCGAGGAGGGAAAATAAAAAAAAAACGCGTTCATAATAAGGGAGCAAGTACATTCTGGCTATACTATTATTTAAAGAAAGAAAAAGGCACAAATGACGAGTGTATTTGGGGGAGGGGGGGGAAGTGGTGGGGGTAGGTGTGGTAGTGGAGGGTAGGGTAAACAAGACCTACGCGTGGCGAAGTGTTACAAAATATGACAGCTTTGTAAACTGATCAGAAGAAAAAAAATAATGAAAAAAAAGTTTTAACAATACCATCCCCCCCCCCCCCCCGAACAGCGGTTGACATACGTCATTAGTTCGGAAACAATGGAACGAGAAAAAACATGTTTGGCTTTGATGTTAATTTAAAAAGAAAACAATTCGCATCACTTGACGTGATCAGTGGCGCCGAGAGCCGACACGGGCCTCAGGGCAGGAACAATTGCCGGCCCCTTAATTACCTTAATAAACATAAGTCGTGAAAAAATTGACATGGTAGGGGCGGCCGGGCCTCCTTACAGATGCGGGCCCCCTGGCAATGACCCCCCTGCCCCCCCTCTCGGCGTGCCTGGACGTGATTAATACATGTCAATAAACCGGTCTCAATAACCATATCAATAGACATATGTGCAAATGTTTAATACATCTTTCTGAATTAATTATACCTCTTTCATAAATTAAACTGACTTGTTTGTTATGACAATATTATGCAATGATATTACTACATACTTGTTTGAATACAAACAAATGTATTATATTGTGTCGATTAAAATATGCGTTAATTTGCGATTAAAATTTTTAATCATGCGTTAATTTTGATCAATTTTTTTAATCGAACAGCAGCTCTAGTTAAGTCCCTAACTTAAGTCGCTAGAAATCGTGAAGACTCTACCCCAAAAAAGTTTAACTCTGACCTTTTGATTTAACTCCGCCCTCCCAAGATTTAACCCTAAACTCTTGATTTAACTAATATTGTATCCTGTCTTCCGGACCAACATTGTATCCAATGTGTGAGAAGCCTGTTCTCCATACTATGCAAGGCTATTTCTATTTTGATGTCACTGTGGTGCTGAACATTGCCTTCATCTTCCCCCGTGCTTAGATCGATGCAACAGTCAGTCGCACTAAATATTATGCATCAAATCAAAAACCATTGCATTTATCAATTGGTCAAGGTTTAATAAGACGTGATCTAGCAAAACATTGCTGTGATTATTTTAATTGAAGATAAATAACACGCATTGATTCATAAGTACCCTAATCTATAAACTCCTTTCACGATAATATGCAGGGAGTCGTCAGCTACGATGGGGACACTTCAGAACCATTCACAATCAAAAGCGGGGTCAAACAGGGCTGCGTTCTAGCGCCTACACTATTCGGCATATTTTTCTCAATGATGCTGAATTTTACATTTAAGGACTCTGCAGAAGGTGTCTACCTACAAACCAGAAGTGACGGGAAGCTGCTGAGCATGGCCCGCCTAAAAGCAAAAACCAAAATTCGCACTATTTTTATCAGAGGCATGCTGTTTGCTGATGACGCAGCACTGACAGCACATACTGAGAAACACCTACAGCTTGGATTGGGCTAGTAGAAATAGTTAAATGTAAATGCTTGTTTGTTGTTCGCACCCATAAAAAGTATCTGACAGATAATTTTTAATAAATTCGAATGCCATCAAGCAATTTTTTCTTAGTTTGAATACATTTTGTGGGAAAAAATTAGGCTTGATTTAAGACAAACAACTTAATTAATAAATATTTTTCTTACATATTCGGAGTAAATATAAACAAATTCTTTGTAATAAGAACAACAACAAAAAAATTCTAAAAAAAAAAAACAACAACAAAAATATGAAAAGAATTTTATTTCTTCACTCTATTTAAATATACTTTCTTGTTACTCACCTTTTCTTTCGTAACAAAATCTCATCATGTGCTGTTGTGAGTGGTCTTTCTTTACTGGATTTATTTGGAATTTCACGTTGGTACGTATTCTTTTTATTTAGGAAAAAGTTATAAAATAACTGGATAATGAAGTCCCAACAAGGGGCACACCTTAGCTGTTCGGACAGCTGGGGGAGGGGAGCGGTTAGGCAGCGATCTAATCCTCCCATCAATAAGACCGACTACCTGACTTCAATCAACAATGACTTGGACATATTCACATATTTTATGATTTAATATGAATTAGCTTTAAAAGAATAGTTCATTTTATTTTGTGGGATAGCCCCCAAATTGTTCGAAACTCCACTGGTTCACAATGCCTTCGAAACCTTCGCAGTTTTATTTTCAATGTTATAAGTATGTTGGTAAAAAAAAAAAGAATGGAAAAGGGGGATAACTACTTAGACATGCAATCGTTAACTAGGTCATGGTTGTCTCATTGACACTACCATACAGGTCTAGCAATATCGACATGTGATAGAGAACAAATATATAAAAATAAAAAATAAATAAATAAACTAACCTTTAAATGTCCAAAATTCGCAAAAAAAAAATAAAGCATAGCATACATTGAAGTTGTATTTTTGGCTCAAGAGAACACATTTTCAAATGGCCTAATCACATTGTTATAGTTGTTCACTCGATCGGAAGACAGGTCATTCCGTTTGAAACACTGATGCCATTCAAGCGTGTAAGTAAACAACACAGCAGACGACAATCAAAGCAGATTATTTTGTCACTTGTTTGTTTGTACATTGTTGCATGGAAATATTAAGTTATATTAATAAACATAGACTGCGAAAGTGCCGAAAGGCATCCATTTAGCCGCTGTCCATATTAGAAGCCAAACAATGATATTAATATGTCTATCAAAAAGAAAACTATTAAATACACGTAGGCATACGCTACACTTGTTTTAGAGTAGCTCAATAATATTTGTACATTAAAATAAAATATTTGAATAAGTTGGAGTGAAGGTGTTTTTGGTAGACACGGGGTTTCTCAAATTTCAACGCTTTGCGACCTCCTTTCACGGATCTTAAACAAGTATAAAAATAGATGTCCAAATATAGATTGAGTCTCTCCATCGTTATCCTCAGGCGTTAGCTCCCCTGATACCCGGAACAGCACGTGATAACTTCATGGCGAGTTATACATGCTGGCCAAGACCCATGTTAATATTCCAAGGGTCGGTGTTGTTGAGGTAAAACAAAATGTTCAAGTAACTGGCAGGCAGAGCCGTAGTTATTTATTTTGGCGATCTCCTTTCAATTTAAAAATTGCAAAAAAAAACAACATTTAACATCTGTCTTTTGACGCCCCTTCCTAGCTCGGCGCCCGTGTGCCCCCACAACATCGAGTACCCTTTATATGCTACTGTTGACATCCCCAAGGGGGTAGGGGAGGCTGTAACCGAAAAAAATCCTGGAATGTTTTGGGCACCTAGGAAAAAGTATATTTTGGCGCCACTCTTAGCACTCTTAGCATACGATTAGTTGATCATTAATGCTGGAAGTTGGTCCTCTGGGAATGGAAGGGGGGGGGGTCGCTAAAAACTTATTTGACCTTCAGTAAAATTTAATTTAATTTAAAATTTTGAATAACCATTAAATTTGAGCGCATTGAATCACGTGTTTTAAAACATAACATTTTAATACAGTACGACATACATACGTACATCACCGTTGGGCTTAAACATCACAGGTGTAATAAATGTGACATATAATGTTATATATACGTGTTTGCACTTTGTGTAGGTTAAGCGTTGCGATAGAATGAGGAAGAAAATATAGGGCCTTTTAATACAATAGATAAACATGTATATTAGTCATTGAAAAAAATATACAGATAAATATATCATGTTATGAAAATATTTTAAAAAACTCAACCGTTTTTTTTGTTTTGTTTTCCTTTTTTTAGTAGAAATAATGACAAAATAGTAATAATAGCAATGAATATATTCATAAATGAATAAAACTGACCTAAAGTAGGAATAATAGAAATGACATGACAATACAGCACATGTAAAATGTATGCCTAATTATAAGTGCTACACACTGGATGAGGTTTTTAAGAAAATATCAGTCATCTTTTCCTTTGTTGCCCACCCTTGTTCTACTTTCTGTTCTTTCGTTGTAGCTGTTAGGATTTACTAATGAATGAAAGGATGAACACATAAATGAATAAATCAACGAATTCACGAACGGAATGAAGGATGAATGAATGGATGAATACATTAATTGAAGGATAAATGAACAGAATCAAAGAATAAATTAATGTTGAACAAATTAATTAAAGGATAAATGAATTTATTAATGAATGGATGAATAAATAATTGCCATTGTTTGAACCTGAAAAAAAAACAACTGAACATTTTGTTTCAGATGTTCAGCTTTTTTAATTGATCTTGTTTATTACGTATGTATATGAACTAAAAGAAGAAGGTGTTGAAACAACATTCCCTACTGGAGTCGACATCACCATTGGTGTACTCACCCAGCAGACGATTTGAGGCCTGGCGCTATTATACCTGCATCTTGATTTATAATGGGTGTGCCCAAAGTTCTGCTCATTAAAAAGATTCACTTGATTTATCTGTCAAAGATAGTATACCGAGAATATATATATATATATATATATATATATATATATATATATATATATTTATATATATATTGTTTAACTAGAAAATCAGTGATAGAGCATTTAAAAGAGTAGAAAATTTAAATTACCTGGGATAAACCATAAGTGAGAAAAATGATAGAATGATAGAGATCAAAAACAGAATAGAATTAGGGAACAGAATATATCACATACTGCATAAAATACTGAAAAATAGACAGATCTCCAGAAAACGTTTAAAAAAAACATATACAAGACAATGATCCGACCAGCAGTAACATATGGTAGCGAAACATGGACCATCAGCAAACAAGCAAAAATATGCTACACACTGGGGAAAGAAAAAATATTTAGGAAAATATATAAGCAAGTAAAGGACAATAACGAGTGGAGAAAAAGAAACAATTCAGAGCTGTACGAAATATACGAAGAACCAAATATAACAGCTGAAATTATAATGAATAGATTGAGGTGGGTAGGACACGTAGAAAGAATGGAAACCAACAGAGGTCCAAAAGCAACATATAAGGCAACACCTAATGAGAAGAGGCTTAATGGCAGACCTAGAAGCAGATGGTTGGAGGAAGTGGAGAAAGACCTTAAAGCAATAGGAGTGAGAGAGTGGAGGAAGAAGACCATGGATAAGTAAAAGTGAAGAAGTGTAGTATGGCAGGCAAGGGTCTTAAATGGGCTGTAGAGCCAAAGGAAATAGAAGCCCCCATAATAAATTGGTTACTCTGCATTGTCTAGATTGTGTACGGCGCTACTCCACCCTTAAACAATTCATTCATGTGACGTAATAATAGTGCTTCCATGTGCAGTGCACTAAAATATTATTAGTAAGAAATGTCTGCATATTAACACTAAACTCATTCAGTACAATAAATATTGCCTCCATCTTGTGTGACAGACACAGGAAGTGTGACAGACAAAAATGATTTTTTTTTTTTTTTGCATTATAGATAAAAGGTTGTTGTTGTTTGTTTTTATCAGGCTACATTTCTTAATTGATAGAAATACTCAAGTGTATTTTTTATCAAAGATTGTAACCGGTTATTTATAGATATCAGCGTTCACGCCGTAAATATTCGGCACTTGTAACCGTTAGCTATAGGCCTACTAAGTAGTTCTGTTTGAGCGGGTATAATTGAGATTATTCATTACATGAAATGTACGTAACTTAAATGTTAATGGATATTCAGACAGCTACAAACAAAAGTCAAGGTAAATATATATATATATATATATATATATATATATATATATATATATATATATATATATAAACAACCATCTGTTATCAGTTCTCATATTTATCTATTGATACACTAACTTTTTAAGAAACTAGCCAGAGGCCCACAGTAAACTTAACCTAGGCCCTGCCCGAGACCTCCAGTGAACTTAACCTACGCCCTGCCTGAGACCTTCAGTGAACTTAACCTACGCCCTGCCTGAGACCTCCAGTGAACTTAACCTACGCCCTGCCTGAGACCTCCAGTGAACTTAACCTACTCCCTGCCTGAGACCCGCAGTGAACTTAACCTACGCCCTGCCTGAGACCCGCAATGAACGTAACTTACGTCCTGCATGAGACCCCCCAGTGAATTTACCTACGCCCTTCCTTAGCCGCCGCCCGCCCATTAAAATAAACCAAGTGTACATTTATAATCATCTATTACAGAATTCTTTAGAAGGGGGGTGGGGGAATATCATCTTTAAGCAGGGCTGGCTTTAGACCCGTTAATGCGATTACTCCCTAGTTGCACGTATCTGGCCGACCCTGTCTGTAAGACACCTTTAACCAGAATGAAATTTAGCTGGCGGCTAAATTGTCAATCCACCAGACCTCCAAATACCAAGGGCGACTGGGCGAGCACTCCAATCTTTGTACATTGAGAGGATTTAAAGATCAATAAGAATGTCCACTCAAAATCTACGCAAAGCGCCATTCTTTGGAGCATGGAAATAAGTACGAGATTCAACTCAAAGTTTGAAGCACCTTGAATTTTACCAGACTGTCTAGGGGTGGGCCAAGTACGAACTTTTTGATGATTCTCTGGCCCGCGCTCTTCATCCTTCCGCTCCTTGTTCACCCCGTACATAAAATTTAAGAACCCGGTTTAAAAAGTTTGTCCACTTTTGGTCGAGAAAAAAAATATGTGTAAAGTACAACTTCAGAATTGAAAGCGCATTCGATTTTTTTTCCTGGACATTTCTTTTTTTAGGCAGTTCATCGCTGTTGATGTCATTTATAAGTTTGTGTCTTGTTATACGATGTTTGGAACAGCGAAATATGCCGGATAAATATAGGGTATGTTATATGTTTGACATTTTTTTTTCAATATGAGGGGGATGAAAGGTCTGGTGGTTTCCCATGGTGCACTGTCGGCTATAGCGGTGATGATAGACAAAATAGCGCTACAAAATACTATCCCATTATTGAGACGTAAAAAAACAACAAATAAATTAAAATTATGTTGACGATTAGTCTTTACTTCTAATGTTAAAATTCAATACAGTTGTGAACAATTACCCTAATTTCAAATATTTATATTTAAAATGGAGAAAATTTTACATTTAGAATTACTTTTAAGCATTTTGCTATGATTCATAATGATTACATAAATTGCTTGCTGTAGCGTTGGAATTGATTTGAAATCTTGTTTTTTTTTAGAATGAAGATGAGATAAATATACAATTAGAGCTTCTAGTTGATAAAATTCCAAAAGCTCACCAAAGACGTAAAAGACTCCAAAAAGACAAATATATACCAATGGACGTCCATGTTCAACGCAAACAGGTACAGTGAAATTTAGGAAGACATACATAAAGGTAGAATGTGTACAGACAGACTGAAATATAGACAGACAGACATGCAGGTAGAATGTGTACAGACAGACTGAAATATAAGAATACATACAGTGAGACTAATATCATACAAGTCTAGTGCTAGAATCGAGTAACCAGCAGCGGGCCGAACCAGATGGTCCGGAGGGTCAGAATTGGTCCACTGGCCTTAGTTTATCAATACAGGCACGCCGAGAGGGGGGAAGGGGGGTCATTGCCAGGGGGACCGCATCTGTAAGGGGCCCGGCCGCCCCGACCATGTCAATTTTTTCACGACATTTTGTTTATTAAGGGGCCCGCAGAAATGTCTTACCCTGGGACCCGTGTTGGCTCTTGGCGCCACTGTATCAATGGCTGATCTAGGGCCATGCATACTCACCGACAGACTGTCGCCTGAATAGAAAGAAAGGTCGACATAAGTACAGACGAAAAGGACGGATTTAAATGAGAATTATTGAAATAAAAACACCATCACATTAAATCGTCGACTAACATTATATTTTGTTTACATTCTTTACTTGTGCCGATACCGACAACCGATACCGATATTTTGCTATTAATGAAAGGGTGTCTTGCAGATGAAGAAGATTAGAAAAACACAAGATTTGAAAAGACAGACCGGAAGACCGAAATCAGAAACACAAACCATGCCTGCATAATCTCAGAAATAAACATGTTATTGCTTAAAATTAAACTTATAATGAACAATTTTTTGTTTTTGCTTTTTACTTGTGCACATACAGAAAAGTTAGATAAAGTTGTAAATAATTAATATCATGCTAAAAAAGTAAAAATGTATTAATTGTTAATTGTAATTTCATTAACTTGTGAAAGTTGTGATGGAATTAAAATAATTTTCTTCGTTAATCTTTGTAATTTTTTTCTGAATTTACTTGTAGCAGATTTTTTAAAAAAAGTTTGAAAAATTAAAAACACTTAATTATATCAGTAAATCACTTCACTCAGGTGAACAGTTATAACTGGAAGTCTGTAAGTAAACTTTAACACTGTAAACCAAATCCAGTTTAAAGTTACTAGATTTGGGGAAAAAAAACAATGTATCGGCAGCCAAAAAAAACGGCTGGTGCGATAGTTAACCCATAGTGGGACGGATGGTCGTGCGGTAACGCGCTCGACTGTCGATCTCCGGTGAGGACCAAGGAAATTTTTCAGGTCTTGGCTCAAGTTCTCGATATATCTCCCGTGGTACCTCCATGGCTATTGCACTATCGGCTATGGTGGGGATGAAAGAAGGGCACCATAAAACCGTCCCATTAGTGGTTTATAGGATCTAAGAGATTTCATCACATCCTTACAGGGACTTTACACACATGGTTAACCCATAGTTCCAATATCGGTCGCTTCCTACAAAAATCGGCCGATCCGATATTAACCGATAATGCCAATATCGGTCCGATATCGATACCGATCCGATTATCGGTCGCTCCCTACTCATTATGCTATGTTTATGTTTATACTCTATTTATGTTTATACTCTATTTATGTTTATACTCTATTTATGTTTATACTCTGTTTATGTTTATACTCTATTTATGTTTATTTTTTTTATGTTTTCCCATTAAAGATTCAAGAGGATAACTCGACTGAGAAAGGTAATTTGTTCTTTTTATCTATTATTGAAAAAAAAAATATCCAAATACTAAAATAAAGCAGATTCTGACAAGTTGATAAGTTAATGAACGCATCTGATAAAGATACAGTAGATAATGTTGATAAATTAAAAAGTTGATAAAAACTAAGTAAGCTGTTAAAGTTTATCAACATCTATGCTTCGGCTGCTGGTCATGATAATTTGCTTATATTAATTGAAACACAATCGTATATTAGGTGAATCTATAATTCTCTTGAATAACTATTTTTCAGCAAACAGAGAGCAGCCCACTGTGACAGAGAAAAACACCACACCTGTTTCAGCTCATAAACATTTGTATCAATTATCTAAACATGACGACTCATATCCGAGTGTCAACAGTACATATATTTTTTACCTTCATTTGTATTGAGCATCTGATTATCTTCATGGCAGAAGTTAAAGAAAAAATAAACTGCTGTTTTTTATTCCAACAGATGAAGAAATATTGATAGATTTATAAATACAATTTTTTTACTTACATTCATGTGATATAGTTTAGTAAAATAAAGCAATTGAAGTGTAACCCTTCCCCTCCTCCTCCTCCTCGCCCTGTAGCGTGCGAGGGGGCAAGGGGCTGGCGCCCCTGCGATTTGTCTGACCCCCCCCTCTGCTTGTTTGCTCTACTTAGTAACATTTATCTTCTGCCCCACCCGCTATTGGCCTGGCCCCTGCTCTAGTATGCCTGGCCCCTGCTGTAGAATGCCTGGCCCCTGCTGTAGAATGCCTGGCCCCTGCTCTAGTGTGCCTGGCCCCTGCTGTAGAATGCCTGGCCCCTGCTGTAGAATGCCTGGCCCCTGCTCTAGTATGCCTGGCCTCTGCTGTAGAATGTCTGGCCCCCTGCTGTAGAATTTTCACGCTAGGGGGCTGCCCCCGACCCCTCAGACTTGAGTGTTTGATGTTAAGCAAAGATTCTTTTATGAGGGACCGTTCACTTATTACTAACGCCTTGGGGGGGGGTGCTTCTTTGTTCGAATTGTAGCACGCAATGATGATGAATGATAAAGAAAAGCGTGTTATGTAATAAGTGAATGGCCCTCGGCTAGACTGCATTTATGTTTAACATGTAAAACCCCCACTTGCAGGACAACATATTGCTCTGACTTTGAACCCGTCCATATTGAACCCATTAGTTGAGCATGTTCGTGGTACAGAAGTTATCAGCGAGGGGATACGCGTTCAATATACAGGTAGACTGCAAAAAAAAAAAATAAACTTACCATAAGAATAAAAGACGTATCACTCTTTTAAAAAATGATATAACTGAGTTAATTTGACATATCTTTTCCCTCCAGAGTGTCTTTGTTCTAAGTTATTGCCAGGTCTCTACTATGTTTACTGTGGTATTAATGTTACATTACATGAATGTAATCAAGAAAAGGTAAGAGATATTCATGGCTCTAATGTATTTAGTCCTGGTCTGACGCCTGACAGAGATAGTTGGGAAACGGATGGATGCATTGAAGGATAACTGGGCAGATAAATTGATGGATACATGGAAGGATAACTTGATGGATAAATGGGTTTATAAATTCGACATTGAATAATAGAATGGGTGAATGATTCGATATATCTGTGGATATAAATTTTGATGGATGAATGAATGGATGCGTGTATCAATGGATAGAAGGAATGATGGATGGATGGATGGTTTGGGTGTATAGAAGGACGGTAAAGTGTATAGATGAATGAATGAATGGATGGCCTAATGTACAGATGAATGAATAATGGACGAATAATTTGTTAGATCAATGAATGTGTAAAAGTATGATGTATGATTGGATAAATGCAGCCCGTAGCGTGAAAATATTACAGCAGAGCCAGGCATTATACATAAGAGGCCAGGCTAATAGCAGGGGGGTGGGGGACTGGAAATAAATGTTACTAAGTAGAAAAAACAAGCAGAGGGAGGGGCCAGACAAAACGCAGGGGGGGGGGGGCGGATAAACGCTACAGTCCTGGACAAGTGTATGGATTGATCCTTGAAAGTATGAATGAATGGTAAATAGTTTCGCAGATATAAAGATAAAGTAGAAGTTTGTTAGTTCAATTCAAACGCCCATTTGGTGTATCTAACAGTTAAATTTTTCCTCCTGGATTTAACCAAAGACGTTGTCTGTCTACATACATCGTATCAGCCCGAACGGTGCAAAGTCTGGAGTTCTGCTCCGATCACTCTTTTCCCATCACGGCGGAGCTTATGTAACAAAAACTACTTTCATCGGTAAGCTGTTTAAATCTAAGACTTTAGTATTTCATTCGAGTCACTGCAGTCATAACAGTTTTTTTTTAACCTTTGTTTTTAAATTTGGCCTTTAAACTTTTGTTTTGAACCTTTGCCTTTAACCTTTTGTTTTGAACCTTTGCCTTTAACATTTTGTTTTGAACCTTTGCCTTTAACCTTTTGTTTTGAACCTTTGCCTTTAACATTTTGTTTTGAACCTTTGCCTTTAACCTTTTGTTTTGAACCTTTGCCTTTAACATTTTGTTTTGAACCTTTGCCTTTAACATTTTGTTTTGAACCTTTGCCTTTAACCTTTTGTTTTGAACCTTTGCCTTTAACATTTTGTTTTGAACCTTTGCCTTTAACCTTTTGTTTTGAACCTTTGCCTTTAACATTTTGTTTTGAACCTTTGCCTTTAACCTTTTGTTTTGAACCTTTGCCTTTAACCTTTGACTTAAAACTTTATTTTTAATATTTGACCAACAAGTAAAAATAGTACAACCAGTAATAAAATAAAGCACAGAGTGAAAAAAAAAAAGAAAGTAAAAAAATTCATAATATTTAAGAATTAGACTTGTAATTTAAACCTTTTTAAACTTAATTTTATTAATCAATTAGAATTAGTCAGTGCTGTTTTTGTAAAAACATAGGTGTCTGTACTCAATGATGGATTGCCTAACTTTTAAATACCAGTTTGCACCTCGATGCAAGCTAAATCACAAATGCAAAGATGCTAAATGTCTTAAACAATTTTATTTTATAATTAATAATATCATAAATTAATAATAATAAACGTTAAAATACAAGAAAAGTTATATTTTTCCCCACATTGAAAAAGGTGTCGGTACGCCGTACCGGTGCGTGCCGGCACAAAAATGCATTGGAATTAGCAATGGAGAATAGTAATAATTTCAGTTAGAAAAATAATCATTAAATAGAAGATTGGGTAACTTCATAGCTGGATGAACAATTAAGCCAATAACGGCATTAGGCCCTGAAAAATCGGCCCTGGTTTATCAGATTACATGGACTATCCGTGTTTTTTTTTCACCGCTAGCTTCGTACAAGAAAACGTTAAAAGATCTGAATAAGTTTTTGCATCTTCTGGAAACATTTACACTACGTGCAGGGGCGGATCTAGAAAACTTTAACTGGGTAGGGCGGGGGCAAAAAACTTTGACCCGGGGGGGGGGGCGCCAAAACTGTTTTCATTGTTGAAAATTGGTCTTACAACGTAAAATATTTCGATAATTTAATGATGTCTTACCTAAACTTGTGGTAACGGGGGGCATGCCCCCCTCCCCTGACTGTGTGAAATATGGAAGATATCATACGTGTGATACGTTGTGTCATTTAGTGAATAAAATTAGAACTCTATTTCGGTTACAAGCCTCCGACCCACAGTAACCTTAGTCGGGCTTAGGTCACCTTACTAACCTTATGCCCTCACACCATCACACGGCAAAGCCAGAGGGGGGCCGATGTAGAATCAAGGATCTCATAGGAGCGTGTAAATCATGGGGGTCACTTTTTGTAAGTCCTAAATATGGACTGTCTCCCCCCAAGATAGGCAGCGACTCTGGTCGCCGGGATTCGAACTGCTGAGTTACGTCATTCCGGTCGGATTTAACAACCACTTGACCACTGGCACACTTGTGAGTGTAAATAATCTAACGTTTAGAGGCTAAATCTCAGGGATGCAGGTTACATCTGCTGCATATCTGTGGAAAAGTAAATGCTGACAGCGGTCATAACCCCATATAAACTAGACTGAACCAAACCATTGTAGTAATTCCTTGACTCGCCAAAGTGTCCAAATCATTTCTCTGTTAAAGGTGGAGTATTTTATTTACAAGCAGAGGAAGTAGTTCAAGTCTGTCTGTCTAATCAACATAGATTAGTTTCTGATGACATTTCTTCATTTGTAGGGCTATTTCTATTGAGCTCATACCCAGAGTAACGAACAATTTATTACATCGGTAAGTGTTTAATGAATAAAACACTGATCTATATACATTTAAAAAAACAAACAATTTTTCTCTCAATCAAATGTTTTTGACTTCACAAAAAATGTAACTCTATTTATGTCTTTGTGAGTGAGTGCGTGTGGGCGTGTGTTGTTTGGTTCTCAATCACTGATCCGCGGACCACTGTTTATTTATGCAACCAATTCAATGTGTTTCGCTAAGAAAAAAAAATAAGTTATTGAAATCGAACAAATGTAACCGGCAACAGGACTAAGTTTTTTTTTAATGATTGGATGTATCAGAGCCCTTCTGACGTTTTCGGGGACCCCATGTAAATGTACATTTGGGGAGGGGGTGCTATGGAAATGGTGGGGCGGGGGGTTGTTGGATCTAGGAAAAAATACTGTTAAAGCCGCCATTTTCAAATGGCCTTCCTAATAATTTTTAAAATAAAAGGCTTTTTAGGTAGGTGATGTTTTGTAAGTAGGTGCTGTGACGGGAAAAAATTGGAAAGTTTGGCATTTCACCACCTCAAAAAGATTGTGGAAAAACTCCTCAGTAATAAAGTATGACATGACAGATAACGCTCATACTCTCTTTATCAACCGCATACTAGACCAAACCAACGCACTTTTGTTTGTCTGATTTCAAAGGTGGACCACAGTAGGGCTGGCTTGTTTGTATACTTTCAGAGGTGGATCACAACCGGGCCGGTTTATTTGTCTACGTTCAGAGGTGGACCGCAACAGGACCGGTTTGTTTGACTGCGTTCAGAGGTGGACCAAAACAGGGCTGGTTAGTTTGTCTACGTTCAGAGGTGGACCACAACAAGGCCGGTTAGTTTGTCTACGTTCAGAGGTGGACCACAACAAGGCCGGTTAGTTTGTCTACGTTCAGAGGTGGACCGAAACAGGGCCGGTTAGTTTGTCTACGTTCAGAGATGGACCACAACAGGACCGGTTTGTTTGTCTACGTTCAGAGGCGGACCACAACAAGACCGGTTAGTTTGTCTACGTTCAGAGGTGGACCACAACAAGGCCGGTTAGTTTGTCTACGTTCAGAGGTGGACCACAGCAAGGCCGGTTAGTTTGTCTACGTTCAGAGGTGGACCACAACAAGGCCGGTTAGTTTGTCTACGTTCAGAGGTGGACCACAACAAGGCCGGTTAGTTTGTCTACGTTCAGAGGTGGACCCTGTCAGGTTGGAGTCCAGGGTGAGTGCCAGGCGCGTACGCCGTTGAGGTCAATGCACGTTAAATAATGATACGTTGTGTTATGTATATGTATGTGAGTGTGTATGTAAGTGTTTAGCTGTATGCGTGAGCGCGTGAGTGATGTCCCCTGTATGGATGAGATTAAATCTCTTAGATCCTATAAACCACTAATGGGACGGTTTTTATGGTGCCCTTCTTTCATCCCCACGGGAGTCATTGCGAGGACTTAAGTCTATGACGTGAAAAATTTCTTTGGTTCCTCACCGGAGATAGAACCAGGTACCCTCGGGTCGAAAGTCGAGCGCTTTACCGCACGACCATCCGTCCCCTTCTCGCGTGCGTGTTTAGCCATCTCAGAAAAGAGTTCAGCGATTAATATAGCTTGTAATCATAAACAATCGATTTCAAATCATTTCAACGTTATAACTGCCATGTTTAATACACTATATATTTTCTCCAGTTATTCTTATGGATTTAGTTTTAAGCCAGCTTGGCTGATACTGACTTGCAACAATCTGACGCCCACATGTGAATAGGGCATCTGAATGATACGGAATGTAATTACGGTAAATAAAGTAATCGGACCAAACGTATAAATAAGTGTACAAATAATACAATGTTTAAAAAAATGATAATAATAGTTGATATAATCTTGTCCATTAATTGTTAACCAGTAAAATAGATAATAATAATTTAGAAAATCTTGTCTATTAATTGTTTTACAGTAAAACAGATAATAATAATTTATTAAATCTTGTCTATTAATTGTTAACCAGTAAAATAGACCTGCCTTAAATCTATTTCAGCAATCAATTACGTAATCAGTGTATCTCTCTCTAAACAATTATTGTGCCAATGGTGTGCTTGCGTCTGATGGGTGGGGGGGGTGTCGGCAAATCAGGGAAATAAACAGATGCGGATTTAAATAATACACACCCGGTGTTAAAGAACGCACATCCTGGAAGGGGGTGGGGCACGATTTCATGCGTTCAGTTTAATTTAAAACAATTTATTTTGGTTATAATGTGGACAGGTTAGTTTTAGTTTCGAATTCTCTGATTGTCGTTCTTGGTATATTTACATTGTTATCTTCTGTTATGACGTATAATTGTGAACTTGTGTCTGTACGTCTGACTGTTCATCTAATATATTTATCACATAGCTTCAAGGCTATTTTTTTTTTTACAATTTTTATTGAGTACGTTATCTATTTATTTGTAAAACCAAGACTTCTTTCACTCCCGAAAATATACATTATGTCAGATTTAAAAAAATGTGTCCGAACAGTGGCGTAACATATATCTATGGGCGTAACTATGGCAGGGTGAGGGGGCTCCAAATTTGAAAGTACCCCCGCGCCCCAGCATGAGGGGGGCCCCCAAAGAACTGTCCAAAATTTTTTTGTACATTAAATAGTAAGTACATTATCTCATGTCATGATATCGAATGTCAAAATGCAGGGGCCCCCAAAGAAGCCGAGCCCCCAAATCCCTAGATAAGCCACTGTGTCCAAATATATTTGAATCAGTGTTTCGACAAACTTTCGACATCTGTGTACCCACCCTATTAATTTTCTTTATACTGTGCGCCCCCAGTAAAATAAAAAAAACAACTTGCATATTGTTTTTACTGACTAGTTTCCCTTCATTTCATTGTTTTCGTTTTAGCCTTGCATGTTTACCCGGTGTTCTCAGCTCTAATGCAGCACGTACTCCCGCCAAAATCTTTTCTTTCCACCTGGGGTATGCGTACTGCGCCTTTGGGAAACACTTGCCTAGATCATAAGGGCATACGGACTGCATGATGCTTTCAAAATCTATTCTTTGCTCGTTTTCCATTGCTTTATGAATAGAAGAGTCACTCGCATTTTAGACGAAAGTTCGAAGAGTGGAAACCAAATAATCAATTTTAAGCTTCTCTCGATTTCAACTCTATTTAAATAAATTTTAAAAAAAATTAACTTTCGGGGACTATGCGTTATAAAACTAGTCAAAGGGATGCAACTGTATAATTTGACTGAAAACATAAGTTTTGAAAGTTGTCTTACTTTGAAATACAAATGTTTTGTAAACAGTAACATAAAAAGTGCACTTGTTGACCCTAATAGACGTGATTTGATAAACTGTTTATAGATACGTAGTTTGAGAAGATTCTGTTTGGATGGATACAGAGCGAAGACGTTAACGTATGAGTAAACACTGATTTTAATTTAATTGAAGGCGGGCGTGGTTTCAACTGTCACATGTTCCACAAAACTCCAACTTTACAATCATCTTAGTGCGTAAATCTTTGTACTAAAATAAATCCTATGTAATTGTGTGGCCATAGTATATTTTTAAGTAGATAGCTTACTATCTTTACGTCATCAACTGACTTAAATCATAAATTGACTTACGTCATCCGATGACTTACGTAATCCACTGATGACATAAAATGGCTTTAAATAATGCTTTACATTTTACCTATTTATTTTTTTAAATCTCATGTAATAAATGTATTTATTTCGACCCTCATATAGAACAATACATTGTTTGTATGTCTTCATGAATAAAACGAGTTGTTTGAGTATAAAGTTTTGTATAATATTTTATGACTAAGTTTCATTTAAACAAATTTTAAAAACTTGGTTGGCACTCTAGATATGTATATCATTTATTTAGTTATTGCTATTTATAAATTAAAGTTAAGGGATATGTAGTTAACTAACGTAATCTCTCACAATTCTACTTTTAGTCATAATAAATGATAGAAATATGAGTATGATATAATGAGTTTGTCTTTTTGTTTTACTTTTGATTGACTTGACTTAATCCGCTGACTCCACGTGGGAGCATAGGGCCTCAACAGCGCTCTTTCAGCGGACTCTATTTTGGGCGTCTCTCTTCAGCTGAGCCCACGTCCATCCAGCTGCCTTCATCTCTCGCTCAGTGCAGCGTCTCCATGTCTCCTTTGGCCTGCCTGCTCTTCTCTTTCCCTGCGGGTTCCACTCTAGCGCCTGCTTTGTGACATTGTCTGGGCTCTTGCGCAGAGTGTGGCCTATCCAAGACCAAGAGATCCGGAAGAGAAAATGGGGCTGGATAGGCCAATTTTGATTGCATTCTAATAAAACCTTTTTAAAATTATTATTATAGATTAATAATTACTAGTTTTGAAAGAAAGAATTAAACTTTCTATAATTTTTTTGCACACTTTTATTAAATTTCATTAATTGTGCAAGTTTATAGAAGACTAAAACAATTTGCTTTATTTTTGCGCATTTATGCACCAGTACTTCGCTTCGTGTTTTGTTTTGGAGTGAGAATCTCTAAGCTAAATATTATTAAATTTACTACGACGTAATTCTAGCAGTCATCTGGAACAAACAAAATCGCTCAACTATGCCTTCAGATGCTATCAAAGTGGCTATTGGCTCTTATCTCGTTACTCCCGGTGACACTCGGTGGAATTCCACTTTCGATTCTGTTGCAAAAATATATTGTTTACTATCCAATCCAGAATTAGAAGTTAAACTTGATATGGTGTTTGATGACCTTGACATCAAGAGACTGACCCGCAGCAGAAAATATTCATAGCAGAATACATTGAAGTATTGGCTCCATTGTGTGGAGGACTGGACATTTTGCAAGGATAAAATCATATTAGATTTGGCTATTTGCTGATTACACTAACCATTATAAAAGGTCAACTACAGGAAATGATTGTGCGGCATAAACACCCTATCATGGTGTGTGAACTATCGCCAGAGCTTTTATTGACGGAATTAAAATACGCGATTCGGTTTTATATTTTCTGACCCAGAGGCAAAACTGGCAGCAGTGGTCAATCCAAAATTGAATAGCGACTGCACAGACAACTTGGATCATAAGCCTGTTCTAGGCTAAGCAATGATCGTTTTGAAATGATGGCCTACTCACGTGCTGTCAAGTGGTTAAGTGATGAGCATTAAAATTGTGCTTTGACATCGTATTTTATTTGTTTTTACTTTAAAAAAAAAAAAAAAAACTTGCAAAAATTACACTCATTATATTTTAAATAAAAATATTTTGTTGTTCTCAAAAGTATTTGTATTGTATTGGTATCGATTTTAACAATAGGTCTACATTTTTACTTGAGATTTGCATTGGTATTGCCGATACTCTTTTCATAAAGTGCATGTATGGAAATAAATCTGATTTCCTTTTTTATAATTAATTTGTTAAATTATAGAAACTGTTAAATATTACAACTATAACAAAGACATTATTTAGTGTGCCTTGACACCTCATGCCATTAAATTATTTCCTTGATTTTTTTAATCAGTAAATGATTTGGACCTTCTGCTGATTTAATATCGTGGCGCAAGGCTCGTAAATTACTTTCCACTGTTTGGGTGCAAGTTCCTGTAAGGAGTTGACTAAACTTGTGTCTGAATTTTTTTTTCACAAGTTGTCATACCCTTTAACATGTCTTTCACAAGTTGTCATACCCTTATACATGTCTTTCACAAGTTGTCATACCCTTTAACATGTCTTTCACAAGTTGTCATACCCTTTAACATGTCTTTCACAAAATCAATGTATAAAGAGTAAATAAAGAAATTATTTAACAATTTGATAACTAAACATTATAGGTATATGACGACATATTTTTTTCAATATTTTTTATTCCCCATACTGCCACAAGTGGATATTTATCATATCTAAACAAAAAATATCAATAACAACCTCAACTGTTAAAAAAGGTCACCCTCCACACGCCCAGTAAATCGTATGTCATACCCGCATTTAATATTTTAAATGTAATTTTGTTCTTTGTTGTTCCATGCACCGTCAGCTTTTTAGTTGGCAACTATTATATGCATAATTAGAATTTGTGTCATTTCTGGATTGTCTCAGGGCAGTTCTGTCAAAAATGCTCCAGCTTCTGAGACGAGCAAGCGAATTAGGACTTCAAATCTATTGTACATGTATTATGAATGACATAAAAATAAAACAAACACACTATTATTCATTCACACAATCATTCATTACAGTATTTTCAGTTGACATATCACTACAATGATTTGATTCAGAGGTATCCATGTGCACTCTGGATCCACTTAGGCAATTAAATTAATTTATGTACGGATCATAAAACTGCCTAAGTAGATCTAAAAAGGATCCGAAATGATGTTGGCCGTATAGCGAGGTATGAGTGTATATAATGGTAGAGAAAGAGATTTAGCCTATGCATTCATTTAATTATTTAGTACATGTTTAATAGTGTAATTTGTTGTACAACGTATATCCCTTTTTTCATCTTTATGATTCCATTTATCACTTATGAAAATGGTAATGAAACGGATTTTTTTTTCCTTTCACCCACAAATAACTTGAATAAAAGTATGTCGACTAACTTAACTCTTGACACCTCAAGACTAGCTATGGGAGCACAATAGCTACGATATTTAAAAAAATAACTAATTGTGTGGATAAGCACAAAGTACAGCCACTTCCCTAATAAATCTCAAGTACCCAGTTTAAGCTGAGAAAAATTAGGAAATTTCACAGTGGCCTGAATAAATCCCAAGGTTCTCATTGAGGTTCGAGCCCGGTCAATAATTGAGCTACTACACCACATTGTCACTCGTCCCCTTCATCACTTTTAAAGAGGTTCAATATTTTCCCTTACACCAAAATAAAATCCACCTCGAATAAGAAAACATGTTTTACTACCATTTATGTAAGGGTTAATGAATTCAAACAAAACTAAATGATAGCACAAGTTGCCACCATGCAGAGCAGTACCACAGGGTGCCACCATGCAGAGCGTCTGGAGCTTAGGTAAATGAATACAATTCTTGAGATGCTGAGTCATATGAATCAGTGTTATTAGAGCACCAAATGAGATTAAAGAGAACAATATAGATGGACAATAAAAGCTTCCGTATTTTATCTATCACCTGAAAGTGAAACTCAAAATGAATTTATAAATGTTTTGGCACATCATTAGAAAGGTACTCCTCGTATGAATACAAGGCTGAGAAGCATTTTGGAATTATGTTTGACAGCACACCTGACATATCACACACTGAACAGATGTTTGATAGCTCTCATTCTCATTTTTCTTTGATGAGTTATTCGAAGTTGAGATTTTAAAAGAGATAGGAAGGCCAAAGCCCAAAGAGTGGTCAGTACTTGTGATACGAAGTAGGTTTTTAGCACAATTTTTTTTAAAAGTTTTAGTAACAAAATCAGCGGTCAGCTTGGGAAGTGGGCGTGTCATAGTGACCAGGTAGTGGAATCATTTAAGCAACAGGCTACCGTGTCAGATCACCGGGGGGACATTTATTTATAGAGGGCTACAGGTGAGCACTGGGACTCAGGGGATTCAAATACCAGTAGAAAAAGGATTTTTGTACGTGGGGGCAGGTTTGGTTTCAATAGACCCGTCAGTAAATTGTAGGGAAGGTTACATTTATTTAGAAAGGCCGTTACGGTGGAATTTACACGGTTGGGGGGATGTTAAACTAGAAAGTTTTATAGGTCCCCAGTGAACGTGTCAATCTCTTCCCTATCTATCAGAGCTGTCTTATAAATGCATGCTATACCAGCAAGAAACAGTATTGTTTGACTTTATTGGTGGAGACTAAACGTAAGCTGTGAAATATACATATAGTCATCAGACCGCAAGCAGAAACCTTTCTCATACTTAAGACAACGACCTGTTCATGGAAAGGAATCACAAAGTCCTTACACCATGTAACAACTTGATGTTTTGAAATTCATAGCTGAATGGGACGTCATAGAATCTCTGCCAACACTCAGACTATGTCTGCAATTATTTATCAATATTTGTGTGTCTGTAGCTTCAAAACTAAAACTGATAAAAAAAAATTACCTGCCATCCACTTTGTTATCTTGCTCTATTTTCTGTTGAAAATGATGTTGTGAAAAATATTGATATTGATGGAGTGATTGACAGATTTGCAACTTTGAAGACCAGGAAAGAATAACAATAATTTGACTTTGCTGATTGTTGCAGTTCTTAAATGCTTTCACGTTAAATTATATTTTGTTATTATTGCTTTTTCTTATATCATTAAAACTCATCAAATTTTGGATCAATTGGACGTATTTTACAAACATAAAAGTTTTAGGCGACTACAGGGCAGGGAAATTCGAAATATGCTCCATTCCTCATTGTGATAGTCTTGGGGGATAAGGGCACCATTTCTGTATAGTTTCTGAGAGTCCCACTATCATGGCTTCCCTTGTTCGAGCCTGGGCCCTTTTTGAAATGGGGAATAGTTTTTTACAATATATCAACTGTAATTCTTTTTCTAACTTTTATTCTTCTTTGGGGCCCCATAACCTTTAGAATCATTATTAGAAAAAATAAAAGGCACTATGCCAAACGATGGGGTCCATTTTTATATAGTATCTGAGAGTCACACTAACATACCTACCCTTATTCGAGCCTCGGTCCTTTTTGAAATGGGGTATAGTTTTTTTACACTAGATTATTTGTATTTTTTTTCTAACTTTTATTCTTTTTTGGGGCTGCATAACCTTTAGAATCCTTATTAGAAAAATTAAAAGGCATAAATGCCATCCCCGGCGGGGATGAAAAAAACTAAACCAGAGCCGGGGATGACAATTCTCAGTGCCGGGGATATCCCCGGCATCCCCAGCGGCGGCGAGATGCCAACAATTTTTTTGAGGATCTTCAATTTACAATCCACGGGCCAACAAGTAGGCTAACTAATTTATTTTCATAGACAAAACCAACAATAATATAAAAAAAAATGGGGAAACATTTGTCTTCATTAACATAGTTCACGTTGGTTAAAAATAATTTGAAGCTGCACATTAATAGGACAAGCAATGAGTTTATTTTTAACAAAAAAAAATGCAAATTTTTTATTTATTCTCTATTTGTTGAAATCAAACATTCCATAACTTATAATTATTTCAATTATTTAAACAAATTATGACGTTGTTCCATAACTAATTCTTTTGTTGGCTTCCCTGAATGTAGGCCTACATCGCTGGCACAATGCCTTCCGTCTTTTAACCACATTGTGGAATACAACTTTGCATCAAAATATTGAAGTGGTGGACCATTAATTTGAATAAATAGCAATTGTTTGATGGTTTCGACGTCTAATGAATTATGACAGTCACCATCACTTGGTACATCGACAATAATCAATTTAACTTCTCTCTTCAACAATTTTTGTTAGATTTGTGTATAAACTTGTTAAAACAATATAGGAGTCCCCGGGCCTAAAAATGAAAACGATGCAGTATGAATTGCAATGAATGACTGTCCGAGCAGGCGCGGTTCTAGGAGTAGGCGATATACGCCCCCACTGCCTACTATCCCATGGCCTATATACTGGCCTTCCCGAGGACCATATCCTAGATCCGCTTAGTGTCAGTGTATTAATATCAGCATCACCAAAAGGAAAATTCTTTTAGATTACACTGTTTGGTTTAATTTTATAACATTTGACGTATCTTATAGCTGTGAATCAGTCTTGAAAACTTATATTACACTGTTTAAAAGCAAATGGTTTTACTCCTGTGCAGGCCCGTAGCGTGCGGGGGAACAGGGGGGCGCCCCCCTGCGTTTTGTCTGGCCCCCTCTGCTTATTTGTTCTACTTAGTAAAATGTATTACCTGGCCCCCTTCTATTGCCTGGCCCCTGCTGTATAATTTGCACGCTACGGGGCTGCTCCAATGTTACCTTTAAACAAAAATCTAGTGCGTGCAGAATAAAACATTATTTTATCAATACATCCAGATACTTAGGTATTTTGATTAAAACTTCAAATTAAACTTATTAAAGTCGAATAATCTAAACTTGTAATAACAAATTATTGCTACGGATATAGGCCTACTGTAACACATGACTTACACGCAGTAGACGTAGTATGAAGATAATCCTCTAGAGATTTGACTCCTTGTAATACAGTTGTTTGTGTGTAAAAGACAACTTTGTTTGTGTTAACGTTTTTGCAAGACGGCTCTGTCATGGTATAGTTGTGTGTACTACGCACACAGGTGTGTGTGTATGTTTGGAACTTGGCCAACCAGGTCAACCTGAGGTCACGGGGACAAGACTCTAGATATTTCGAGAGTATAATATTTTGTTTATTGTAAATAGGATTGTCTAAGAAGGTGAGAGAGAGAGAGAGAGAACGACGTAGAATGTTCGAGGTTGATGCAAGTACATTATATAAAGAGGATTTTTGGAAGATACGGAGGTCAGTTCAGAAGTTCAGTTTTAGTTCAGTTGAGTACAGAGAAAGAGAGTATTCGAGTTCAGTTCGGAGTTCAGTTAGATGATCATCAGTCATTTAGCGAATCAGCATATTCAGTGTATCAGAGTATATGTGTTTAGTTGATCAGTTGAGTTTATTGTTAATAAGTATTTATTCATTGAGTTGAGGAGATTATCAGTCATTGTGAATTCAGTTTATATTGGATTTATTCTGTTTATATTTTATTGTGTTGTTAATAAACTATATGAACCATGGAACATGAATTGAGTTTCTCAATATAAACCAATTCATACAACAACATCCTTTACAGGTATGTTAATTTAAAATTATAAAATAAAAATATTACTTTAAATCTTTGTCTGGATTTGTATATAAAAATATTTTTTTTGATTGATAACTTGCGCCTTACGACTTACGAGCAAGGAATTAAAAGTAAACATAATATTAGAACCAAAGATTACAAAAAAAATACTTCGAACTCTTACTGTACGTTTATTTCTTTTGATTCGGTAGATAGAAACGCTGTAAAAAAAACTATGAAGTTAAACTTCAAAATTTACCAGTACTCGCTCGACTTAAAAAAAAATCAGTGCTGGGGATGAAAAAAAATTCCGCAGAGCCGGGGATAAATGTCATCCGCGGCAGGGATGACATTAGCTAAAGCAGAGCCGGGGATGGCAGCCATCAGTGCCGGGGATATCCCCGTCATCCCCGGCGGTAAATCGAGCACTGTACCTACCCTTGTTCAAGCCTGGGCCCTTTTTGAAATGGGGTATAGTTTTTTTACTAAATATCCTATGTAATTTATTTTCTAACTTTTATTCCATAACTTTTAGAATCCTTATTGGAAAAATTAAAAGGCACTTTGCCAAAAGAGGGGGCTCATTTCTGTATACCTTTTTTACGTAACTGTGTTTAATTGTAAATGTAGAGGCTTTTTTTTAATTATAAAATTTTTTAGTGAAATTTAGATTAATTAATAATTAAATAATTCAACTGTATTAAAATAAATCGAAAAAATTAATGCACGTTTTAATGATTATGTAAATTTTGTTTACTTGTAATATATAAATAGATCGCACGAAATATCTGAAAAAAAAAACACTGAAAAGGTGATGTTGGAAAATATTTTTTAAAAAATAGAAAATGATTGCTTTAACTCAAAAGCTTGAATATTTTAGAAAGAAAAATGGATATCAATTACGAATCAGTTAAAATATAACATTCATATTTAGTTTGAAACGTATAATAGCCTTTCTTATTAGGTCGTCCTCTGTGTGAAAGCTTGCCCTCTTTGTCTTCTAAAATCTGGCATTTAAAACAAATTTACATTTGGCAACACTGGATTTGCGATACGATTTCCGGTTACGTTTGCAGCGTTTGTTTATACTTTTTGTAATGTATAGTCTTTTAATTGAAGATTCAAATATCTAAAATGAGTAAGGCTCAACCACCGGAATTAAAAAAGTAAGTCACATTATAGAAAATATATCCAATTATTATGATATTGTAATTTTTTTTAAATTAATTTCATCTTCATCGATAAATTGTTAGGCTGCGGCTATTCGGACCTGGGTCCCATTAGAGGCTGCCGCTATTCGGACCCGGGTCCCAATAAAGTCCGATTGTTATTCGGACCCGTGGCTAATATGCACTTAGCTATATTATATTTAGCATATAAACTTTATTATTGTTTTTATTTTATAATAATTGTTGGTATTGTATTATTTAATTGTTAAGTTAAAAACACAAAACACTCTTTAAAAATTAGTAACCAAATTGATAACATGATAAGATTAATTTCCGTGAGATTTCCATTTTACGACATTGTTTTGTCACGAAAATTTTTGACCAGGTTTCTTGAAAGGCACTTGTTACGGGACCGACCGTTCGGTTTCCGTATTTTTTTTACCCGGGTACCAGCCGTAGATAATATTGCTCCACACCCTAACCCTAATCCTATCCCTGACCCTATCCCTAACCCTAATCCTGAAACAAAAAATTCTGGAAAAAAAAATAAAATGTATATATGTCATGTTCCTTATACCCTAATATAATGGTCACGGTCAGTCCCGTAACAAGTGCGTTCTTGAAAACATTTTGGGAATTCATTATGTGCATATTTTTTTATTTTGGTTTATTTTCTGTAGTACAATAATGAAAAAAATATTTATTATTTTCATTAAAAACTTAGCTTGTGAAAAATGAGTTTCCATAGTATATATGACCAACATCGTAATAGTATTATATACTTGTTGTTGTCATTTATTGATGTATTAAAAAGAAACTTCCATAACCATTCTTACAAATAAATTAATAAAATAAATAAATCAAATAATACACATGAGATATAAAACAATACAGATTGTTAAAACTTTTTGTCTTTATGTAAAAAAAAAATTGTTAGATGATGTTGAGATAGAGGCTTTTTTTTCAAATTTGGCTTTAATTAATTTTGTTCGCTGCCCCCCCCCCCCCCCCCATGACTAAAATTATTCTAATTAATAATAGTATAGTGATTTCATTTATTTCTCTTTAAGTACACTAGAATATTTTTTAGTCTCAATGTCAATAATGAATGTATTTAAAATGTTAAAGTTGTCTTTGTTATTAAATGGTATCTGTAGAGATATTACCAATTCATTTATCTGGATTTTAAAAAAAAAAAAAGAATGATCTGTAATTTTTTAATACAAAACAGCTTATAAAGGATTGTTATGTTTTACACATCAATGCAAATCTCATTTTATGCTCTTTATAATGGTGTATGTTTATGAAGGTTACATAAATCTTACACTTTTGTCACATCTATACTATTAAACTGAAAGTTTATGTGCGAGTTGTCACAAGAACTCCGAAATGGCCAACAGTAGGGATTTGAAATTCACAGGGGCCATTGTGTGGGTGACAAAACGTATATTTATTTTCTGTTCATGAACTCTTTGGGTATAATGATACTTCCTCTTTATTTAGGGTACTATCTTACAGAGCGAAGCTGTAAAATTGATAGCACCTTATAAAATGTTAAATCACACATTTTTTTTCCAATACAGCAAGTTAACAGTTATGATGAAAATAAATTCAAAAACTTTATTCATTAGTTGCAGTAAAAACTTCATTCAATTAAAATAAATATTCTAAGTACATAATTTCAGGATATATAATGACCCTTTGCTATGTCTGATGACCTTTTAGTAAATAAGACATTGTTTTCTTTGCAAAAGATGTCGAATGGCGCGTACGTATCAAACACATTGGGTCATCGGGATCAAGATACTAATGAAGAAGTGGCATGGTTTTTCGATTACTAAGACTGTAGGTTTTTTTAGGTTTTTCGATTACTAAGAATCTATAAATAGATTTTCGGGTCCGAATAGCGATCAAACTTTATTGGGACACGGGTCCGAATAGCCACTTCGAAATTGTTAATCATGTAGGTATTTCGATAAACCTATTTCCGATAGGTTTCGGAGGTGCGTAAATGACCGTAAAAATGGTTAACGTCTTTGAAGCTGTCGGTAACTGTCGCTCTGTCATTTCCCAGTTTTTTAGTTGGTTTAGTTTTTTGTCCCCGTTTTGTCTGTCTGTCCGTCATCACCCTAGATCTCAACAACCATAAGTCCTAGACCCATGATGTATATATCATTTTGTAGATCTTGGCCTGCCAAGTGTACATCAAAAGTCCATTTCGCGATCTGACCTCTGAGGGCCGAAAAAGGGGGCGTTTTAAGTACCGTTTTTGCTTATATTTTAAATATAAATAATAAAAGCTAATCAAAGGGGCGTAATCATTATTTATTTTTGTAACAGTTATTCAACATGATTACTTCCCTCTCTATTTATCAAAACCTATACACATGGAGCAAAATCTATGGCTGTAACCCGGAAAAAAATACGGATTTTGTCCGGCGTAGCCGTAGCCACTGCGTACACGAAAATGCTCTAAAATGTCCTTTGTCCGAAACGGAAAAGACTTAAAATGCTTGTTTTAAATATATGTGATTTTAAATAGTTACTCAACCTTTTTTTTTTTGTTACAAAAAAGTCTGAAGTGTTTGGAAAAGATTTTCGAAGTGACTCCGTCACCAGCCTAAAGCGTTATATTAGGGTAAGGAATATGGCTGGTGCCTGTATTTTTTTTTTCGGGTACCGGCCATTATATTAGATTTAGGAATAGGGTTAGGGTGTGTAGCAACATCTATGGCTGGTGCCCGGAAAATAAAATACGGATTCGGTCGGACCGAACCGTAGCCACTCCGATTTTACAATGTCATGCAAACTCACGACTACCCTTAAAACTTTAAAAAAATCATATCTGTAGTTGAACATATTTTTTTTTTTGTGAAAAAAAAAAGAGCTGGATAAAGCTAAAATCAAGTTAAATTGAAATTCTCCTAATGGATTTCAAAACTTGGTTTATTTAAAATATTTTCATAACCTAATTTAATAATGTGCTAGTTTGTTTCACTTTTCATAAAAATAATATTTGGATAAAAAAAGCAAACATTAAGAACTGACTTTGGCAGTTGTATGTGTCATTGCTAGTGAAACAGATGAAATCTACACTTCATCTGCCCCAATAGTTCCTTAGTGGCTAAGACAACTTCTGTGTATCTTTAAATAAAAAAACAAATTTCATCTATGCTTTAGCTGTATTTTAAAATGTTATTTATAATTTTATATGCATTTTATACCAGTATCAGTGTGTTAATAGAGTCGCCTTGTAAATAATATTTTATTGGCATAGTACAGGTGTGGGCAACACAGGATTTTTCATGGACCACCGTTTGGTAAAAAAAATGTTACAAACTACATCAATATGTTCATAGAAATATGTTGCTGTTTCATTTAGTTCTGGTAAAAGAACATTTTTAACTTTTTTTATTTTATAGCTCTGATAAAAAGGACATCTTTTGTATTCTTCCATCAATTAGTACAGATAACAATTTAATAAAGAAAACTGAAATAAATTGTCTGAAGATTGCATCTTTTAAAATATTAAAAAATCAATTCATTAGCTCATAATAATAATTCATTACGGTATTATTTTTGTCTAATCCACAGAGTTACTTCTAAAGGTGAAACTATGACCTTGAGCTTTAGACATTTCAACACAGCAGAATTTTAGACCCATTACCTTTTTAATTTAAAATGAAATAATTACAGTACAAGACATGGGTTGCTAAAAAAAAGTTCAACAAAAAAATACTTAACAGTATTTAGCTCATAAAAGACCATTGACATTTTTCAGTCATTGGTAGTGTAAATGAAGCAGACGCATACATACCCTTCAATAAAGCTGATAGTAAAGCCATTTAAAAAATATGTTTATTACAGAAATTTTCCGTCAACACAATACATGATCATTAAGAAATTCAATAAGGCGTAAAAGATTAGCTCATAATGGACTTAACCATGGTCCAGCTAATTCATACTGGAGAGAAACTATTTCATTGTACATTATGTCAGAAAAGTTTTTCTCACAAAAGTAACTTGAATACACATCAAAAAATTCATACTGGAGAGAAACCATTTCAATGTACAGTATGTCAGAAAAGTTTTACTCAGAAAATTCACTTGACTACACATCAATTAATTCATACTAGAAAGAAACCATTTCAATGTACAGTATGTCAAAAAAGTTATACTCTGAAAAGTTCCTTAACTTCACATCTATTAATTCATACTGGAAAGAGACCATTTCAATGTACAGTATGTCAAAAAAGTTATACTCTGAAAAGTTCCTTAACTTCACATCAATTAATTCATACTGGAGAGAAACCATTTCAATGTACAGTATGTCAGAAAAGTTTTTCACACAAAAGTAACTTAACTTCACATCTATTAATTCATACTGGAACGAAACCATTTCAATGTACAGTATGTCAGAAAAGTTTTTCACACAAAAGTAACTTAACTTCACATCTATTAATTCATACTGGAACGAAACCATTTCAATGTACAGTATGTCAAAAAAGTTATACTCTGAAAAGTTCCTTAACTTCACATCTATTAATTCATACTGGAAAGAAACCATTTCAATGTACAGTATGTCAGAAAAGTTTTACTGAGAAAAGATACTTGACTGCACATCTATTAATTCATACTGGGGAGAAACCATTTCAATGTACAATATGTCACAAAAGTTTTACTCAGAAAATTAACTTGACTACACATCAATTAATTCATACAAGAAAAAAACCATTTCAATGTACATTATGTCAGAAAAGTGTTTCTGACAAAAAACACTTGACTGCACATCTATTAATTCATACTGGAAAGAAACCATTTCAATGTACAGTATGTCAGAAAAGTTTTACTTACAAATGTAACTTGACTTCACATCAATTAATTCATACTGGAGAGAAACCATTTCAATGTACAGTATGTCAGAAAAGTTTTACTCAGAAAATTCACTTGACTACACATCAATTAATTCATACTAGAAAGAAACCATTTCAATGTACAGTATGTCAAAAAAGTTATGCTCTAAAAAGTTCCTTAACTTCACATCTATTAATTCATACTGGAAAGAAACCATTTCAATGTACAGTATGTCAAAAAAGTTATACTCTGAAAAGTTCCTTAACTTCACATCAATTAATTCATACTGGAGAGAAACCATTTAAATGTACAGTATGTCAGAAAAGTTTTACTCAGAAAAGTCACTTGACTTCACATCAAATAATTCATACTAAGGAATCACCTTATAAGTGTGCAGTATGTTTGAAAGTTTTTTGTGGGAAAACCTATTTGACCAAGCACCAGTCGACACACAACTTTGCACGGATGTTTCACTGTACTCTATGTAACTGGAGTGGCATTCTAATGTCTGTCTTGAGAAAACATTTACTATCACATATCGGACGTCATTTATTTCAATGTACTATATGTAATAAGAGTTCTGGCTATGTGTCTTACTTACGGAAACATTTACTTACCCATGCAGGAAGTATAATATTTCAGTGCTGCCTATGTAACAAGTCATTTTTCGATTTTCAATCTCTGAAAAGGCATTGCTTACTTCACATGTGGAAAAACAAAATAAATGTCACTGTTAATCATGTTGTAGAAAATTTTCATTGAAAGTTGACAACCAAACAATGCCATATTTACTATGCCATAACCATATTTCAGTGCACTTTGTGATGATACAAATTATAACTTGGGAAACATTCCTTATCATCATATGTAGTAGAGAAGACATTTTAGTATTGATTTTGTATAAATTCAGTTAAGAGCCATGATACACACATTGATTCAATTGTCCAGTGGCAGGAATAAAAACAAATTAACAAACCAACAACTCTAAATGTCAAGTAAAATTTTTATCACTTTGTAGAGAGAGAAAAAAAAATATTCAGTTTATGGAATGACAGTAAACACACTTTACTACAAGAGTAATTAAGTGACACATAATAAGTTCAGTAAACTCTATAGCTGCAAAATTTCATACATGAACAATCAAGGGACACATAATTACCAGAGAAAAATTATTTTTGACAGGTAACCATGTGAAGGCATTTATAGACTTGTCAACTTTAACTGATAATATCAAATGAAGTATTTAATTTAAAAAAGACAACTAGATAAATTTTTTATTGGATAATTAATTTGAGGTTTTATCATTGTATACATGTATTACAGTTTTTGTGTTTAGGTTAGCTATATGAGTATGTCATGATATCAAGCGTCAGAATGCTGGGGCGCCAAAAGAGGCCAAGCCCCGGGCTGACTATCCAGGTTCGATACCTCTCTTGGACATTTATTATTATTATTATTATTTTAGAAGTATCCATTTAGTTATTTTAATGAAAAGTAACTAATTAGATCTCTTTGACATTTTTTTATTAACATCAACTCACTAAAAGGTGAAGATCAATTTACACCCCGCGACAGTTCGACCCCGTCAACTGATAAAAATAATATTTGAACTATTATTTCTTTGTTTTAAGAAAGTTTAGTAACCTTGTTCAACGTGTTTTTAATTGTCAAAGATATTTGTATATTTTATTTAAAATGTATGTTTTTAACTGCTTGAAATTTTTTTTAATTGCATAAAATGTGCGTTTTAGTCTTTGTGACGTCTTAGCAATGGACACAAGTTGTTATTACACTCCACATATCTCCTTCCCCCCCGCAAATGTGGTAAGTGTTACCAGATATAATACAGGCATAATAATAATGTACAGATAAGTCATGAGGTAAACAACGTTATAGTGCACCTATCCTTGGATATTAGTCACTTATGTCATTTGTGCCAGTGGCTAGAGTAGACACAAATCATTGGTCAATGAAACTAATGTACAAGCATGAGAAGTGGATGTAAGATATATTGTCGGTCTTTAAAAACTGTTGAACGTGCTTAGAGCATCAGAACTCAAAACTTACAGAAACACATATTTTAAATAATTAAAACACATATTTTAAATAATTAAAACACATATTTTAAAAAATCAAAACACATATTTTAAACAATCAAAACACATATTTTAAACAATCAAAACACATATTTTAAACAATAATAAATATATTTTATACAATTAAAAGACTTATTTTAACAAAATTAAAATAAGTAATTTAAACAATTAAACACATGTTGAACAAAGTTAATAAATATATTTAAATAATGAAATAATAATTGAAATATTATTTTTATCAGTTGACAGGGTCTAAACATGGCAGGGTCGAACTGTCCGGGGTCAAAAAGTCTGACCACCTCTGAGTAAAGTGCTTATTTCTTAGAATTTTGTGTTATAACTTTTCATGTCATGTATAGCCTAAATTTGTTTTTCTTCTATAGTTGTAATACATGTCGTTATCAAATAATATGTGCTAAAAATTAGCTTCATTATAAATACTATTTATTTATTTTTAACAAAAAATTAAGCTTCACTTCCATATAGACTATCTGACTAAAAATAATAGTTATTTTTAAGAGAACATCTTTTTTAAAGAATAACAAGTCTAGAACTACAGATGCTTTGATATATTCCTAATTAGCACTTTTAATTTTTATTAAATGATGTTTTAATTGTTTTGTGCCAGAGGTCTAAATATTTTAATCGAAAAAAATAATCTGCTTTTCAGAGTGCAAGTATATCTAGATGAAGTCTAGGACATTGAATAAGTTGTAAAGAACCCGGTATTCAGCAACAAACATTTGATGTAGGTATGTTTTTAAAATTATAACTCACTTAATTAATTGACTTTATTAATTCTTGGAAGGAATTTTAAATTAATTTTTTTTAAGAAATGTAAAATTAATTGGGTGCAAGGTATTGTGAGGACATTGAAAAAGAAATGTGTGAAATAGATTTAGTGGAAATGTCTTATGAAATTGTAAATAGATTTATTTTAAACAATATTTTTAAAAAATTGTGAAGTTTATCATTTTCCATTTATATTAAAAAAAAAAATTGTTGGTATGAAATTACTAAGGGAAATTTTAAAGAAAGCAATGACATTGTTTCTATCAGTATCAGCTGATATTTTTTTTCATCATTTTAAAATTTGCTAATTTTTTTTTACTTTTAGATTTACAATATCCCCTACAAACATATTTTTTAAAACTTACACAAGAAACAAATGGGATCAGCATATTTTTTAACTACAAATGTATACATTTAAATAGAAATCCAAATGGTTTTTGGCATTATTAAAGATAAAATATTTAATTTAGAAAAGATTCAGAGCAACTCCTTATTGGAACTGGACTCTCATTCAGTAGAAGGGTAATCTGTAAACACATTAATTACTATTCATTAATAACATAGCCAAAAAAAACTGCCAAAAAAAACATTTAGAAAATATGTGTAGGGTTTCACCCAAATCATTTTACTAGAAAAAATGTTAATATGTTGTTCTTAACAGAGATTCATTACAGACAATGATTGTATGATAATGTGTGTTAGTCATTTGATCAGATTGTGTGAATTGAAATTTTTGAATCAGTGACTGGGGGAAAAAAATAGAGAAAGGGTTGGGCATAGACATTTAAATTTAGATATCAGTTAAAAGGCGGTGACTGAAATACGATTAGTGCCCTGTACTTAAGTGGGGATAGCAGTAGGCTGTTGCAAACATCTATATGAATAGTCAGTGCCTTTGCTACCAGCAGCATAGAAAGCTGAGGTGTAAAACTATCAAGCTCGTGAAGTTGTTTGTGTTAGCACATGATATCTATTTAGAAATTTATTACAAAAATGTAAGCAAAGGAATGAAATCTGACATTTAAGCACAATTAAAACTATTAGGCCAGGCACAAGAAACTCTGAGGGCCACATGGGTAAAAAGTGTTTGTCTGTCATGGATGAAGGGACGGACATACTCAACTAATGATTAAAGTCATTTCATAAAATGTATTGTGAGATATTTTGAAACAATATGCATCTGTAATTAGAATCATACCAAGCATGTATAAATGGTCTAGTCACAAGCCACTTTCTTGTCTTGAAAGTAATGAAATAAAACATTGTTATCAAAATAAGATGTAGACAGAAAAGTAGCACTGTACATACTCTAGTTCAGGGGTGGGCAAACTTTTTCTACAAAGGGCTACTTTGAAAACTTGATTGTTATCGGCGGGCCGCGCATATATTTTGTCTACTTCAATTACAATTTATATTGTATTAAAATATGAATTAATGATAATAAAACTGTGTCATTTATTTCGCATTCACACTCACAATATGTACATGCTTACGGGCCGCCTAATATACGCTGAAGGACCACATGCGGCCCGCGGGCCATAGTTTGCCCACTCCTGCTCTAGTTTATCAACCAAAGTCTTCACTCATTTTTTGTGGCTTATTGGGTTACTGACTACAGCGATGGTGAATTTTCACAAAGATGGATTCTTTATTGACAAATAGAATATTTTCATAGAGCATAAAAGCAATGATCTTCTTTATAATTGCAGCACTTTCTACTAAAAGTCGTTTATCGGCTATGATAGAAATAAATTATATAAAATTGTATTTTTTTTTTCAAAATTATCTTTTTCAGATTTTAACCACTAGTGTGCTGACAAAGATTTTGCTACTGTGTGCTTTCTCAACCTCACAAACTAATGTCATGGCTATTAGAATATTAAATGTGTTAGAGAAAGATTGATATTTAATACTAGCAATATGAATTATTATTTATTTTTCATTGTTTTTTGTTTTAAAATTAATTATAAAGATTTGCACTCTACTCTCAAAAATTAAAATGTTCATACTTTAACTACTGGTTAAGAAAGATTGTACTACATAGTGCTTCCTTTCTATCACATATAGTTCATACGCTTAAAATGTAAAAATTGATCTAGTGGAAGGGTTTGTTCCTAATGCAGACAGAAATCTCTTTGTATTTAATCATTTAATATTTTATTTCTTTAAAGATTGTACTTTCCATTAAATTTTCAATATACTGTGTGTATTGAATCTTAAAATATTTGCGTTTCAAAATTATTATTTAATTTTCAGACCTCCACCTCTGGAAATCTTAAGAAGAGTATGCCCTAATGTGCTTCCTTGCCATCAGATACAAATGTTGTGCAAATACATAAATGTGTAGTGTGTAAGGCATGTGATGTGGGAACAGTATATAATTGCAGGCTGTAAGGTAAAGTCTTTTTATGGACCTGTAATAACTTTTTTAGTAACTGTAATACAATCTTTTTTTTTCAATTATTGCTAGAGACAATTATAAAGACAGTATTTCTTTGACAATACTTTGGAAAAAAATGCTTCTGTAAGGCTCAGAAAAATTAAGCTTGCTGTGATTGTTTATAATTATATACCAATACTTTCCCTAAGTGTATAAAAAACTATGGAAAATTGTCTAAATTTTTTCATTGCTAAATTTTTTGATTGGGTTGTTTTAAGTTCTACTAAAATAAGTTTCAAAAAACTTTATTGTAAGAAATGAGTTACAAAGATTTTTAATTATATTTCTAAATATGAACATTGCTGATTGCATCTAATTAAAGTCTGACAATTTACAGGGATATTACTGAAAAGGTTTCTGCTACCTCACCACCAGAAACAGTTGTCTATACATGTATATGTATGGAATGTGGTATGGAAGCAGTTTCTATTTAATGCTGGCAATAAGGTCAAGCTATTATTTTCCAGTAATGATTTAATTAGCATCAAGATGTTTAATAACTATACTTAACATTTATTTCAAATAGTTTTAGAAATGAATTATAAATGTTCCCATATTCATTATGTCCTTTTGACTAATCATTAGTATTCTGGTAATATGTGCGACCATCAGATAATGTTGTGTCCATGGTATGTATTAGGGAAAGGGTCTGTATTTACTTAATCAAAAGGACATTTTTTTTGGTGAATTTTTACCAGGTAAATATATTTTTTATTGTACATTTTTGTGCATAAATTGAGACCTGACAATAAATATACATGTATATGTTGCATCATGAATTGTCGGGATTATAAAATTAAATAACAACTTTCCAATATTTTCTTTTCAGCCTAGCAGCTACCTTAAAACCTTCTAAGTAATCTTTTCTAAATGAATTTTGAAAGTTTGACACAAGCATGTTGAAAATAAGAGCACAAGTCTGTTATTTCTACTCATTTCCTATTATTGGAAGACCCTCATCACTGAACAGCTAAATAAAAATTTGCTAGGACTGGCCTTTGCTTCTTCCTGATGCATCCGCTTGGATTTAGAATGTATGAAATGAGGTAGGTAAATGTTTATAATAAATGTAGATACATTTTTTAATCATCTTAGTTTCGGTGATCCTACTTAATCTAATAAACAATTTTTTTTTTAAATATTCTGAAATAACTTGTACGGTATTTGTATTTTACAATAAAAATTTTTATATTATATCTTTTGATTTTTTTTTATTAACACCAATAAAAGAACTTTTTTTTTTTTGTTGAAAACTTTCATCGGAAATTAATTTTGAAGATTGGAACTAATATTTCTAATAAATGTTCATCTGCAGGACTAGTTCAGTGGGAAACTCAAGGATTTGGTAACCCTAGCCTATCACTGGGACTGATACCTAAAACCTGAACAGTTTGTGGACAAAGAGCTGCACTAGCTATGAGTGAGGAAACGATAAATTATTGAGATGCAAGAAATCTAGAGACTACAGCAGTGCAAATCATGACTACACAGATATGGATAGGTTAAATGTATAATTACATTACATTAAACTATAATGATTTAACTTGAGACTTAAAATGATTTTCTTGACCATGGTTTAGGGAGACTTGTTAACCACAAAGAAAAATTTTTATCTTAGAATATTGTATGAATAAAGAAATATTTCAAGGCAAAAAATTATGTTATGTTCTTTATTCTAGAACCTCCAATTTGTGATGCAATATAGCTAAATGTATGGGTTTTAAAAAGTTGGTCTTGTTTATGTAAGCTGCTTACTTGACTGAGAAGGTACATCAATTTAAGCATGTACTACTATTACTTAAACAGGTTAAGTATGGTTGATGTTAACTAAATGTAGTTTAGAAAAAGTGTTTTTTGAAGTTAAACTTTTGTGGCATTCTATTAGACTTGTTTTATTTTTCCAATCAGTCACAATTTATCTGATTGTTAGAGGAACATGAGGTGAATGTTTACCTTCCTGGGCATTTTTTGTTGAGTGGTATGCTGACATGTTTGGAAATATTTTTTTTTCACTTAAATGCTAAACAATGTTGAGGTCAAGTGCTGATCTGTGAAGCCCCTGTAAGGATGAAATGTCTATATCTTAGATCATGTGAAACACTATGGGAATGTATTTTGTAGTGCCCTTCTTTCATCCCCACCATAACTGTTAGTGCAATGGCCCTGAGGAAATGGAAGGAACTTTCACCATGACCTTAAAACACCCAATGTTCTAACCGGAGATTGAACCCAGAACCGGCAGGTCAACAGTCAAGGTGACTATCAAGATATATGACCATCCGCCCCCTTGTCAAGTGCTGATATCTATCACCTGTTCATCAATAAGAATTTTTTCTTACATATGTTTTTACCTAAGGTATATAACCAGATATTTAACCAGATAACTGAAAATGAATTTGTAGTTTTCTCTGTACATCCTGCAGAGCTCACTTTAATAAAGTAACTAGGCTACACTGGTGTCACCCAGTAATGAATGTCACCTTGTACATTCAAAATTCAAACACTGGGTGACAACCAACTTCATTTTATTTATAATTCTATGCTTTGTTCTAATAAAATACAGGGTACTATTTAATTTTCTTATCAGTCAAAACCCATTTAAGTACACACTGGGAGACCGACATCAACCCAAATGTCACCATGTACCCTAAGACTAAAACCCAGATGCTGTCATTTCAATTTGGTCTTTTTCTTATCATTCATATTATAAATAATATCAAAATAAATTCTGCCCCTAAAATACTGTAATAAAATTAAGCCAAAACAGTAAATTTTTGCATTAAAAGTAGTTTTTAATTAGTGTACCTTTATTTCTATAAAATAAAAATATGAACATCTTGTTATATTTTGTCAAAGTTAAAAAATGTTTCTTCCTATGGGAAACAGATTTTATATCAACCAATATGGTCGTTAGGGGGAAAACATGCTTACAAACATCCTTTCAGTGGGCTGATAACACTACTCTCCATGTCTCTGGCTAATACTTTTGGCTTTATCAGGATAGGAACCTGTACCCCTTTGCATGTGAGTCGAGGGCACTATCCCCACATTTTATACGAGGGCACTATCCCCACATTTTATACGAGGGCACTATCCCCACATTTTATACGAGGGCACTATCCCACATTTTATACGGCACTGAGAGTGTTTGATTATGACATTAGGGAAAAGTGGTCGCCCCAATGAACATTCTGATACGCAGTGAAAATAGCAGAAAGTTATTTATCGAAAACACTTTTCAATGTTAGTGACATATTTGGTTCCATGATAGCCTTTGTCCAGGTCCTCAATTTAGACATTTTAAAAGCTGACAATTTCTAAAAGTTTGATGGCGCTGGAACTGCTGAAAGTTTTTTTTTAACATGTGCTAAGCAGTGTGACTTGAAGCGTGGCCTTGATGTAAACCGTTGGTAACAGACTGGACAGCCAAATGGTTTTTTAGTATGAACTGAGCAATGTACTTTTAATGCTGCATAACTACTGAAAAATCACAGGTTCTTCCTTAACTGGTCTGGTCAAGTGAACTGATTGCTGTTGGATCACAGGTTCTTCCTTAACTGGCCTAGTCACAGCAGTATGCATCGCCTGGTCTTTATCCATGGTGGCTTTCAGAAGAGCTAGTTTTTGAGGGATAGTAAGAGGCTTTTGATTGAGATTAGATTGTGGTTTTTCTTCTGTATAAATAACCTGGTCTTTGTCCATGGTGGCTTTCAGCAGTGCTAGCTTCTGAGTGATTGAAAGCGGCTTATCTCTAGTATGAGTTATCTGGTGTTTTTTTAAGTCTTCTTTTCGCCAAAAGCCTTTGTTACAAAATAAACATTTAAATGGCATTTCTCCAGTATGTTTAAACTGGTGTACATCCAGCTTATTTTTTTTGAGAAAAGCTTTGATGACACTGCGTGCATTTAAATCGTTTTTCTACAGGGTGAAAGATCTGGTGTAAGGTAAAGCTTTTTTTACAAGAAAAGCTCTCAAGACATGTCAAACACTGAAATGATTTTTCGCCTGTGGGAGGGGACCGGTGTCTGAGGAAGGAAAATTTTCTAGAGAAGCTTGTATGACATTCCAAACACTTGAATGCTTTTTCTTGAGTGTGAATTGAGAGATGGTTTTTCAAAGTTGACTTGCTGAAAAAACTTTTATGACATATTGAGCACTGAAATGATCTTTCCCTGAGGTGCTTTGAATGTTTTCTTTTCACATGTCTGGCCAGGTACCGTTGATGACAAAAGCTTTCATCACATGCTGAGCATATAAATAATTTTTCACCAATATGACCTGCTAGATGCCGTTTCACATCGTTTAAATGGGAAATGCTTTTGTGACACATTAGACACTGGTATGGTTTTTCTCTTGACTGTCGTCTGGGGTAAGACCTTCTAGGAGTTAAATTTGTAGGACTATTAGAAGAATTTAATGGATTTTCTCCAGCATGCATTAACATGTGTTTATTCAAGATATATTTCCGAGGAAAATTTTTATTACAAGTTGAGCAGTAAAATGGTTTTACACCAACATGATCTGCCGTATGCTGTTGCAATTGAAAAAAGAAGATAAAACTTTTATCACATCTTGAACACTGAAAAGGGTTTTTTACTCCACGGGTTTCTTCTCTATGAGTTGATTTGTGTGATAATAAGCTTTCCTTAACACGAAATCTTTTTTTACATATAGAACATTTAAATGGTTTTTCGCCAGAATGAATTAACATATGTCTCTTTAACTCGGATAGTTGAGCAAAACTTTTATTACATTTTGAACAATGAAATGGCTTTCCTCGAGAATGCATTAAAATGTGTCTTTTTAAGTATCGTATGTGAGAAAAGTATTTATTACATTCTGAGCATTGAAATGGTTTTTCCCCAATATGGCATGCTTGGTGCTGTTGGAAATCACACAAATCAAAGCCTTTATTGCGTAGTAAACAGTGAAATGGCTTTCCTCCAAAATGTGTAATCGTAGTGTTTTCATGATCAGAGTTTCTATGACTTACTGAGATGTCTGACAATTGTTCTTTCTTGGCATGAACTAACTCATGTTTAGCCAAGGAATGTCCCTTGTCGAAACTTTTAGGACACACTGAACATTTGAAAATAATTCTCCCTGTATGAGTTAACTGGTGTTTGATGAAGGATCTTTCCTGCGCACAGCTCTCTTGACACTCAGAACATTCACATGTCCTGTCCCCAGTATGAGCTTCAGCCATATTGTTATGTGAGGGGCTGACAAGATTTGTACATGAGTATGTTTGACATGATATAAACAGTTTCAATAGATCCCAGCTAAACAGCTGCATACGAGTGTGTTGAATAGTTCTTAAGTTTTAGTGATAGGGTACCTTCCTCATTATTTGCAGAAGGCATTTTTTTTTAAAGTTTTTCTCACGTATTATTCAAATGTATCCCATTGTCATTTTTTTTTAACTTGTAAAGTGCACAGTATATTCTCCAGTCTAGTCTAATGACAAACATTTTCCTTTTTTGTCTCTATTGAGTTTCTGCAAAGAAAAAACATAGAAATTAGATTAGTTAAAAGATTTATTTAAGTAAACCACCTAATCCACAATAAGTGAAACTAATTAAAAGTTTTTTTTAAAATGTATATAAGCCTGGTAAAAGTTATTTTCCTTATATTTCCATCAGCACTAAATTTCAACAAAATCTGTATTAAAAGGTCAACATCGCAGATTATAAAAATTAATTTTTTTCTGACACAGATACCAATATCTCTTTCAGAATATAACCCCTAAAGGGACAATATGACCATATTTATATTTTGCAATATACTATATAACTAAATTAGTGTAAGTTCTTTCTCTTATCTGTATTTTTATTATACTTCATAAGTCCATATCATTACTTATTACTAAATAATAGTTTAATAAAATAGTGGGATAGGCCTATTTTATTATTTATTGTAGTATAAAGGTTATGAAGTTATAGTTTAATACCATGCCCATGGCTAATAAAGGAAAAAAAAATACAGTGCACCTTGGCTGTAGCTATGTTTGAAAAAGCTAACATAGAGAGTAGACTATAGGTCCATAGACATACAATCACATGACATAGCTGCTATAGACACCATGGCTATGGTTAGCACCAGTCACCATGCAAGGGATATGTACATTGTGTTACTGGGGCTGAAACCAGTTAACACAAAATATGATTATCTTACCCAGAGGCATACCTAGGGTGGGGGTCCAAATTCGAAGCCCATCCCCAGTCCCCAGCTTGAAGGCAATGATATGAAGGGGGACCCAAAACAAATTTTTTTACATTAAATATTAAGTACATTATCTCATGTCATGGTGTCAGATGTTAACATGCAGGGGCTCCCAAAGAGGCCAAGCCCCGGGCCCCCTTAATCCCTGAACTTACTGAACCCTAACTACATTAACTAAGCCTAAAGACTAAAGTAAGGGCCACCCCAGATTTGCAATCGCAGTGGCTGTCCAGACACCAGTGATGTTTTTCATTCAAATTATTATTTCGTCTTCTTTAAGTTATTTTAGTTACCGACACTTGAGTGTCTTAAAATATTACCATTACTCACCATGAATACCTGACAAGATATATTGGAGTCTCAGAAAGTAGCCCAGATAATCGAGATTTGAATTATTTGTACTGAACTTGTACTTGGTACCCACTATCCAGCACATAAGTTTAGCTAACACGCTCGTAAACGGGACAACTTCCGCTAGATTTGCATAGATGTACGTGACGGCTATTCGTAGCTACATGCACGTAATACATGCAAGTGAACAGACGACTCGTTGAGCATAAATTGAATCAAGAGTCACGTTTACTTATCATTATTTAAAATTTCCTTTTCACTTTGATATTTAGTTGTGTAAAATGTCTTATTATGGCTTATAGTGAAACTTTCGTCTCACAGTAAATTAGCGGTGAAGTGAAATGCTATTTAGGACAGATACAATGAAAAAAAAGGGAGGTGGCATATATTGTGTGGCATCAACCGATTTTGGTGTTCCCTCCCCATAATTACCATCGCTACTGAGCCGAATATTGAATAAATAGTTTTGGATTTTTCTTTAAATCTGGCAGCCATCTTACAACCTGTGCGCTTTAAGGATTGGGTGAAATCTCTTAGATCCTACAAATAATAAACGAGTAATGGGACGGTTGTTTTACGTCAATTTACGATGCCCTCCTTTCATCCCCCACCAAAGACAATAGTGCTATTCGTATGAAATCCTGAGAAATCCATTGGCCCTTATTGGAGATCGAACCAGTGACCCGCATGTCCTTCTTAAACACACGTAGTGGAATGCGTCGTATTAACGCACGTGGACATAACATGCATCTGCACGGAGCCGGGCGAATATAATTCTATTGAAGCAGTTGTCTTATGGGTGTCGAAACACTGGTCTGTCTGGGGCAGGGCCGGTCTAAGGCCGATTGCTCCAAATTGGGCCCGGCAATTTATATTTATATTAATAGTTGTTATTGTAAACATAAATTAGAAGAGGGGCCTTGCAAGCATCCGTTAAATTGGGCCCTGCAATTCGTAAGGCCGGCCATGGGGAAACCCACAAAACTTATAGCGTACAATATATCATGTGGGCCTATAGAGTACAATATATCATGTGGGCCTATCAGCCCCGTAGCGTGAAAATTATACAACAGGGACCAGGCAATAGCAGAGGGGGGGGGGCCAGATAATACATTTTACTAAGTAGAACAAATAACCAGAGGGGGCTACGGGTCTGGGGACTACACTGATACAGCGGCCCATTTGTTCTTTGGACACAAACATTTTTCACTATATTTTCAAGATCAGTTTTGCTGTTGAAATGTATACTTCATTTAATTTGCTGCGAAATTGATGGGAAGAAAGCCAATTGTGTCTCATGTGCCTCAGAATTCCTAGCTGCGGCCCCTGGGGGTGGGGGGTGTAAAAAGGATGATTGTCTGTACGACGCTGCGTCGTGTATTTAAACAATTATTGTGCACAACACAGGACAAAACAAAACGAAACAACTGCAGCACTTTCCTGGGTAGCTTAGCCTATTTGAGCACAAATCAAGTCGATGGTGTCTTAGGAATATACGCCTCTATGCGGTGACGGTCCTTTTGGAGACCGCCACATGATTGAAACCGAACACAGGATGACTCCCCCCCCCCACACACTCACCTCCCATATCAAATAAGTTACATGATCGCCTGTAAGAGGGGGGGGGAAATGCCCATGGGCCCGCACTGAGCTGGCCAATCAACTTTTGAAAATATTCTTATCAGCACGGGGTGGGGAAGGGCCGTGACAATCCCGCCCGGGGGGGGGGCAGAAATTTCTGTTGGTGGGCCTGTCTATACACAGCTTTACGTTCATTGACGACATCATGTGATGGCAACAGAGGGGGAAAAAGAAGCGACTTTTAACTTATTATTTTTTAAGTTGTAGCAAAAGTTAATGTTTCTTCCGGGACACGCATAAAACACCCACCGAACTCCCTCCCCCATGACAATCATGCTAGGTCCCATCTATTTATTGCTAAAGGCCGCCTTTGATACCATACTCATCCAGGGCCCCTTTGATACCATACTCATCCAGGGCCCCTTTGCACTGCACTCCCCCCCCCCACCCCACCTCGCTTATTGTCATTTCAAAAATCGATTTTATCTTTAAACAGGAATGCAACGTACCAACTGTTTTTTTTTCTTCACATCTGTGTGATTGTAAAATTGACATGATTTTTGTTTATTATTGTTAACATAATCCACTGTGTGAATGTAAAGTTAGCATAATTCTGTGTATGATGATAGTGAAGTTGACACTATTCTGTGATTGTAAAGTTCACACGATTCTGCGCATGATTGTAATGTTAACATGATATGCTTTAAATTAGTTGGATAGTCATTTTTCTCTGCTAAGATTATTGCTCAGTCATTGAGGTAAAACCTGATTAACTATTCCACATACTGTAAATAGGGATTTTTATTGTTTCTTTTTCCTGTAGAGCAATATACAATGTTCTCTAAATCATATAGTGCCCGTATTTTCGTCTGGGCTCTTTATATGTCCCACACAATGGCCGGGTCTGGAATGGCCATGAAGGTGCCCTGGAAGTCATATCTGGCTGGACATGACATGAGTTTGAACCTGTAATCTACATCTGCCCATACATACTGCATAGAGGTCCAATCATGGGGCTTGTCCATCATCAATGTTATGTCAATTAAGACTGGTTCATAATGGTGATATCAGTGTCAATGCTATGTCAATTCAGACTGGTTCATAATGGTGATATCAGTGTCAATGCTATGTCAATTCAGACTGGTTCATAATGGTGATATCAGTGTCAATGCTATGTCAATTCAGACTGGTTCATAATGGTGATATCAGTGTCAATGTTATGTCAATTCAGACTACTTCATAATGGTGATATCAGTGTCAATGTTATGTCAATTCAGACTGGTTCATAATGGTGATATCAGGTCAATGTTATGTCAATTTAGACTACCTCATAATGGTGATATCTTTGTCAATGTTATGTCAATTCAGAGTACTTCATAATGGTGATATCAGTGTCAATGTTATGTCAATTCCGACTACTTCATAATGATGATATCAGTATAAAGAAATGAAGCCACAACAGTCATGTCCTACATTAAAAAGATAAACATAAAGGTAGTATTCAACATTTATATAACCAAATATAAAGAGATGAAAATCTAGTATTAAGTCAAATTAAAATTTATTTATCTCCGTACAACACCATAGTTAATACAAGACAAAAATGAAAACATGCATGTTGTACTTTAAACCACTACACCAGTACCACATACATATTAAAACAAAACAAGCAATCATCAAATTCAATGAAAAATAACAAGGTTTCAATCACAAACTAGAGAGAATGATAGTAAACAATTCACAGTTGTACAGGCAATAGAAACATAAAAAAACAAAACATGGGAAGCAATCATCGAATTCAATAACAAATAACAAGGTTTCAATCACAAACTAGAGAGAATGATAGTAAACAATTCACAGTTGTACAGGCAATAGAAACATAAAAAAACAAAACATGGGAAGCAATCATCAAATTCAATAACAAATAACAAGGTTTCAATCACAAACTAGAGAGAATGATAGTAAACAATTCACAGTTGTACAGGCAATAGAAACATTAAAAAGCAAAACAAACAACATATTTTGATATTTTTTACATATCAGACAGACAGGACTAAATCTAAGTCTTCAATTTAGTACAGTACTGATACTTCAAAAAATGAATATTTTTAATTTTTTTTGGGTTGATTAAAATTTAAAAAAAAAAAAAATGCCAAGCTTGACCAGCTGTGTGACAAATTGTTTTCCGATTAGATCGATTTTCAAAAGGAGAAATTTAAGAATAATATATATAAAAGCGATCTGAGCATTGCGTTAAACCGAAAGTAAAGAATTAATACAGCAGTATTCCAGTTTAAAATACAATCATGAAAAAAATCGGATCTGCCCGAAAACAAAAAATAACCTAAGCCTACAGATCAAGCCTAAAGGGATATAACTCTATGGAAAGGTTTTGAAGTGCACAGCTAGTCTTCTATATATATAGCCAATGCCAAGGAATGGTTGGCCAACCCAAGACCATCTGGAGAAGATCTTGCTGTAAGAAATGAAGCCATGCAGCCTGACTTGGGGTGAACTGAAAGAAAAACAACCTCCTGAAAACTGAGTGTGTTGGAAAGCCACACATGAGGCCACTTGCTCTGCAGTGAGTTCAAGGAATTAGGCAAGCAAGTGTAGCAGCTAAGGAAGTAATCATAAAGGTAGTGTTGAACAGTTATATAACAATATATAAAGATATGCAAATCTAATAGGATGTCAAATTAAAATTTATTTTTCTATATGCAACTCCCAAAGTTAAAGGACAAATATCAAAACACATATGTTGTACTTTAAACCACTATACCAGTGGTCGGCAAACTTTTCAGCCAAAGAGTCAAATTACATTACAACAATTAAAAAAAATTGGGAGCCAAATCTGCTTGTTTAGTAAACGTTTATTACACTAAATTTTATTACACTAAATAAGTAGTGTAACAATAAAACTAAATGCCAGAGCCGCACTTAATTAGCCAAAGAGCCACATGCGGCTCTGGAGCCGCACTTTGCTGACCACTGCACTATACCAATACCAGGTACATATAAAAAAAAATACATCAAATTCAATGAAAAATAACAAGGTTTTAATCACATACTAGAGAGAATGATAGAAAACAATGCACAGTTGTACAGGCAATAGAAACATTAAAAAGCAAAACAATTAACATATTTTGATATTTTTTACATATTAGGCAGAAAGGACTAAATCTAAGTCTTCAATTGTTTGTTTTTTTGGTTGATTAAAATTATTAAAAAAAAAATATGCCAAGCTTGACCAGATGTGTATTGTAGTGATATGAAAAATTGCTTTCCGATTAGACCTTTTTCAAAAGAAGAAATTAAGAATATCTATATATAACCAATATTTCCAAGCAAGCAAGTGTAGATTTTTTTAAGAGTAGCAGCTAAGGAAGTAAAGAAAGGGAGATAAGAAAGTGTTCAGGCGTAATAAACCTATAATTATTTAATTTTGCATTACCAGTGATGAAAGTTGACAAGTGCTTGATCAAGCTCCATCTTTATAAATACATGTAGAATGAACACTTCAGGGGTTCTTCCTCAGTATTTAACATGGTCATCTGACAGATTCCCTGCATTGTAAATAGCTTCTGACAGAGTGTGAGTAGTTGTTCTCTAGAATGAATTATCTTGTGTTGGTACAAACACACTCTCAGGGCAAAGCTTTCACCACAGACTGAGCACTTAAATGGCCTAAGTCCAGAGTGAGCTAAGAAGTGGTTCGTAAACATCCATTGTCAGTGGAGATTTAAATGGTTTTTCTCCAATATGATTTAGCAGTTGCCTTTGTAGAAGAATAACATCATAAAAACTTTCCTGGCATAATGAGCAAAATAAAGGTTTTTCTCTGGTGTGTGTATGCTGGTGTATGGTCATCTGACAGGCTTCCCTGCATTGTAAATAGCTTCTGAGAGAGTGTGAGTGGTTGTTCTCTGGAATGAATCCTGTTGTGTTGGTACAGACACACTCTCCGGGCAAAGCTTTTCCCACAGACTGAGCACTTAAATGGCCTAAGTCCAGAGTGAGTCATGAAGTGGTTCTTCAACGCATATCGATCACAAAATCCTCTTTCACAAAGAGAACATTTAAATGGTTTCTCTCCAATGTGCTTTAGCAGGTGCATTTGTAGGTGGGTGACATTATGAAACCTTTCCTGGCATAATGAGCACAGTAAAGGTTTTTCTCTGGTGTGTGTATGCAGGTGTTTGGTTAATGATGCTTTGAGAGAAAAGCATTTATGGCAAAACGAGCATTTGAATGGCTCTTCAAAAATGTGGGTAATAATGTGTAGCCTCAGGTCACGAAAATCAGAAAAGCTTTTCTGGCATACCAAACACAGCAACAGTTTTCCTCTGGTATGTGTTATCAAGTGCGAAGACAGGCGTCTTCTATGAACAAAGCTTCTTTGACACACTTCACAATTATATTTACTTTGCCCATGATGAATGACGCTATGATTGTTCAATCTTGTCTAGGTTGGAAAACATGCGGGACATTTTGAACATTGAAATGTTTTTTTACCGGTAACAGCTTGAGCCATAACAGGGATGGTTCAAATGTACAGATATTGATTTTTGCCAGTGCATATGACATAAATAAAGTTAGCATTTAGAATGCTAGTTAGAATGATTTTGAAGCATTCAGAATTCTAGTCAGGATGATGTTGAAGCATCTTTTATATTGATCTGTCTTTTAGTAAATCAATGATTAGTTTCAAATGGCATCCATATTAATATCTTCATCTGTAATGAGTTCTGGAGAGAAAAATATTCAATATGGTAATATTTTTAATGGTTAATTCAAAATATTTAAGATGGTAAATTTTAACTGGTTTATTGAAAATGAAATGATTTGCTATATACTATACTGATTAGGGTACTCTTAATACATGTATTGTTACTTTGTGTTATCACACTGCTTCAACATAATCCAACATTCACATATAACTCGTTAACAACACGCATTTAAATTAAAAATAATTGTATTAACATAAAATATAACTTTCCCCCTAGAAAATGGAAATTATCATAAAATATAACTTTCCCCCTAGAAATTGGAAATTAACATAAAATATAACATTCCCCCTAGAAAATGGAACTTATAAAAAAAAAGAGTTGAAAATGAATTGAATCACTTGCACGAAATTAATGATTTATTAATGAAGCACATTCAAAGTTTAAACATTATGGTAGCCCTTTACAAATCTCTGAATAGATGTATTATCCATTTAAACAATATAAAATGAAGTATAATGTAATTTGTACATGTTTTTTTTTTATAAAGAGAGCTCTTATGGCGTTAAAAAAATTATAAAGAAGATCAATTAACAAGCTTTTATGCTCTATGAAAATATTCTATTTGTCAATAAATAATCCTTTGTGGAAATTCACCATCGTCGTAGTCAGTAACCAATTAGCCACAAAAAAAAAAAGAGGGAAGTCTTTTGTTGATAAACTAGAATATGAACAGAGCTACCTTTCTTTCTACATCTTATTTTGATAACATTGTTTTATTTCATCACTTTTAAGACTTGAAAGTGGCTTGTCACTAGACCATTTATACATGCTTGGTATGATTCTAATTACCGGTGCATATGGTTTTCAAAATATCTCACTATACATTTTATTAAATGACTTTAATCATTAGTTGAGTGTGTCCGTCCCTTCACTCATGACAAACACACTTTTTACTTACATGGCTGGGCCTCAGATTTTCATGTACCTGGCCTAATAGTTTTAATTGTACCAAGTTGTCAGACTGCATTGAATTGCATACATTTTTGTAATAAATTTCTAGATGTGTTCAAATATAAACAACAAACAACTTGATAATTTGGCAATGGCATTGACTACTCATATAGTTTAGCAATGGCATTGACTACTCATATAGTTTAGCAATGGCATTGACTACTCATATAGTTTAGCAATGGCATTGACTACTCATATAGTTGAGCAATGGCATTGACTACTCATATAGTTTAGCAATGGCATTGACTACTCATATAGTTTAGCAATGGCATTGACTACTCATATAGTTTAGCAATGGCATTGACTACTCATATAGTTTAGCAATGGCATTGACTACTCATATAGTTTAGCAATGGCATTGACTACTCATATAGTTTAGCAATGGCAGTGACTAGTCATATAGTTTAGCAATGGCATTGACTACTCATATAGTTTAGCAATGGCATTGACTACTCATATAGTTTAGTAATGGCATTGACTACTCATATAGTTTAGCAATGGCATTGACTACTCATATAGTTTAGCAATGGCATTGACTACTCATATAGTTTAGCAATGGCATTGACTACTCATATAGATGTTTGCAACAGACTACCGCTACAGGGCACTAATCATATTTTAGTCACCGCCTTTTAACTGATATCTAAATCTAAATGTCTATGCCCCCTCCTCACTGATTCAAATATTTCAATTCACCCAATCTGATCAAACGACTAACACTCAATATCATACGATCATCATCTGTAATGAGTCTCTGTTAAGAACAAAGTATTAATACTCATTCTAGTAAAATGATTTCGGCTTAATTCTACACATATTTTCTAAATGTTTTTAGTACAGCTTTTTTGGCTATGTTCTTTATGAATAGTAATTAATGTATTAACAGATTACCCTTCTAGTGAATGAAAAGTCAGTTCCAATAGGGAGTTGCTCTGAATTTTTTTCTAAATGAAATATTTTATCTTGAATAATGCAAAAACCTTTTCGATTTCCATTTCAAATACATACATTTGTAGTTTAAAAATATGCAATGTGACTGAGTAAAGCAGTGTAAATTGATCATCACCTTTTAGTGAGTTGATGTTCAGAAAATATTAGGTAAATACTAATAAAATATTTCATAATTGCACCGTTCAGCCAATACTAATAAAATGATTCATAATTGCACCGTTCAGCCAATACTAATAAAATGATTCATAATAGCACCGTTCAGCGAATACTAATAAAATATTTCATAATTGCACCGTTCAGCCAATACTAATAAAATGATTCATAATTGCACCGTTCAGCCAATACTGATAAAATGATTCATAATTGTACCGTTCAGCCAATACTAATAAAATGATTCATAATTGCACCGTTCAATGGTGAATGTTGAGTGCCATTAATATCTAAATCTTAGACACTTTAGTGATTGGCTCCTACTTGCTACGGAGCCTAACGAAATGGATCCAAGTGGTAAAAAGGTCAGGGCCACCACAATCTAAATAAAGTCTAAATTAAGTTATAATTAACCTAAAGGCTAAAACAACAGATGTGTACAGGGACTCTTTCAAGCACAAGAGCCTGGGTAAAATGCATTTAAACAAAAAATGTAATGTTTGTTCTTATTTTTGTAATAAATAACATTAAATACTACTAGCTGTACCCTGCAAAGCCTTTGCATGAAGATAGACTATTGTAAAGCCAGTGCCGAACCTAGGGATTTAGGGGCATTACATTTTGACATTCGATACTATGACGAGTTTATGTACTTAATATTTAATGTAAAAAATAATTTGAAGGGCTCCTTTCAAGCTGGGGCCCGGCAGGACATTCGATTTTGGACCCCCCCCTGCACCCTAGTTACGACTCTGTGTTCAGATTTGATACATATATTTTCAATTTTTTTTTAAAGTTATGAAATAGTTAAAAACCTAATTAGTTGTTGTTTCTTTTTCTTACCACATCCTAAAAGATAAATCATTTCAATAAAAAATTGTCAAAGAGATCTAATTAGTTACTTTTCATTAAAACAACTAAAAGGATACATTCTAAAAAAAAATAATAATAAAAAATGTCCAAGAGAGGTATCGAACTTGGATAGTCAGCATAAAAAGAATACCCCAAGTTGCTTAGCCATTCAGCCACCACGTCACACAACCATGTTGTACCCTGCAAGGCCTTTGCATAGAGATAGACTTTTGTAAAGCCAGTGCCAAACCTAGGGATTTGGGTGCCCGGGGCTTGGCCTCTTTTGGGGCCCCAGCATTTTGATGCTTGATACCATGACATACTCGTATAGCTAACCTAAACACATAAACCATAAAACATGTATACAATGATAAAACCTCAAATTAATTATCCAATAAAAATTTATCTAGTTGTCTTTTTTAAAATTAAATACTTCATTTGATATTATCAGTTAAAGTTGACAAGTCTTTAAATGCCTTCACATGGTTACCTGTCAAAAATAATTTTTCTCGGGTAATTATGTGTCCCTTGATTGTTCATGTAGGAAAGTTTGCAGCTATACAATTTACTGAACTTATTATGTGTCACTTAATTACTCTTGTAGTAAAGTGTGTTTGCTGTCATTTCCATAAACTGAATATTTCTTTTCCCCTCATGACATTTAGAGTTGTTGGTTTGTTCATTGTTTTTATTGCTGCCACTGGACAATTGATTGAATGTGTGTATCATAGCTCTAAACTGAATTTAAACAGAATCAATACTAAAATGTCTTCTCTCTACATATGATGATAAGGAATGTTTCCCAAGTTATAATTTGTATCATCACAAAGTGCACTGAAATATGGTTATGGCATAGTAAATATGGCATTGATTAGTTGTCAACTTTCAATGAAAATTTTCTACAACATGTTTAACATGGACATTTATATTGTTTTTCCACATGTGAAGTAAGCAATGCCTTTTCAGAGATTGAAAATCGAAAAATGACTTGTTGCATAGGCAACACTGAAATATTATACTTTTTGCATGGGTAAGTAAATGTTTCCTTAAGTAAGACACATTTACAGAGCTTTTATTACATTGAGTACATTGAAATAAAAGACGTCCGATATGTGATAGTAAATGTTTTCTCAAGACAGACATAAGACTGCCACTCCAGTTACATAGAGTACAGTGAAACATCTGTGTAAAGTTGTGTGTCGACTGGTGCTTGGTCAAACCGGTTTTCCTACAAAAAACTTTCAAACATACTGCACACTTATAAGGTGATTCCTTAGTATGAATTATTTGATGTGAAGTCAAGTGACATTTCTGACTAAAACTTTTCTGACATACTGTACATTGAAACGGTTTATCTCCAGTATGAAATAATTGATGTAAAGTCATGGAACGTTTCTGAGTAAAACTTTTCTGACATACTGTACATTGAAATGGTTTCTCTCCAGTATGAATTAATTGATGTAAAGTCATGGAACGTTTCTGAGTAAAACTTTTCTGACATACTGTACATTGAAATGGTTTCTCTCCAGTATGAATTTTTTGATGTGAAGTCAAGTTACTTTCCTGACTAAAACTTTTCTGACATACTGTACATTGAAACGGTTTATCTCCAGTATGAATTAATTGATGTGTAGACAAGTTATGTTTCCCAGTAAAACTTTTCTGACATACTGTACATTGAAATGGTTTCTTTCCAGTATGAATTAATAGATGTGAATTCAAGTTATATTTGTAAGTAAAACGTTTCTGACATACTGCACATTGAAATGGTTTCTCTCCAGTATGAATTAATAGATGTGAAGTAAAGTTACTTTTGTGTGAAAAACTTTTCTGACATACTGTACATTGAAGTGGTTTCTTTCCAGTATGAATTAATTGATGTGTAGTCAAGTGACATTTCTGACTAAAACTTTTCTGACATACTGTACATTGAAACGGTTTATCTCCAGTATGAATTTTTTGATGTGTAGTCAAGTTACGTTTCCCAGTAAAACTTTTCTGACATACTGTACATTGAAATGGTTTGTCTCCAGTATGAATTAATTGATGTAAAGTCATGGAACGTTTCTGAGTAAAACTTTTCTGACATACTGTACATTGAAATGGTTTGTCTCCAGTATGAATTAATAGATGTGAAGTAAAGGTACTTTTGTGTGAAAAACTTTTCTGACACACTGTACATTGAAATGGTTTCTCTCCAGTATGAATTTTTTGATGTGAAGTCAAGTGACATTTCTGACTAAAACTTTTCTGACATACTGTACATTGAAATGGTTTCTTTCCAGTATGAATTAATAGATGTGTAGTAAACTTACTTTTGTAAGTAAAACGTTTCTGACATACTGTACATTGAAATGGTTTCTTTCCAGTATGAATTAATAGATGTGAAGTAAAGTTACTTTTGTGTGAAAAACTTTTCTGACATACTGTACATTGAAATGGTTTCTCTCCAGTATGAATTAGTTGGGCCATGGTTAAGTCCATTATGAGCTAATCCTTTAGGCCTTATTGAATTTCTAAAATTCTGCTGTGTTGAAATAACTAATGCACAAGGTCATAGTTTCACCTTTAGAAGTAACTCTGTGGATTAGACAAAAATAATACTGTAATGAATTATTATTGTGAGCTAATGAATTGATTTTTAAATATTTTAAAAGATGCAATCTTCAGACAATTTATTTCAGTTTTTCTTTATTAAATTGTTATCTGTACTAATTGATGGAAGAATACAAAAGATGTCCTTTTTATCACTAGAGATAAATGCAACAACAACATTTTTCAATGAACGTATTTATGTAGTTTTTAACATTTTTTACCAAATGGTGGACCATGAAAAATCCTGTGTTGCCCACACCTGTACTATGCCAATAAAATATTGTTTACAAGGCTACTCTATTAACACACTGATACTGGTATAGAATGCATAGAAAATTATAAATAACATTTTAAAATACAGCTAAAGCATAGATGAAATTTGTTTTTTATTTAAAGATACACAGAAGTTGTCTTAGCCACTAAGGAACTATTGGGGCAGATTGTAGAATTCATCTGTTTCACTAGGCATGACACATAAAGGGATTGAGTTGAAAATGAATTGAATCACTTGCAGATATTAATGATTTATTAATGAAGCACATTCAAAGTTTAAACATTATGGTAGCCCTTTACAAATCTCTGAATAGATGTATTATCCATTTTAACAATATAAAATGAAGTATAATGTAATTTGTACATGTTTAAAAAAAAATAAATTATTTAGTTAAATATATTAAGGAATATGAGCGCATTGGTGATTATACATAGTTATTTCATATAAAGAGAGCTCATATGGCGTTAAAAAAATTATAAAGAAGATCATTAACAAGCTCTATGAAAATATTCTATTTGTCAATAAAGAATCCTTTGTGGAAATTCACCAATGCGGTAGGCTGTAACCAATTAGCTACAAAAAAAAAATGAGGGAAGTCTTTTGTTGATAAACTAGAATATGAACAGAGCTACCTTTCTTTCTACATCTTATTTTGATAACATTGTTTTATTTCATCACTTTTAAGACATCAAAGTGGCTTGTCACTAGACCCTTTATACACGCTTTGTATATTCTAATTACCGGTGCATATGGTTTTCAAAATATCTCACTATACATTTTATTAAATGACTTTAATCATTAGTTGAGTGTGTCCGTCCCTTCACCCATGACAAACACACTTTTTACTTACATGGCTGGGCCTCAGATTTTCATGTACCTGGCCAAATAGTTTTCATTGTACCAAGTTGTCAGACTGCATTGAATTGCATACATTTTTGTAATAAATTTTTAGATATAAACAACAAACAACTTCAAGAGCTTGATAGTTTGGCAATGGCATTGACTACTCATAGTTTAGCAATGGCATTGACTACTCATATAGTTTAGCAATGACATTGACTACTCATATAGTTTAGCAATGGCATTGACTACTCATATAGTTTAGCAATGGCATTGACTACTCATATAGTTTAGCAATGGCATTGACCACTCATATAGTTTAGCAATGGCATTGACCACTCATATAGTTTAGCAATGGCATTGACCACTCATATAGTTTAGCAATGGCATTGACCACTCATATAGTTTAGCAATGGCATTGACCACTCATATAGTTTAGCAATGGCATTGACCACTCATATAGTTTAGCAATGGCATTGACCACTCATATAGTTTAGCAATGGCATTGACTACTCATATAGTTTAGCAATGGCATTGACTACTCATATAGTTTAGCAATGGCATTGACTACTCATATAGTTTAGCAATGGCATTGACTACTCATATAGTTTAGCAATGGCATTGACTACTCATATAGTTTAGCAATGGCATTGACTACTCATATAGTTGAGCAATGGCATTGACTACTCATATAGTTGAGCAATGGCATTGACTACTCATATAGTTTAGCAATGGCATTGACTACTCATATAGTTTAGCAATGGCATTGACCACTCATATAGTTGAGCAATGGCATTGACTACTCATATAGTTTAGCAATGGCATTGACTACTCATATAGTTTAGCAATGGCATTGACCACTCATATAGTTTAGCAATGGCATTGACCACTCATATAGTTTAGCAATGGCATTGACTACTCATATAGTTTAGCAATGGCATTGACCACTCATATAGTTTAGCAATGGCATTGACCACTCATATAGTTTAGCAATGGCATTGACCACTCATATAGTTTAGCAATGGCATTGACCACTCATATAGTTTAGCAATGGCATTGACTACTCATATAGTTTAGCAATGGCATTGACTACTCATATAGTTTAGCAATGGCATTGACTACTCATATAGATGTTTGCAACAGACTACCGCTACCCCTACCAAAGTACAGGGCACTAATCATATTTTAGTCACCGCCTTTTAACTGATATCTAAATGTCTATGCCCCCTCCTCTATTTTTTCCCCCCCAGTAATGATTCAAATATTTCAATTCACCCAATCTGATCAAATGACTAACACTCAATATCATACGATCATCATCTGTAGTGAGTCTCTGTTAAGAACAAAGTATTAATACTCGTTCTATTAAAATGATTTGGGCTTAATTCTACACATATTTTCTAAATGTTTTTAGCACATCTTTTTTGGCTATGTTCTTTATGAATAGTAATTAATGTATTAACAGATACCATTCTAGTGAATGAAAAGTCAGTTCCAATAGGGAGTTGCTCTGAATTTTTTCTAAATGAAATATTTTATCTTGAATAATGCAAAAACTTTTTCGATTTCTATTTGAAATATATACATTTGTAGTTCAAAAATATGCTGATCCCATTCTTTTCTTGTGTAAGGTTTAAAAAATATATGTTACTTTAGAGTGTTTCTCATTCTTATAGGGGATATTGTAAATCTAATGTAAAAAAAAAAAACAAATTTTAAAATGATAAAAAAATATCAGCTGATACAGATAGAAACAATGTCATCGCTTTCTTTAAAATTTCCCTTAGTAATTTCAATAAAATTAATCTTCAGTCAAATAATATTTTAGACAAAGTCGATTCACCCTGTAATTTTAATATAAAAGGAAAATGATAAACTTCACAAAATTTAAAAATGTTGTTTAAAATCAATCTAATTTACAATTTTAGAAGACATTTCCACTATATCTATTTCACACATTTCTTTTTCAATGTCCTCACAATACTTCGCCGCCAATTTATTTAGCAAGTTTACATTTCATAAAAAATAATTAATCTAAAATTCCTTCCAAGCATTAATGAACTCAATTAATTAAGTAATTTAAAAAAAAAAATATACCTTAATCAAATGTTTGTTGCTGAACAGTTTGCAGTGGTAAAATCACTACTTGAATACCAGGCTCTTGACAACTTATTCAATGGCGTAGAGCTTCATCTAGATTTAATTGCACTCTGAAAAGCAGGTTTTTTTCTATTGAAATATTTCTTTAGACCTATGGCAGAAAACAATTGAAACATTATTAAAAAAAAATTAATAGCGCCTTGCTAATTAGGAATATATCAAAGCAAATAAAGTTATAGACTCATTATTCATTAAAAAGATGTTCTCTTTAAAATAACTATTATTTTTAATCAGATACAGTGTCTGTAAGGAAGTGAAGTTTAATTTTCTCAAAAAATAAATAAATATTATTGATAATAATAAAGCTAATTTTTAGCAAATATTATTTGAAAAAGACATGTATTACAGCTATAAAAGAAAAACTAAATTAGGCAATACATGAAATGAAAACTTATAACACAAAATTCTAAGAAATAGGAACTTTACTCAGAAACAAAATAAATAACGGAAATTACATTATTTTCTTTACTTGTATTATTTCCATGTTAGAGTGAAAGTGTTGAATGGGGGAAGGGGGGCATTTACAAAATGTGACTAAGTAAATCAGTGTAAATTGATCGTCACCTTTTAGTGAGTTGATGTTAATAAAATATTAGGTTTCACACTAAAATATTAAAAAATCTTTTTTTTTCCCCACCCACTTGTAGTGTCAAAACATCATTTAGCAAAAATCTATTAAATATTTAAAATGCACCATTCAGCCAATACTAATAAAATGATTAGCAATTGCACTGTTCAATGACAAATGTGTCCTTCCAAATATGAGTCATTAGTGCCAAAATGATAATATCTAAACCTTAAGTGATTGGCTCCAACTTGCTATGGGGCCTAATGAAATGGATCCAAGTGGCAAAAAGGCCAGGGCCACCACAATATAAATGAAGCCTAAATTAAGTTATAATTAACCTAAAGGCTAAACCAACAGATGTGAAAAGGAACTCTTTCAAGCACAAGAGCCCGGTTAAAAATGCATTTAAACAAAAAATTTAATGTTTTTTCTTATTTTTGTAATAAATAACAATAAATACTACTAGCTGTACCCTGCAAAGCCTTTGCATGAAGATAGACTATTGTAAAGCCAGTGCCTAACCTAGGGATTTAGGGGTGCTACATTTTGACATTCGATATTATGACGTCTTTATGTACTTAATATTTAATGTAAAAAATAATTTGGGGGGGGGGCTCCTTTCAAGCTGGGGCCCGGCAGGATATTCGATTTTGGACCCCCCCACCCTAGTTACGCCTCTGTGTTCAGATTTGATACATATATTTTAAATTTTTTTTTAAAGTTATGAAATAGTTAAAAACCTAATTAGTTGTTGTTTCTTTTTCTTACAACATCCTAAAGGATAAATTATTTCAATGAAAAAATGTCAAAGAGATCTAATTAGTTACATCTCATTAAAACAACTAAAAGGATACATTATAAAAAAAAAATAATAATAAAAAATGTCCAAGAGAGGTATCGAACTTGGATAGTCAGCACAAAAAGAATACCCCAAGTCGCTTAGCCATTCAGCCACCACATTACTCAACCATGTTGTACCCTGCAAAGCCTTTGCATAGACTTTTGTAAAGCCAGTGCCAAACCTAGGGATTGGGGTGCCCGGGGCTTGGCCTCTTTTGGGGCCCCAGCATTTTGACGCTTGATACCATAACATACTCATATAGCTAACCTAAACACATAAACCACAATACATGTATACAATGATAAAACCTCAAATTAATTATCCAATAAACATTTTATCCTCTGGTCTTTTTTAAAATTAAATACTTCATTTGATATTATCAGTTAAAGTTGACAAGTGTATAAATGCCTTCACATGGTTACCTGTCAAAAATAATTTTTCTCAGGTAATTATGTGTCCCTTGATTGTTCATCTTGGAAAGTTTGCAGCTATACAATTTACTGAACTTATTATGTGCCACTTAATTACTCTTGTAGTAAAGTGTGTTGGGTGTCATTCCATAAACTGAATATATTTTTTCCCTCTCTACAAAGTGATACAATTTTTTACATGACATTTACAGACATTGGTTTGTTAATTGTTTTTATTCCAGCCGCTGGACAATTGAATCAATGTGTGTATCATGGCTCTTAACTGAATTTAAACATAATCAATACTAAAATGTCTTCTCTACTACATATGATGATAAGGAATGTTTCCCAAGTTATAATTTGTATCATCACAAAATGAATTGAAATATGGTTATGGCATAGTAAATATGGCATTGATTGGTTGTCAACTTTCAATGAAAATTTTCTACAACATGATTAACATTGACATTTTTTTTGCTTTTCCACATGTGACGTAAGCAATGCCTTTTCAGAGATTGAAAATCAAAAAATGACTTGTTGCATAGGCAGCACTGAAATATTATACTTCCTGCATGAGTAAGTAAATGTTTCCGTAAGTTAGACACATAGACAGAACTCTTATTACAAAGAGTACATTGAAATAAAAGACGTCCGATATGTGATAGTAAATGTTTTCTCAAAACAGACATAAGACTGCCACTCCAGTTACATAGAGTACAGTGAAACATCTGTGTAAAGTTGTGTGTCGACTGGTGCTTGGTCAAATAGGTTTTCCCGCAAAAAAATTTCAAACATACTGCACGCTTATAAGGTGATTCCTTATTATGAATTAATTGATGTGTAGTCAAGTTACTTTTGTGAGTAAAACTTTTCTGACACATTGTACATTGAAATGGTTTCTTTCCAGTATGAATTAATTGATGTGAAGTCAAGTGACATTTCCGACTAAAACTTTTCTGACATACTGTACATTGAAATGGTTTCTTTCCAGTATGAATTAATAGATGTGAAGTCAAGTTACTTTTCTGACTAAAACTTTTCTGGCATACTGTACATTGAAACGGTTTTTCTCCAGTATGAATTATTTGATGTGAAGTCAAGTTACGTTTCCCAGTAAAACTTTTCTGACATACTGTACATTGAAATGGTTTCTTTCCAGTATGAAATAATAGATGTGAAGTCAAGTATCTTTTCTCAGTAAATCTTTTCTGACATACTGTACATTGAAATGGTTTCTTTCCAGTATGAATTTTTTGATGTGTAGTCAAGTGACATTTCTGACTAAAACTTTTCTGACATACTGTACATTGAAAAGGTTTATCTCCAGTATGAATTTTTTGATGTTTAGTCAAGTTACGTTTCCCAGTAAAACTTTTCTGACATACTGTACATTGAAATGGTTTCTCTCCAGTATGAATTAATAGATGTGAAGTAAAATTACTTTTCTGAGTAAAACGTTTCTGACATACTGTACATTGAAATGGTTTCTCTCCAGCATTAATTAGTTGGGCCGTGGTTAAGTCCATTATGAGCGAATCCTTTAGGCCTTATTGAATTTCTTAATGATCATGTGGTGTGTTGACAGAAAATTTCTGTAATAAACATATTTTTTAAATGGCTTTACAATCAGCTTTATCGAAGGGTATGTATGCGTCTGCTTCATTTACACTACCAATGACTGAAAAATGTCAATGTTTTTTTATGAGCTAAATAATGTTAAGTATTTTTTTGTTGAACTTTTTTTTAGCAAACTATGTCTTGTACTGTTATTATTTCATTTTAAATTTAAAAGGTAATGGGTCTAAAATTCTGCTGTGTTGAAATGTCTAAAGCACAAGGTCATAGTTTCACCTTTAGAAGTAACTCTGTGGATTAGACAAAAATAATACTGTAATGAATTATTATTGTGAGCTAATGAATTGATTTTTAAATATTTCAAAAGATGCAATCTTCAGACATTTTATTTCAGTTTTCTTGATTAAATTGTTATCTGTACTAATTGATGGAAGAATACAAAAGATGTCCTTTTTACCAGAGATAAATGCAACAACAAAATATTTCAATGAACGTATTTATGTAGTTTTTAACATTTTTTACCAAATAGTGGACCATGAAAAATCCTGTGTTGCCCCCACACCTGTACTATGCCAATAAAATATTATTTACAAGGCTACTCTATTAACACACTGATACTGGTATAGAATGCATAGAAAATTATAAATAACATTTTAAAATACAGCTAAAGCATAGATGAAATTTGTTTTTTATTTAAAGATACACAGAAGTTGTCTTAGCCACTAAGGAACTATTGGGGCAGATGAAGTGTAGAATTCATCTGTTTCACTAGGCATGACACATAAAGGGATTGAGTTGAAAATGAATTGAATCACTTGCAGATATTAATGATTTATTAATGAAGCACATTCAAAGTTTAAACATTATGGTAGCCCTTTACAAATCTCTGAATAGATGTATTATCCATTTTAACAATATAAAATGAAGTATAATGTAATTTGTACATGTTTAAAAAAAATAAATTATTTAGTTAAATATATTAAGGAATATGAGCACATTGGTGATCATACAATATAATTTCATATAAAGAGAGCTCTTAAGGAGTTAAAAAAATTATAAAGAAGATCAATTAACAAGCTTTTATGCTCTATGAAAATATTCTATTTGTCAATAAAGAATCCTTTGTGGAAATTCACCTATGCGGTAGACTGTAACCAATTAGCCACAAAAAAAAAATGAGGGAAGTCTTTTGTTATTAAACTAGAATATGAGCAGAGCTACTTTTCTTTCTACATCTTATTTTGATAACATTGTTTTATTTCATCACTTTTAAGACATCAAAGTGGCTTGTCACTAGACCATTTATACACGCTTTGTATATTCTAATTACCGGTGCATATGGTTTTCAAAATATCTCGCTATACATTTTTCTAAATCACTTTAATCATTAGTTGAGTGTGTCCGTCCCTTCACCCATGACAAACACACTTTTTACCCACATAGCCCTCAGATTTTCATGTACCTGGCCGAAAAGTTTTAATTGTATTAAGTTGTCAGATTGCATTGAATTGCATACATTTTTGTAATAAATTTCTAGATGTGTTAAAATATAAACAACGAACAACCTCAAGAGCTTGATAGTTTGGCAATGGCATTGACTACTCATATAGTTTAGCAATGGCATTGACTACTCATATAGTTTAGCAATGGCATTGACTACTCGTATAGTTTAGCAAAGGCATTGACTACTCATATAGTTTAGCAATGGCAACAGACAACCGCTACAGGGCACTAATCATATTTTAGTCATCGCCTTTTAACTGATATCTAAATCTAAATGTCTATGCCCCCTCCTCTATTTCCCCCCCCCCCCCCAGTAATGGTTCAAATATTTCAATTCATCCAATCTGATCAAATGACTAACACTCAATATCATACGATCATCATCTGTAATGAGTCTCTGTTAAGAACAAAGTATTAATACTCGTTCTAGTAAAATGATTTGGGCTTAATTCTACACATTTTTTCTAAATGTTCTTAGCACAGCTTTTTTGGCTATGTTCTTTTCGAATAGTAAGTAATGTATTAACAGATACCATTCTAGTGAATGAAAAGTCAGTTCCAATAGGGAGTTGCTCTGAATTTTTTCTAAATGAAATATTTTATCTTGAATAATCTTATAATGCAAAAACCTTTTCGATTTCTATTTCAAATATATACATTTGTAGTTCAAAAATATGCTGATTCCATTCTTTTCTTGTGTAAGGTTTAAAAAAATTATGTTACTTTAGAGTGTTTCTCATTCTTATAGGGGATATTGTAAATCTAATAGTAAAAAAAAATCAAATTTTAAAATGATAAAAAAAAATATATTAGCTGATAAAGATAGAAACAATGTCATCGCACTCTTTAAAATTCCCCTTAGTAATTTCAGTGAAGGGAATCTTCAGTCAAATAATATTTTAGACAAAGTTGATTCACACTGTAATTTTAATATAAAAGGAAAATGATAAGCTTCACAATTTTTAAAAATGTTGTTTAAAATCAATCAAATTTACAATTTTAGAAGACATTTCCACTATATCTCTTTCACACATTTCTTTTTCAATGTCCTCACAATACTTCGCCGCCAATTTATTTAGCAAGTTAACATTTCTTAAAAAATAATTAATCTAAAATTCCTTCCAAGCATTAATGAAGTCAATTAATTAAGTAATAAAAAAAAAATATACCTTAATCAAATGTTTGTTGCTGAACAGTTTTCAGTGGTAAAATCACTACTTGAATACCAGGCTCTTCACAACTTATTCAATGGCCTAGAGCTTCATCTAGATTTAATTGCACTCTGAAAAGCAGGTTTTTTTTCTATTGAAATATTTCTTTAGACCTATGGCAGAAAACAATTGAAACATCATTAAAAAAAAAATTAATAGTGCCTTGCTAATTAGGAATATATCAAAGCAAATAAAGTTATAGACTCATTATTCATTAAAAAAGATGTTCTCTTTAAAATAACTATTATTTTTAATCAGATACAGTGTCTGTAAGGAAGTGAAGTTTAGTTTTCTCAAAAAATAAATAAATATTATTTATAATAATAAAGCTAATTTTTAGCACATATTATTTGAAAAAGACATGTATTACAGCTATAAAAGAAGAACTAAATTAGGCAATACATGAAATGAAAACTTATAACACAAAATTCTAAGCAATAGGCACTTTACTCAGAAACAAAATAAATAACGGAAATTACATTATTTTCTTTACTTGTATTATTTCCATGTTAGAGTGAAAGTGTTGAATGGGGGAAGGGGGGCATTTACAAAATGTGAGTGAGTAAAGCAGTGTAAATTGATCGTCACCTTTTAGTGAGTTGATGTTAATAAAATATTAGGTTTCACACTAAAATATTAAAAAATCTTTTTTTTCCCCACCCACTTGTAGTCACTTGTAGTGTCAAAACATCATTTAGCAAAAATCTATTAAATATTTAAAATGTACCATTCAGCCAATACTAATAAAATGATTAGCAATTGCACTGTTCAATGACAAATGTGTCCTTCCAAATATGAGTCATCAGTGCCAAAATGATAATATCTAAACCTTTAGTGATTGGCTCCAACTCGCTATGGAGCCTAATGAAATGGATCCAAGTGGTAAAAAGGTCAGGGTTACCACAATCTAAATGAAGCCTAAATTAAGTTATAATTAACCTAAAGGCTAAACCAACAGATGTGAACAAGGACTCTTTCAAGCACAAGAGCCCGGTTAAAAATGCATTAAAACAAAAAATTTAATGTTTTTTCTTATTTTTATAATAAATAACAATAAATACTACTAGCTGTACCCTGCAAAGCCTTTGCATGAAGATAGACTATTGTAAAGCCAGTGCCGAAACTAGGGATTTAGGGGCGCTACATTTTGACATTCAATACTATGAGGTCTTTATGTACTTAATATTTAATGTAAAAAATAATTTGGGGGGGGGGGGGTCCTTTCAAGCTGGGGCCCGGCAGGATATTCGATTTTGGACCCCCCCCCACCCTAGTTACGCCTCTGTGTTCAGATTTGATACATATATTTTAATTTTTTTTTAAAGTTATGAAATAGTTAAAAACCTAATTAGTTGTTGTTTCTTTTTCTTACAACATCCTAAAGGATAAATTATTTCAATGAAAAAATGTCAAAGAGATCTAATTAGTTACATCTCATTAAAACAACTAAAAGGATACATTATAAAAAAAAATAATAATAAAAAATGTCCAACTTGGATAGTCAGCACTAAAAGAATACCCCAAGTCGCTTAGCCATTCAGCCACCACGTTACTCAAGGGGCCATCCATAAAAGACGTCCACCAATTTTTAGCTATTTTTTACTCCCCCCTTGTCCACTTTTGACTGGACCCCCCCCCATCCCCCCCCTAATTGTGGACGTCCAAAACATACAATTTACCGAACATGAATTAATGAATATTTCGAATTTTTAAATTGGGAGAATGTAAACAATATAAAGAGTACATATTTATTTACAAACAGTTTTTTCAGAAATTCAAAATTCTAAATATGAAAATAATTACTGATTAAAAACATTTTATTGAATTATAATTAAAAAATGGAAAGCATTAAACCACAATTATTCAGCGGGATTGAAATTCCGATTGCAGCCATTCAAACATATTTCATATGATGACTACATCTGTTGGTGAATTTTCAATTTCTGGTTCAATCTCCTTGTCTGATACTTCTGCCTCATCATGTTCACAAACAGGAATATTGTAATGGACGACCTTATGTTTTTTATTGCCACCTGTGATGGGAAGTATTTGCCGCAGAAATACATTCGCTTGGGAATTTTTCCAGCCACTGATAGACAATAGAGATCAAAAGGCATGCTACTGTAACTGTGATCGGGCTCCAGACCAAACAGTGCAAGCCTCTGAAACAGTAATCCATAAGAACCACTACTACTCCCAATAGCTGCAGCCATGACGCCTGCTTCATGACTAACAAAAGGTACAGGAGCTGGAATGAAACGTTTGGGAAATAGTTCATTATAGTTGGTTCATCTTGCTCCACAGCACGTTACATCATTACATTTGATAATCTGCAGAAAATATTGAGACTGTTGGACATGATTCCAACACCAATTCACAGAGGGAGATGGAAGAAATGTGCTTGTGCTGCTTGGTTCAACATACTGTGCATGCACATCATAGCCATCAATGACAGCCTGACTCCAAACTTCAGCGAGTATTTCTCCAGCCTTTATAAAGTTTGCTTTTTCCAGGTTTTGGTCTATAGTTTTACCATTTGCATCCAAATGGGACCCAAAATGATCATGAGGAAGAATGAGGCCTGACAGGTCATGAGACAATGGGGCCTTCGTCGTTCTACCGCACTGTGACCCGGGGCATGACATGCAAAAAAAAAGCATCAAGATTATGCTTGGTAAACAATTTATATGCAGCATTCAAAGTTTTTGGATAATGTGGGTTCTCGTCTGGGCCTCTGTCAACAGTAATAATAAGTAAATAACTATAGGCTTTACTAATCCACCATTTGTACATGCCACATTCTTGATAATATCCTGAGAGACAAGTACATCAAAATCCGCAACATGTGAGGCAGCAGTACTGGAGTCATGTTTACCATTCCTTATTGATATAGATGTTGGTCCAGAATAGGACACACGGCCATCCTTGATAATACATGCAGCATAAACTGAAAAAAATTTCTCTCAATATATTGTGATATATTTTTTTTATTGTAAAGAGCGATAATAAAATTAGTTAAAATAAAAATGAATAATAAAAAAAATAAAATTTGAAATTAAAAATATTTACATGAGAAAAAAAAACCTTTTGTGCCGACACTACAGTCGCCATTTTGTCTGTTTCGTTTTAACAACATGTATCTGTCGGCATACTTCTGACAACTTTTAAATAATAAAACAGCTTCCGATTTCTATAACTCTTTTGTCATTAAACTGGAATTTTTTGCAGTAAATTTATGCAAAAACACTACATTGTGGACATCCAATCTGTCCTCAACCCCCTCCCCCCCTTTGTGTGGACGTCTTTTATGGATGGCCCCCAACCATGTTGTACCCTGCAAAGCCTTTGCATAGAGATAGACTTTTGTAAAGCCAGTGCCAAACCTAGGGATTGGGGTGCCCGGGGCTTGGCCTCTTTTGGGGCCCCAGCATTTTGACGCTTGATACCATAACATACTCATATAGCTAACCTAAACACATAAACCACAATACATGTATACAATGATAAAACCTCAAATTAATTATGCAATAAACAATTTATCTAGTGGTCTTTTTTAAAATTAAATACTTCATTTGGTATTATCAGTTAAAGTTGACAAGTCTTTAAATGCCTTCACATGGTTACCTGTCAAAAATAATTTTTCTCGGGTAATTATGTGCCCCTTGATTGTTCAGGTAGGAAAGTCTGCAGCTATAGAATTTACTGAACTTATTATGTGTCACTTAATTACTCTTGTAGTAAAGTGTGTTGGGTATCATTCCATAAACTGAATATATTTTTTCCCTCTCTACAAAGTGATACAATTTTTTACATGACATTTACAGTCATTGGTTTGTTAATTGTTTTTATCCCAGCCGCTGGACAATTGAATCAATGTGTGTATCATGGCTCTTAACTGAATTTAAACAGAATCAATACTAAAATGTCTTCTCTACTACATATGATGATAAGGAATGTTTCCCAAGTTATAATTTGTATCATCACAAAGTGCACTGAAATATGGTTATGGCATAGTAAATAAGGCATTGATTGGTTGTCAACTTTCAATGAAAATTTTCTACAACATGTTTAGCATGGACATTTATTTTGTTTTTCCACATGTGAAGTAAGCAATGCCTTTTCAGAGATTGAAAATCGAAAAATGACTTGTTGCATAGGCAGCACTGAAATATTATACTTCCTGCATGGGTAAGTAAATGATTCCATAAGTGAGACACATTGACAGAGCTTTTATTACATTGAGTACATTGAAATAAAAGACGTCCGATATGTGATAGTAAATGTTTTCTCAAAACAGACATAAGAATGCCACTCCAGTTACATAGAGTACAGTGAAACATCTGTGTAAAGTTGTGTGTCGACTGGTGCTTGGTCAAATAGGTTTTCCCGCGAAAAAATTTCAAACATACTGCACACTTATAAGGTGATTCCTTATTATGAATTAATTGATGTGTAGTCAAGTTACTTTTGTGTGAAAAACTTTTCTGACATACTGTACATTGAAATGGTTTGTCTCCGGTATGAATTTTTTGATGTGAAGTCAATTTACTTTTCTGACTAAAACTTTTCTGACATACTGTACATTGAAACGGTTTATCTCCAGTATGAATTTTTTGATGTGAAGTCAATTTACTTTTCTGACTAAAACTTTTCTGACATACTGTACATTGAAATGGTTTATCTCCAGTATGAATTTTTTGATGTGAAGTCAAGTTACGTTTCCCAGTAAAACTTTTCTGACATACTGTACATTGAAATGGTTTCTTTCCAGTATGAATTAATAGATGTGAAGTCAAGTTACTTTTGTAAGTAAAACGTTTCTGACATACTGTACATTGAAATGGTTTCTTTCCAGTATGAATTAATAGATGTGAAGTAAAGTTACTTTTGTGTGAAAAACTTTTCTGACATACTGTACATTGAAATGGTTTCTCTCCAGTATGAATTAATAGATGTGAAGTAAAGTGACTTTTCTGAGTAAAACTTTTCTGACATACTGTACATTGAAATGGTTTCTCTCCAGTATGAATTAATAGATGTGAAGTAAAGTGACTTTTCTGAGTAAAACTTTTCTGACATACTGTACATTGAAATGGATTCTCTTCAGTATGAATTTTTCGATGTGAAGTCAAGTGACATTTCTGAGTAAAACTTTTCTGACATACTGTACATTGAAATGGTTTATCTCCAGTATGAATTTTTTGATGTGAAGTCAAGTTACGTTTCCCAGTAAAACTTTTCTGACATACTGTACATTGGAATGGTTTCTTTCCAGTATGAATTAATAGATGTGAAGTAAAATTACTTTTGTAAGTAAAACGTTTCTGACATACTGTACATTGAAATGGTTTCTTTCCAGTATGAATTAGTAGATGTGAAGTAAAGTTACTTTTGTGTGAAAAACTTTTCTGACATACTGTACATTGAAATGGTTTCTCTCTAGTATGAATTAATTGATGTGAAGTCAAGTGACATTTCTGACTAAAACTTTTCTGACATACTGTACATTGAAATGGTTTATCTTCAGTATGAATTAATAGATGTGAAGTAAAGTGACTTTTCCGAGTAAAACATTTCTGACATACTGTACATTGAAATGGTTTCTCTCCAGTATGAATTAATTGATGTGAAGTCAAGTGACATTTCTGACTAAAACTTTTCTGACATACTGTACATTGAAACGGTTTATCTCCAGTATGAATTTTTTGATGTGAAGTCAAGTTACGTTTCCCAGTAAAACTTTTCTGACATACTGTACATTGAAATGGTTTCTTTCCAGTATGAATTAATAGATGTGAAGTAAAGTTACTTTTGTAAGTAAAACGTTTCTGACATACTGTACATTGAAATGGTTTCTTTCCAGCATGAATTAATAGATGTGAAGTAAAGTTACTTTTTTGTGAAAAACTTTTCTGACATACTGTACATTGAAATGGTTTCTCTCCAGTATGAATTAGTTGGGCCGTGGTTAAGTCCATTATGAGCTAATCCTTTAGGCCTTATTGAATTTCTTAACGATCATGTGTTATGTTGATGGAAAATTTCTGTAATAAACATATTTTTTAAATGGCTTTACAATCAGCATTATCAAAGTGTATGTATGCGTCTGCTTCATTTACACTACCAATGACTGAAAAATGTCAATGGTCTTTTATGAGCTAAATAATGTTAAGTCTTTTTTGTTGAACTTTTTTTTAGCAAACTATGTCTTGTACTGTAATTATTTCATTTTAAATTTAAAAGGTAATGGATCTAAAATTCTGCTGTGTTGAAATGACTAATGCACAAGGTCATAATTTCACCTTTAGAAGTAACTCTGTGGATTAGACAAAAATAATACTGTAATGAATTATTATTATGAGCTAATGAATTGATTTTTAAATATTTCAAAAGATGCAATCTTCAGACATTTTATTTCAGATTTCTTTATTAAATTGTTATCTGTACTAATTGATGGAAGAATACAAAACAGAGCTATAAAATAAAAAAGAGTAAAAGATGTCCTTTTTACCAGAGATAAATGAAACAACAACATATTTCAATGAACGTATTGATGTAGTTTGTAACATTTTTTACCAAATGGTGGACCATGAAAAATCCTGTGTTGCCCACACCTGTACTATGCCAATAAAATATTATTTACAAGGCGACTCTATTAACACACTGATACTGGTATAGAATGCATAGAAAATTATAAATAACATTTTAAAATACAGCTAAAGCATAGATGAAATTTGTTTTTTTATTTAAAGATACACAGAAGTTGTCTTAGCCACTAACGAACTATTGGGGCAGATTGTAGAATTCATCTGTTTCACTAGCCATGACACATAAAAGGATTGAGTGGTTATTTTCACTGGGACATAAAAAAAAATTTCCTTTGTTCTCACCAAAGATGGAACCGGGGACTTTCAAGTTGAGCAATCTACTCTGTTCAACCACCCGTACCACGCAAAGTATGGGAACAATGTACAATTTATTATGAAATATTTTGTAAAATAAGTAACTTTTTTTGTTTTTTAGTATTAAATAATTTTTTGGAACGCAGCGGCTACGGTTCTGTCTGTTCAGAACCTGTATTATTTTTGTCCAGGTACCATCCATATATGTGCGCATGCACGACTTTCGGGACTCCATATTTTTAGCGATATAATGTTTAAAAAAAAAAAGAAATTCTGCTAATTTCTATACAAATTAAGTTCTCAGCCTTTATAATATTTTTTTTTTTTAAATACATATGGCTATGAATTATTTTAAATAACAAAATAAGAATATAGGCCTAAAACTAGGTCAAAAGAAAGTAAAAACATAACCGAGCACATTTTTTTTTCAATAGTACATTAAAATTGTTACTTGGTTTGTGTTGCGCGCTAGCAGAATGGTTTAGACCAGTGGTTCCCAAAGTGGTCCCTAAGGACCCCCAGGTAACCCTGGAGTCATTCAGGGGGTCCGTGGAATATTAAAATCCATTTGGGGGTCCCTAAACAATTTTAGGGGGTCCACAAAAGATTTAATGTAAAATTGTAAAATTATGATCCATTTTTATTATTATGGAAATTAAAATAAAAAAAATTAAATAAACTAGTATCACCAGCTAATTAAATTAATATCAGGCATAGCATGGTGCGAGACAGACTGCCAAAAACATGTTTATACTTTATACAGGAATGGAATAACACCGCTGCACGCACTTGTCTACAATATAAGTGTAAACTATACAAGAGTTGTACATCGTACATCAAATTTAGTTCTATGTTATGCTAATAAAAAGTGTATAAACCAATTGTTCAGTCTTAGACAAAAAAAGATGATTAAACATTTTTTTTTCCCACATAGTCAAAGAAAAATATTAGAAAATACAGTAACTGCAACAACTCATAGGGACAATATCTAAGCAAGATGATGATGGACTGATTGCTGCTTCTTAAAACATTTCTCTGTTGATTTCAAAGTCAGGAAAGCTGCATACTGTTGGTGAAGAACTTATTTTATCAGCTGTAAGTGAGGTAATGCGCACAGTTTTGCACAAACCAGCTTTTGATATTATAAAAAGAATTCCACTGAGTAATATTATAGTACAAAGAAGGATTGACGAATTGGCTCAGTCCGTAGAAAATTCTTCATGTTACTTAAAAACATCTATACAGCTTGACAAATGTCCACTTTATCATGAAACGAAGCTTTACTTTTAGCTTAATGCAAGATTTGTAAAAGAAGAGATATTTTGTCAAGAATTTTTATTTGCTAATGTTTGGAAACAAAAGGTGAAACGTTATTTACTGAATTAAAAAGATTGTTCAATGTAAAAGCTTTACTCTTGACTAATACCATTTCTGTTGCTACTGACGGTGCTCCAGCAATGATAGGAAGATAAAGAGGCTGTCTGGTATACTTAAAACAAGCTGCACCTAATATACTTTTAGTGCACTGTGTCATTCATTGACATCATTTTGTCGCGAAAAATCTAAGTGAACGCTTACGTATAGCACTAGATTATGTCATTAAAGCAATTAATAAAATCAAAATGAATGCCTTAAATGAGATATTATTTTCTTTACTTTGAAAAATGATGAAAGACTATAACCATTGGGCGTTTCCTACTCCACACAGTAGTACGTTCGTTATCTAAAGGTGCTTGTTAAAATCGATTGTATGCGCTCTTGATTCAGTCTTGGAATTCCTGGAAAGTGAAGACAATGATTTGCGACATAATCATAGCCTATATGACTGATTCATATGACAAATTTAACCAAACTAATTTGAACCTACAAGATGACAAATTAAATTTAATTTAAACTAAAAGGTTAATGTGTGAGTTTGTAACAAAACTTTTTCTGTACAAACAAAACTTGGAAAGAGGATAATGTTCTCAGGTCCGAAATATTTTGAAATTACAAATTTAAGTTGAAGATCAGCTTGCTTACTGTCAACATTTAACGGTTCTTCATGCAGACCTGAACCAAAGATTTGAAAACATTCATCACTTGGATATTCCCGACTGGAAACAGAGACCGTGGACAAACTCAGATCCTAAACAAAGATGAATCCTTACTAATACAGATGCAGCTTATTGAAATATCCACAAATAGGAACTTAAACCAATTTTAAACAAGGATACCACTAATTCTGGTTATAAAATCAGATCTCAATTTTATATCCTGCACTATGGGTTATTGTACAGAAGTTGTTGACTGCTTTTCCATCTTATTATTTGGTAGAACCTTGGGTAACTTTTGACTATAGGGGTCCATGGGTCAAAAAAATTTGGGAACCACTGGTTTAGACGCTTGGCAATGACTCATTTTTATGCTGACTATAGCCAGAGGTTCAATTCCTCTGAGAGACATTTTTTTTTTCAGAATGTATCCTTTTAGTTGTCAGGATATATGTCTAAAAATAAGAGTAAAGATGTGCACATGCAAGGCAGTTATTCTTTATTACTTTTTTTGGGGTCTGCCCAGGCCCATAGCTAGGTCAAAGTAAGCAGGGGGCACCAATACCCAGCAAGGGGGCACCTTCTCATGTTAGTTACTTTTTCTTTTTTTTTAAGCGGGGGGCACGGCCCCTTGGCTACGGGGCTGGGTCTGCCCAAGCCTAATAAAGTCGGACGAATAAAACAAGAAATTATGCGTTAAATTAGTATCTATCGCACTCCACCCCTTTTATTCTTAAAAAGTTATTTTAGTTACCAGCACTTTAATGTTAAGTGTTTAAAAATATTACCATTGCTAACCATGAATGACAAGATATATTGGAGTCTAAGAAAGTAGACCAGATAGTCGAGATTTTAATTATTTGTACTAAACTTGTACTATGTACCCACTCACCACTGTCTAGCCACTTTAATAAGCTTAGCTAACACGCAGGTAAACGGGAGTTACGGGACAACTTCCGCTCAGGACATTCACATAGATGTACGTGACGGCTATTCGTAGCTACATGCACGTAATACATCCACGTGAACAGACGACTCGTTGAGCATTAAATGAATCTAGAGTCATGTTTACTTATCATTATTTAAAATTTCCTTTTCACTTTGATATTTAGTTGTGCAAAATGACTTATTATGGTTATAGTGAAAGTTTCGCCTCACGGTAAATTAGCGGTGAAGTGAAATACTTTTTCAGGACAGATACTATGAAAAAAGGGAGGTGGCATATATTCTGAGGCATCCAGTACCGAAACCTAGGCAATAAATTGGGAGTCAGTGGGGGGTTGCCCTCTCTGGGGGCCCCTTCATTTTGACATTCGACACCATGACATGAGATAATGTACTTAATATTTAATTTAAAAAAGTTTTGGGCCCCCTCAAGCTGGGACCCGGGGGACTTTCGAATTAGGACCCCTCCCCCACCCTAGGTACGCCTCTTGTGGCATCAACCGATTTTGATGTACTCCCACCCTAATTACCATCACTATTAAGCCGAATATTGAATAAATCGTTTAAGATTTTTTGTTAAATCTGGCAGCCATCATATAACCTGTGCGCTTTAACAGATTTATTGTGTGAAGTCCCTGTAAGGATGAGATTAAATCTCTTAGATCCTGCAAACCAGTAATGGGACGGTTGTTGTACGATGCCCTTTTTTCATCCCCAACAAAGACAATAGTGCAATTCGCATGGCGAAACCACGAGAGAAGTAGCGGGTACTTTAACAATGAACTGAAAAATCCATTGGCCCTTACTGGAGATCGAACCAGTGACCCGCATGTCCTTCTTGAACATACGTAGTTGAATGCGTCGTCATAACGCACGTGGACATAACATGCATCTGCAAGGAGCCGGGCGAAAATAAGGACCCGGTGCTTATGCATTTTTTTTTATTATTATTCTATTGAAGCAGTTGTCGTATGGGTGTCGAAACACTGGTCTGTCCGGGGCAGGGCCGGCCTAAGGCCAATTGATCCGAATTGGGCCCGGCAGTTTACATTTATATTAATAGTTGTTATTGTCAACATAAATAGGAAGAGGGGGCCTCGCTAGCATCCGTTAGTCTAAATAGGGCCGCTCGCCGGCTATGCCGCCACATTTTCGTCCGCCGTAAATCCGCCGCAAAATATGTTGCGCGCCTCATTAGCCGCCGTATTTCGTTCGCCGTTATATTAACTGTCGCATTACTTAATCTTATTGCACATGACCTTGCTGACCATATCAGTTCTGTCTTGAAAAGTTTTTCTGTTGATCTTAAAATACTAGCTGTCATGATGGTGCTGCAATTATGATAAAGACTTCAAAGCTTTTAAAGGTTGACTCTTATCAGCAATTTATAGCCTACGTATTGCACCTTAATACTACCGAGAGCATTAATACAAACGAAGACGTTCTGCAGATGCTGCAAAAAGTGCCGCAACATCGTAACTGCACTTCATTTCAAGACCGCAATTATAGAAAACGATGCAGCATTTACAGAGTATAAAGAAATGATAAAGACCATGAAAGAAGGCATGCTTTCAGTGTGTGAATTTCTTCTTGTAGATGATCAGCTCAGTGCAAAGATAATGGATGCCTCTGAGAACAGCACTAACGCCACCAATGACAGTCATATACACAACGATAAGTCAGTAAAGGCATCATGTCCAACGCGTTGGAATTCAACATTGATGATGATTCAGTCTATACTTGACTTGAAAAGAGAGGTTCAAAATACTCTCCAGTTGATAGTTGTCTCCATGAAGATGAAATTGACTTTTTAAGTGAACTCGTTACCTTTCTGAAATCATTTTCAAAACCTAACTGATCTCTTCAGCTTTTCAATGTCAACAACACCTATTCCACTAGTGATAAGGCACATAAGAAAGATCTGCACTGCATCAAATGCTGATGATGACAAAATACGAATGATCAAGCTGTCAGTTCTCAACCAGCTTGAACATCGATTTCATGTAAATGATCACATTAAGCTGCATCAGCTGCTTGGTCCGAATTTCAAATCATTGATTCCACGGTCAGAAGTAACCACAATTCAGGAGAATGCAATACAGTCAGTAATGGCCCGTGGATTCATCATGTCTAAAGCTGATGTATCGCATTCGAAGCTAGTCAGTGAACATGTTTCTGAAGAAACTCGATGTAAGCGATTGCGAATGGAGCTGATGAATGAGCTGAGAACTGAGCAGTCACTAGACGATTGTACCAATAAGGTATTCTATGTTAATTTATGGCATCGAAACAGTTTTCATTTTATTTCGCTCTCAATAAACCAGTCAGTTTGAAGTAAAATATTTTAAAATACATATACTGTGCACTATAATGAAATGTTTTATAAACTAGCATTTAGTACTGTGTTGTGATTTTTTGAACATTTATTTCAGATGGCAGTGGAAATTGCAAACTATTTGACGGCGCCTGTTGTCCAGTTTCATGATGTCCTCGCTTTTTGGCGTAGCAGTGTTGCATCATCCTCCTATCCACAACTTACTCAACTGGCTCGTCTTCACCTATCATCAGCATCGTCTGTACCAGCGGAGTGCATGTTTTCGGTTACTGATTTGATAACGAACAGCAAACGATCAAGTCTAACAGCTGATAAGCTACATCGCGTTTGTTTTATTCATGACAATTATAAACTGATATTTTAAGTGCTTATCAAGGTATTGAGTGACAGAAACTGAATGAGTGGAATGCATTCATGCACTGTATTAGTAGAACAGCACATAAAACTGTTTATTTCTGTTGTTTTAAATAATAAAACTTTTCCCCAAGTATTGTAAAAGTGTTTTATTGGTGAAGTTTTATCAATTCAATATTATCTAGGCGTCAGCCGAATTTTAGCCAAATATTTCATAATCTGCCGAAAATCAGCCGCACTTCATTTAATTTTCTGCGAAATTGGTGGGGAAAAAAAAGCCCTGTCTCATGGGCCTCAGAATTCCTAGCTGCGGCCCCCGGGGGGGGGGGGGAAGGTGGATGGTAAAAAGGATGGTTGTTTGAACGACGCTGGATTGTGTATTTAAACAATTATTGTGCAAAACACAGTACAAAACAACAACAATAGCACATTCCTGGGTAGCTTACTTTGTATGAGTTAAATTAGTTGGGCAGTCATTTCTCTCTGCTAAGATTATTGCCCAGTCATTGAGGTCAGGCCTGGTCAACTATTCCACATACTGTAAATAGAAATTTTTATTGTTTTTTTTTTTCGTGTAGAGTAATATACAATTTTTCTCTAAATCATATAGTGCCCGTATTTTCGTCTGGGCTCTTAATATGTCCCACACAATGAGCCGGGTCTGGAATGGCCATGAAGGTGCCCTGGAAGTCATATCTGGCTGGACATGACAGACGTTTGAACCCGTAATCTACATCTGCCCATACAGACTGCATAGGGGTCCAACCATGGAGCCTGTCCATCATCAATGTTATGTCAATTCAGACTACTTCATAAAGGTGATATTAGTGTCAATGTTATGTCAATTCAGACTGGTTCATAATGGTGATATTAGTGTCAATGATATGTCAATTCAGACTGGTTCATAATGGTGATATCAGTGTCAATGTTATGTCAATTCAGACTACTTCATAATGGTGATATCAGTATAAAGAAATATAGCCACAACAGTCATGGCCTACATTAAAAAAATAAACATAAAGGTAGTATTGAACATTTATATAACAATATATAAGCAAATCTAATAGGATGTCAAATTAAAATTTATTCTACTCTATGCAACCCCCAAAGTTAACATAGGACAAATATCAAAACACATATGTTGCACTTTAAACCACTATACCAGTGGTCGGCAAACTTTTCAGCCAAAGAGCCAAATATGAACATTACAACAATTAAAAAAAAATTGGGAGCCAAATCTGCTTGTTTAGTAAACGTTTATTACACTAAATTTTATTACACTAAATAAGTAGTGTAACAATAAAACTAAATGTCAGAGCCGCACTTAATTAGCCAAAGAGCCACATGCTGCTCCGGAGACGCACTTTGCCGACCAGTGCACTATACCAATACCAGGTACATATAAAAAAAAACGTGGGAGCATACATCAAATTCAATGAAAAATAACAAGGTTTTAATCACAAACTAGGGAGAATGACAGAAAACAATTCACAGTTATACAGGCAATAGAAACATTAAAAAGCAAAACAATTAACATATTTTGATAAGGACTAAATCTAAGTCTTCAATTATAAAAAAAAAATATGCCAAGCTTGACTGGATGTGTATTGTAGTGATATGAAAAATTGCTTTCCGATTAGACCTTTTTCAAAAGAAGAAATTAAGAATATCTATATTTAACCAATATTTCCAAGCAAGCAAGTGTAGATTTTTTTAAGAGTAGCAGCTAAGGAAGTAAAGAAAGGGAGATAAGAAAGTTTAATTGTTTAGTTCGTATTACTAGTGATGAACGTTGACAAGTGCTTGATCAAGCTCCATCTTTATTGATGCATGCAGAATGAACACTTCAGGGGTTCTTCCTCAGTATTTAACATGGTCACCTGACAGGCTTCCCTGCATTGTAAATAGCTTCTGAGAGAGTGTGCGTGGTTGTTCTCTTGAATGAATCCTGCTGTGTTGGTACAAACACACTCTCAGGGCAAAGCTTCTACCACAGACTGAGCACTTAAATGGCCTAAGTCCAGAGTGAGCTAAGAAGTGGTTCGTAAACATCCATTGATCACAAAATCCTTTCTCAGTCAGTGGACATTTAAATGGTTTTTCTCCAATATGATTTAGCATGTGCCTTTGTAGAAGAACAACATCATAAAAACTTTCCTGGCATGAGCACAAAAAATGTTTTTCTCTGGTGTGTGCATGCTGTGATGTATGGTCATCTGGCAGGCTTCCCTGCATTGTAAATAGCTTCTGAGAGAGTGTGCGTGGTTGTTCTCTTGAATGATTCCTGCTGTGTTGGTACAGACACACTCTCCGGGCAAAGCTTTTACCACAGACTGAGCACTTAAATGGCCTAAGTCCAGAGTGAGTTAAGAAGTGGTTCTTAAACGCCCATCGATCACAAAATCCTTTTTCACACAGTGGACATTTAAATGGTTTTTCTCCAATATGATTTAGCAGTTGCCTTTATAAACGAACAACATCATAAAACCTTTGCTGGCATAATGAGCACAATAAATGTTTTTCTCTGGTGTGTGTATGCTGGTGTATGGTCATCTGACAGGCTTCCCTGCATTGTAAATAGCTTCTCAGAGAGTGTGCGTGGTTGTTCTCTAGAATGAATCCTGTTGTGTTGGTACAGACACACTCTCCGGGCAAAGCTTTCCCCACAGACTGAGCACTTAAATGGCCTAAGTGCAGAGTGAGTAAAGTAGTGATTCTTCAACGCATATCGATCACAAAATCCTTTTTCACAAAGAGAGCATTTAAATGGTTTCTCTCCAATGTGCTTTAACAGGTGCATTTGTAGATGGGTGACATTATGAAACCTTTCCTGGCATAATGAGCACAGTAAAGGTTTTTCTCTGGTGTGTGTATGCAGGTGATTGGTTAATGATGCTTTGAGAGAAAAGCATTTATGGCAAAACGAGCATTTGAATGGCTTTTCAAAAATGTGGGTAATAATGTGTAGCCTCAGATCACGAAAATCAGAAAAGCTTTTCTGGCATACCAAACACAGCAGCAGTTTTCCTCTGGTATGTGTTATTAAG